>JAQPPZ010016970.1:3415000-3976513 GCA_028583015.1 Wollemia nobilis | reverse complement strand
GAGTTTTCCAATTCTGAGGTTGTTTCCATTGCTTCTTTTTAATGTTATTTTGATTTATAATGGTTCTTAGTACTTCCAACACTTTTCTCATCTTAAAATTGATAGAGAAATCATCATTAGATTTTGGCAGAGTGAGAAGGGCTAGAAATTGTGGCTAAAAGTCAACGATTAAAGATGAATTTTTACCAGGTTATGTAACAATATACAAAGAGAGCATAGGGTTAGTAGTTGGTTAAGTGCTTGGAATAGTCAAAATGGGAGGTATAGTTCCAAGCACTTGCATGTGTTGGGTAACATAGGTAGTATAGGCCATAGGCAGGGCAAATGATCATTTCCCAATCCTAATTAGAACATCTCTCACATGAGTTGCTTCTTTGAAAATTACAACTGGTGTGTTATGATTAGCATTACAAACCATCATAGACAAGTTGGATTGTATATACTATGGCAATGCTTGTTTTTTATTTGGCCTAACATTTTACAAAATCAAATTTAAGGTCCTCAATGTTATAACCATGTGTATTTTCTTAGGGATGCCTTCACATTTCATTCAATTGAAACTAAATAGAATATTTGTTACCTGGACTACTAAATCCATGTACGAATGGTTGAACAATTGATGCCAAACTCCCAATAAAATTATCAAATAAATTCTTATACCATAGCATTGATTTGTCACCAAAAGAATAAATTAATAAGCATACCATAATATCCTTCTCAAGTGATTTGAGTAAGGAAAACTCATTGAATTGATCCAATGTTGTCTTATTCTAACTCCCACTAAAAATAGGTAATGTTTTTATAGTGACAAATGGGATAGGCGAATAGGCTTCTAGATTTAGTGGCCCTTGATAAGTCCAATCGAAAAGTTCATTCTAAGGCCTAGTGGGTTAAGGCACTAGATTAACCTATGTAGGAGGAGGTTGAACATACTACTTTGTGGTAGTGGATAAATATATATCGTGTAAACATAAGGGGGATATATAAGCATTTGATGGTATATAAGGTAAATTTGGTATTTGGAAAGGAGGGGGCGGTGGATGTTAATAATCCTAATATGGATTTGGAGAAGATTGCATGTTTAAGAATGAAAGAGAATATTAAAATATGGGTTTCTTTTTTGGTTAGGAGGGGAGATAGGTATTGCTGCATATTTTATTGTATCTGATTGGTTGGGGGTGATGTTGGTCCCAAGGGTTTGCATGGGTACCTTATGCCCCCTTGTCTAGTAAACACTTCCATATTTTAAGCAAAGCCTTGGATTAATTTATATCTAGTTTACTTAGTTGGACATCATAATATTATTTAGGAATAGGAGACGTAAATATTATGTCATTGCATGCGTCAACTAAAAGCATAGAATGGAAGGTTTTATAATGTGTGACCTCAAACAATCACTACCTTGTTGTTGTTACTTCCTTCATGCATACCCTCACATAAGGGAGTTGGTTACAACCACTATTTTTAGTAACTGACATGCATAGGGTTCAAAACCGCAAGGACTATTCCAAACAACCTATTCGTCTTGTTGTTGTTGACTTGACGTGATATGGAGACCACCGACCACTCGAGGTTTGTATCGTCATCATCGATCTAGTGCACACGCAAAGGATTCCACATGGACTACTACTTTGCTAAAGCTGACAACGTACCCCCTAAATTTGAACTTAGATCTCTTCTTAACAAATACTTAACCAATCAAATCTTTACCAATCCACTTAACTTTGAAAACTAACCACAACTTAACCTTCTAACATGATATGTAACACTTACTACCTGCCTGGCACTGGTTATAACAAGTGGAAGTATTACGCCATCGCATGCATGCGTCAACTTAGGCGTTTACAACTAAACAAGTAACTTCAAGCATAGAATCTCACTGTCAAATCGTCCAAAATCGAAGATCTTTAAATGTTTGGCCCCAAACAATTTGGCTTCAATGCCACCAAATTGGATTAACAAATTATAATATATAGTTAATTATATTTCCTTTTTAAGGGTTAGTGGATTGGTAAGATTTTAGGTATTTATTAAGAGGAGATCTAGGTTTAAACTTTGGGGCATGTTTAATCTAGTCAAAGGTACTAGTCTGACTTGAATCTTCTGATCAGCTTGAGAACACATTTAGGTTCAAACCTTGGGATATACCCAATCTGACCAAAGATAATAATCTGACTTGAATCCAATCACCAAATTAACCATAAGAGTATAATATCAATCCTAAAAATTAATTATATTCGAAAAAGTTTTATGGTTAAGAGAGAAAGTAGCCTTTAAAGACCATTACAGATTTAAGGGATGTTTTATTCAAATTAAGAGTAACACTAAGCCGCACTAATAATAAGCTTTGTGACATAGTCCTTTTAGGGTGGTTCTCTGCAATCCAGCGCCGCAGATTCCGTATATTCCAAGAACTCCGACGAATCGGGGAGCGAAGCCACCACGTTGGCATTCGCCCGCATCGTTGCGAGCCACCGGTGCATATGACCGCACTCCTGCGCATCGGGGAACTTGATCTTTCCCAGCGCCTCGAACGACGCCATCCATGGAACCAGGGGCGCCAGCGCCACGTCCGCCAAGCTCATCTTCTCGCCAAAGAAGTAAGGATCCTCCGCGCTCATAGCCTTGTCCAAACTCACAACCTGTTCCACCACATCGTTCCTCGTGGTTTTGTGCTCTTCCCCGAATTTCTTCATCAGGTGTAGCCCCGTCACCATGAACTGCCAAATCCAGGCCATGTCAAGGAAAAATCACCCAAGCAAAACAAACACAAAGGTGAAAAAGTACGATAAAGATAAAATATTTCCAACGCGCAAAGGAGTCTGGTTATGCATGGGTGATCGGATTAGGTTACGATCTGTTTCCTGCTTTGCCGGACCAAAAAAAAAATAATGATAAAATATTATTGTTTATATTAGTTTTATATCATATATAATTTATTTTATTTATATGATTTAAATTATAAATGTAAGATTTATTATTATGACATTTATAACATTTTAATTATTTTATTAAATTATATTTTAATACAAATATAAATATTTTTAATTTATGTAAATCAATCGATTAGTTTGAGGTAGGTGCTTTTAATTCCGAGCTCTTCCGAGGTTCCCTTCATTTGGAGTAAAAGTTTACTAAGGTGGGGCAAGGGTTATAGTTGGTAGCTTCTAGATTTGAATCGTATCTACGAGGATAATATGATGAATCCTATCTACGGGGATAATATGATGGAGACTATTGGTGAATCCACTATGCAACAAAAAACAAAAAATGTTAAAATTATATAACAATTAAAATCATTGTCATCAATTAAATAGCCTCAATATTTTAGGCTTAAAAGCATTGAATATGTTTATGACCTAGACATCAACCTAGACATTAGTTGAAAGCTTTGTTATTAGATTTTGTTGTTCAACTGCACTTGCTTAAATGGGTTCTACTTGCTTATTCTTGGTATAGCTTCATTCTTGCTCTTTAAAAGCATATCACATTGACTAAAGCCATTGCCTCTAGCATGTTCATTTTGATGGTGGGTGTTTTCTCCATTTCCTCAATAATGTTAAATCTGAATTTGATTGAGCTACTCTTCTTATGCATAATAAACTTTCTATATTGTTTAATAGACTTTGTGCGTCCTTCACTGATGAGAGAAGGGTATTTCAAATGTCGCTCTACTCCTTTTAAAGTTGGTCTCTCTCCTTATCACTCCTCTTTTATGTGAACTTATAAGTTTCTTCTATATTCATATTTATAATTCCAAGCTCTTTTCCTTATGCATCAATTTGTCCTTATTGTCCTATGCATCTGGGTTAGTTGTATCTATAGTATTTTTTTCACCATTTTTATTTTTTCTTTTGCTTTGTAACTACTAACCCCTTATGCATCAAATGTAATGGTGGCCTCTCTTTCCTAAGAATTGTAGTATATTTGTTTACTTCAAATTGTTTCTAGGCCGAGGTTTGTTCCTTGGATGCTTTCCTCTTGTCCCTAGTCCCAACCCATTAATGCTTTGCACATATACATCTCTTCAAATGTAGACTCTTCATTTACTTTAGCAATGCTAAAATTGGCAAAGATTGCATTGTTGGGATTTAACAAATAGGACCCCATCCTAACCTTACTATGTAATTACCCCCTTTCCTAATGTGGGGACCCCATCTTAATAATATTTTGTAATTGGTGTTTGGCATTTGAGGCACCTAGACAAGTGGGCCCATTTCATGTAATCGCTATAAAGAATGTAACTGCTTATTTGACAAAAGATACTAGCTTGGGTGGTCACTTACATGTGAAGCCAACCCTTGAGCATTATAGTTAGGGTTACAAAGAGTCTTTAAAAAGGAAAGGGGACATAGATGAAGGTATCTCTCATATTTTGTATCGAAGCTTTGCTTCTAAGGAGGTTGCCCCCTTTAAGAGACCCACGATTATGTATTGTGTTTTGCTCTCTATAATATAATATGTTGTTTTTCATTTCATCTTGCAATATTGTTAATTTCATGCTTATTTGTTGCTATTATTGCAATATTGTGTGGATGTATTTTTATGTTATTGTGAGGTTCTTAACAAGTGGTATCAGAGCACTTCCTAGGGGCACATCTTATTGCAATGCAAATAATTCGTGTTCTATCATTTTGACTTAATAGGTATAAATTTTCATTATTATTATTTTCTTATAAAGAAAAAAATCAAGTCATTTTTTACCTTTGTTTTTAGTTTAATAGGTTAGAAACCCTGTGTTGGGGGTTTTACAATATCATAGAGGAATTGTTGTTATTGGATAAGCTATATATTACCTATAAAGCATCTAGTGAAGTGAGGGGCAATCAGGCTCCAATACTTAGGCCTCAGGCTTCACCTATATAAAGACTTAAGCTCCCACGTATCTTCGTGTATATCGAGAGATCCCCAAGATTAAGAGAAATAATTAGCCATAGAAAGAATTTTGATTGTGTATCTATCCATAGTACACCGAACACAATACTTGATATATTACCCTGTTGTATTGTTATAGAGGCGGGTAGTGCGCTCAAGGGTATGTGTGGAATCCTCCTTGAGTAGTGGCCTAAAATATTGGCCTAAGCATTATCGTTTGTTGTTATGGTATAACAAATGGCTATGGATAATGCATACATCTTGGGCTAGAGTACCTTGTTTTTATTTAATGTTTAACCTAAATGCCAAAAACCCTACCATAGAAACTATGCATACTAAGGAGAGTACACTATCACAAAATTTACTGAACAAAAATATACGAAAGAATTGGTGGTGAAGGAAAAAGTCAAGATAGGGTCTATCAGTAACAATCATGTATAATTTTAGTTAGGGCCATAGTTAGTAACAATAAAGGCAATATGTTCAAGTAACAATAAAGGTAGTATGTTCGTGCAGTTGTCAGTCACATAGTCAATAACAATTAAGACAAAGTCTTATCGTGCAATTGCGAGTTACAGTCAAGAATCATAATAGTTGGGGCAATTGTCAAAAACAAATTTTGTCAAGACAATTGTCAAAAATAGTGAGTTACAGAGCTAGACAGAAAAATTATCAGTAATGGACATTGCAAAGTCTGCTAAGGGGTTGTTGGACAAAAGTCACTTTTTTGAGTGAACCAAGACTCTGGGAGAAAAATAGACGACACTTGAAGATAACACCTAAAATTTTTAAGAAAAGTTTGGGGTGCCAAAAAATATCATTGTGAGATCTAGCCCATTACATTAGTCTTTTCAAGCTGATCATTTTCATATATAGCACCTAAACACTTTTTCTAGATCATTACTAAAAATAGTAACTCTTGGAACACCACTTCTATTTTTAGTAAGTCAGTTGGAATAGTCCAAGTCACACATTTATGACTAAAGGGTCTAGAGGAGCAATGAAGGAATTGGAGCAAAATCCAATATATGGAACAATTAAATGACATACTAAGTAACCTACAGAGCCAAATGTATCACATTGGACAAAAAGTTAAATAAATAAAAGATCACATGTAGATTATAAAAACTGACCAGATTAAAGTCAAAGCAATTATTGAAGAAAGATTCCTAGAGATTGAAGAGTGTTTAAAGGAAGGCCCGAAAGTATTCTAGCATATTGACATTGAAGGACCAGGTGACAGTTCTAGCAATAAAGAGAAATAAACCCATCATGTTATTTTTGACACATATACCCCATTTAAGATGCCCAAATTAGACTTTCCCAAGTTTAATAGGAAGGACGTTGATGATTGGTTGTATCAGGCATATCAAATTTTCAAACCCCATAATTTTCTCCATTATTTGTGGGTCCCCATGGCATCCTTTAACTTTAAATACGAGGCCCTATAATGGTATCAATAGTTCCCAATTACTCACTTATTTTAGCCCTAGTGAGTATGAGGATGTCATAGGAGCTTTAACAAAATTGAGACAAACCTCTTCTATTCATGAATATCATATCCAATTTGAGAAATTATTTAATAGGACAAAAGGTTTGAGTGAAGGATTTTTTAGAGTTGTTTTATCAATGGATTGAAAGATGATATCAAGGCAAAGGTCAAAATGTTCAAACCTAAGTATCTGAGGCAAGCCATAAGATTGACGTTATTAGTGGGAAAAAAAAATCTCAAAGGAAGTCATCGAAATTTCCATAGGCCAAACTTATTTCCATCCAAGTTCACATCGAATACTAGCAATAAAGGTCCATCAATAAAGTGATTGACTAGGGAGGAAATGGATGCCTGTAGAGCGTAAGGTCTATTCTATTTTTATGATAAGAAATATGCTTTGGGGTATAAATGCATACAACAAAAAATATTTTTGTTGGATATGGATGATTTAGTAGCGCATGAAATTTCTAACAAAGAAGTAGAATTGTAGGAGGAAGAGTCTCATGATGATGGTAAAGCATAAGAAGAACCACAACCAAATATTTTTGTTCATTCACTTGCTGGAATCTCTATACCTCAGACTATAAAGGTAGTGGAGTTCTTCAGAGGGAAAATAATTACAATTTTGATTGATTCAAGTAGTACATATAATTTCATTGATCCCTAAATAGATAAGCAAGCAAATTGTTACATACATGTTTACAATTCTTTTGAGGTCATGGTGGAAAATAGAGGAACATTACCTTGTAATGGTAAATGCCAAAATATTAAGTTGAATATAGAGGACTATGAACTCAAAACTAATATGTTTTCTCTTTCACTTGGAGGATGTGATGTTGTGTTAGGAGCATAGTGGATTTGTACCTTGGGTAAAATAGCCTAGAACTTTATTGAATTATGGATGCAATTATCTTAGAATGGAAGGTCCTACACTCTCCATGGTTCATAGATAGGATATTTGCAGGTTATCAGTTCAATATGTATGGAGAAGTTATTAAAAAAATCCTAACATGAGGTAGTAGCCCAATTGTTTGTAATCCAACTACAGACTTTGGAAGTAGATGAACTCCAAGGGGATTTTCAACTCATTTTGATCAAACATAAGGTAATTTTTACAGATGTAATGGAATTACCTCAACATCATTTCTATGATCATGCAATATTGTTGGTACTGGATAGATTGCCACCTAACATCAGATCTTATAGATACCCTTATGCACTTAAGTCAAAAACTGAGAAGTTGGTTCAACAACTATTGAAAATAGGGGTAATTTGATCTAGTAGCATCCCTTATTCTTATCTGGTTCTATTGATCTGAAAGATAGATGGCTCTTTCAATAAGCTCACAATTAAGAACAAATTCCCTATCCCTATGATCGATGAATTATTGGATGAATTACATGGTGCCAAGTTTTTTTCCAAGTTGGATCTTAGTTCTGGTTATCACTAGATAAATCTCAAAGATGAAGAAATTTCCAAAATAGCATTCTAAACTCATGAAGAACATTATGAATTTTTGGTCATGCCATTTTGCCTAACTAATGTACCATCAACATTTCAGAGCCTCATGAATAATATCTTTTGCCTATTTCTTCATAAGTTTATTTTGGTTTTCTTTTATGATATTCTTATCTACGATCATAGTTGGACCAGTTACTTACAACATCTGGATCAAACCTTGAAGGTATTGTAGGATCATTAGTTATTTTTTAAATAATCCAAATGTTCCTTTGGAATGCAAGAGGTTGAATGCTTAAGGCATATTATTTCATAGGAAGAAGTTAAGGTTGATCCCCAAAAAATCAAAGCTATCCATAATTGGCCTAAGACATAAACTCTCAAGGCATTTCATGGCTTTTTAGGCTTAATAGTCTATTACCATCAAGTTGTACAAAATTATAGAAAAATAGCCGCCCCTTAATGACCATGTTGAAAAATAATTTATGTGGTCAGTTATAACAAAACAAACATTTACATATCTTAAGAAGGCTATGATTTTGAATCCAGTGTTAGCCACTCCTAATTTTTGCAAACCTTTTATAATTGAAAGTTATGCTTTCGGGTCATGGTGTTAGGTTCATATTAATGCAAGAAGGGCAACCCTTAGCTTTCATCAGTAAGTCGATATCAGGCAAAAATGTGAGAAAATCTACTTACAAAAAAGAAATGACGGTTATCCTCAATGCTGTAAATCATTGGCAATCTTATCTCATTGGGAGAAATTTCTCTATTAAAATAGACCACCAATGTTTGAAATATTGCCTAGAACAAAGGGTATCTACTCCAACACAACAAAAATGGGTTTCAAATTTTTTGGGGTATGATTATGACATCATATACAAGAAAGCAAAGAAAAATATTTCTACAAATGCCCTCTCTTGACAATTTGAGGATTAAGTAACAATGTGTGCTCTTTTATCCCCACTTTCCTAGTGGGTCTCCCAACTTCAAGAAGATGCCACCACAAACAAGTCCTTACAAACCTTGCAAGAACAACCTTAAAAGGATCCCAATTCACATGCCAAATACTCATGGGATGGAAAATTATTAAGATATCAAGGTCATATTGCGATATCCAAAACTTCATCACTCCATGAGGATATCATGAAGGAAATGCATGCTTCACCTATTAAAAACCATTCAGGATTCTTGAAGACATATGAGAGAGCTAAAAGACCATTTTATTGGGAGGGAATGAAGAAAGATATTCAAAATTTTATGGCCAAATGTGAAATTTTCCAACAAATGAAAGGAAAAATAGTTCATACTCTAAGCACTCTACAACCCTTGCCAATCCCAAACAATGTATGAATTGATATCTCCATGGAATTTATTGAAGGGCTTCCTAAATATGAAGGAAAATTGGTCATTTTTATGGTGGTGGATGGTCTCTCAAAGTATACTCATTTTTGTTCCCTCACCTATCCTTACCATACCTCCACCATTGTTCAGATATTTATGGACATCATTTTTAAACTTTAAGAAATGCCAAAATCCATTGTATTAGATCGTGACCCCACTTTTACCAATCGATTTTGGTAAGAATTTTTTAAATTATAGGAAACACAACTGCAAATGAGCTCAGCCTACCATCCATAAACGGATGGATAAACTAAAATTATCAACAAGTGTTTGAAACCTACCTTCAAACACCCAAAACGGTGGGCTAAGTTGTTGCCTTTAGATGAGTGATGGTATAACACTTCATCCCACATAGCTTCCAAAATGACTCCTTTGAAGCAGTTTATGGGTACCCACCTCCGTCACCCTCTTCATATGTTCCTAGGAACTCCATAGTTTAAGCAATGGATAAAAATATTTAGGAGCGTACTTAACTTTTGTAGTAGTTGAAGGAGAACTTGGTGCTTTCTTAACATAGGATGAAACAACATAATGACCAACACCATTTTGAGTGTAGCTTCAATGTTGGAAATATGGTCTTTCTTCGACTCCAACCCTATAAACAATAGTAAATGAAACTTTGAGCCCATAAAAAATTAGTTGCATGATTTTGTGGACCTTACCAAATATTGTAACAAATTGGAAAAGTGGCCTATAAGCTCGTGTTACCACCTTCTTCCAAGATCCAACATGTCTTCCATGTATCTTGTCTTAATAAGGTACTTAACATCCATATTTAGGTTCAATTAACACTTCCTGAGTTAGATGATGAAGGCTTGATCATCTTGGATCCTGATAACATTTTGGACCAAAGAACCTATACTCTCCATAATCATACCATAACTGAAGTTTTGGTCTAGTGGCAGGGTTCACAACTAAAAGATGCTACATGGGAGCCTCTCCAACAATTATAGCAACAATTTCCTCATCTTCAACTTTGAGGACAAATATTTTTGAAGGGGAAGGGCATGTTAGGACTCCATCCTAACCTTATTATGTAATTACCCCCTTCCTAACATGGGGACCCCATCTTAATAATATTTTGTAATGTGTATGTGTCATTTGAGGTGCCTAGACAAGTGGGTCAATTTCATGTAACCATTATAAAGAATGTAAATGCTTATTTCGTAGAAGATTCTAGCTTGGTGGCCACTTGCATGTGAAGCCAACCCTTTAGTGTTATAGTTAGGGTTACAACGAGTCTTTACAAAAGTAAGGAGGAATAGATGAAGGAATCTTTCATGTTTTGTATCGAAGCTCTACTTCTAAGGAGGTTGCCCCCTCAAAGAGGTTTGCGATTCTTTATTGTGTTTCTACTCTCTGTAATATATTTTTTTGTTTTTTATTTCATCCTACAATATTGCTAATTTCATGCTCATTTACTATTATTATTGCAATATTGTGTAGATGTGTTTTTATTTTGCTATGAGGTTCTTAACAATTAAGGCTATGAGTATGCAATTTGATACATTGTAGATGCAATTTAAACCAAAATGATGACCAATTGAGCTTGACTTGCTAGTCATATTGATTCATGTGGAAATATTTGATGGTTACCATACAATCCATGGGATCATAACCATATTACATGGAAAAAACCATAGTACCATATTGTTTTGAACTTGATTAACACCTTGATTATGACCTTGTTGAGACAGTTGGTTTTTAGTGAGATGGAGGGTCTTTTGAGTTTTCCAATTCTGAGGTTGTTTCCATTACCTCTTTTTAATGTTATTTTGATTTATAATGGTTCTTGGTACTTCCAACACTTTTCTCATCTTAAAATTGGTAGCGAAATCATCATTATATTTTGGCAGAATGAGAAGGGCTAGAAATTGTGGCTAAAAGGCAACAATTAAAGATGAATTTTTACCAGGTTGTGTAACAATATACAAAGAGGGCATATGGCTAGTAGTTGGTTGAGTGCTTGGAATAGTCAAAATGGGAGGTATAGTTCCAAGCACTTGCATCTGTTGGGTAACATAGGTAGCATAGGCCATAGGTAGGACAAATGATCATTTTCCAATCCTAATTAGAACATCTCTCACATGAGTTGCTTCTTTGAAAGTTGCATCTAGTGTGTTATGATTAGCATTACAAACCATCAAAGACAAGTTGGATTGTATATAGTATGACAATGTTTTTATTTATTTATTTAGCCTAACATTTTACAAAATCAAATTTAAGGTCCTCAAGAATCCAGTTTATAATCATGTGTATTTTCTTAGGGATGCTTTTGCATTTCATTCAATTGAAACTAAATAGAATATTTGTTACCTAGACTACCAAATATATGTACCAATGGTTGAACAATTGATGCCCAACTAGCAATAGAATTTTCAAATAAATTCTTATACCATAACATTGATTTATCACAAAAAAAAAAAAAATTAATAAGCATACCATAATATCCTTCTCCTAAATGTTGTGAAGTGATTTGAGTATGGAAAACTCATTGAGTTGATCCAATGTTATCTTATTCCGACTCCTACTAAAAATAGGTAATGCTTTCATAGTGACAGGTGGGATAGGCGAATAGGCTTCTAGATTTAATGGCCCTTGATAAGTCCAATCGAAAAGTTCATTCTAAGGCCTAGGAGGCTAAGGCACTAGATTAACCTATGTAGGAGGCGGTTGACCATACTCCTTTGTGGTAGTGGATAAATATATATCATGTAAACTTAAGGAGGTATATAAGCATTTGATGGTATTGGCAAGAAGCATAGTATGATAAAGTATAAGGTAAATTTGGTATTTGGAAAGGAGGGAGTGGTGGACGTTAATAATCCCATTGTTGATTTGGAGGAGATTGCATGTTTAGGAATGAAGGAGGATACTAAAATATTTATGGGTTTCTTTTTGGTTTGGAGGAAATAGGTATTGTTTTTTTTTGAAGAAAGTGAAAAACTTAATACAAAGAGTAAATACAAGAGGGATTGAAAACATCCCAAACAAGAACCAGGAAGCAAGAAGCCAACACAAAGGACAAGAGGGCAGCACTTCCCAACACTAAGCACAAGAAGAAAACTAGGCGCGAAAACGCGACATGTCGCGAAATCGCAACATGTCGTGATATCGCGACAGTCAAGGCAACCAAAGCCACAGCCGGGCAACCGGTCGCGAAATCGCGATAGCCATAGCCAGCAACTCCTGACCACCAACATTGTCGCGATATCGCGACGGGTTCTCCTCCGAGTAGTCATCCCTCAAAAAGGTCGCGATATCGCGACATATTTTTCGTTTGCCTCCTTTACGCCAGAAGTGTCGCGAAATCGTGACAAGATTGTCAATCTGCAACCAGTCCTCCCAAGTGTCGCGAAATCGCGACGAATTATCTTTACAAGGCACAAGCTCCAAAATGGTCGCAAAATCGCGACGTCTTTTCCAGAAGTCATCAGTTCGCCAAAAGTGTCGCAAAATCGCGACAGTACTTCTATCTGGCTCCCAGGCATCAAAAACGTCGCGATATCGCGACGAAATTTCCCCTTGTCTCCGAGACACAAAAACCGTCGCGATATCGCGACTATTATCCTCCTTGTTGCCCCTGCTCTCAAAGCGTCGCGAAATCGCGATTGGAACCTTCCAAAGGCCGTGGCGACAACACTTGTCGCGATATCGCGACGGTTTTTCCCCTTGTCTCCAAAACACAAAAATCGTCGCGATATCGCGACTGTTTTCCTCCTTGATGCCCCTGCGCTCAAAGCGTCGCGAAATCGCGACGGGAACCTTCCAAAGGCCGTGGCGACAAAACTTGTCGCGATATCGCGACGGTTTTTCCCCTTGTCTTCGAAACACAAAAACCGTCGCAATATCGCGACTGTTTTCCTCCTGTTGCCCCTGCGCTCAAAGCGTCGCAAAATCGCAACGGGAACTTTCCAAAGGCCGTGGCAAAAAAAATTGTCGCGATATCGCGACGGTTTTTCCTTTTGTCTCCGAAACACAAAAACCGTCGCGATATCGCAACTGTTTTCCTCCTTCTTGCCCCTGCGCTCAAAGCGTCGCGAAATCGCGACAGGAACCTTCCAAAGGCCGTGGCGACAAAACCTGTCGCGATATCGTGACAGTTTCCTGCCAAGGGCCGCGACAAAGAGTGCAGGTCGTGAAAACGCGACGAAAATCACCCTTAGTACAGAATTTTCTCATTGATTCAAGAATTTTGCAAGTCCCTGTCGAATCTCAGCATTTTCCACAGGCATGTCACTGTGCAGCTGAACTCCAACCTCCTTTTCCGCACCCATCTTTGCAAGGAAATCGGCCGTCGAATTTGAGTCACGACTCACATGGATAGGGATCACATCTTCTAATTCCTTCCAAAGGTCCTTGATTTGAGAGACTAAAATATGTATCTTCCAAGCTTTCAAAGCAAAGTTCCTCAAGCAATCAAGAGCGCCAACCAAAATTTGAGAATCTGTCTCAAGGATTATCTTTCTGTATCCCTGCTAATGACCCAGATGGAAGCAATTTTGATAGCATAGGCTTCGGCTTCATTATTGGTGGCTCTTCCCAGACCCTGCAGTTCCCAGTAAAGCATAGTTCCAGCATGATCACGACACACAACACCAATTCCAACATTGCCCGGATTGCCCTTTGCAGCTCCGTCTGTGTTAATTTTAACCCAGCCTGCTGGGGGGGTTTCCAAATGGCTATGTTCTTTCTAACCTGTGCAACAACTCTCTCTTCCTGAGGACCCAGCTTAGCCAAAATTTCCTCTTCAAAAAATATGGCAACCGTCTCTGTGACTTTGCTCCAGATAACCTGCCATATTCCATCAAGCGAGGAGAAGGTCTCTCTAAATATTCGAGCGTTTCTTTCCAACCACACTTGCCACCAGATGAAGGAAAGACCAAGATCCCACCCCAAACGGAGGGCTTTAGATTTAAATCTGCCTTTCTTCCATCTTTGCCAGATATTGTTCCGAGTCAGAGCACCATTACTCTGGAGTTTAAACTAGGAAAACCACCGATTCCAAATCTGACCCGTGAAAGAGCACTCAAACATCAAATGATCAGCAGTCTCCTCACTCTTATGACATAAAATACACTGAGAAGGGCCAATGATTCCTCTATTTCTGAGGATATCGAAGGTGAGAATGCCATTGTGCATAAACTTCCAGGCAAAGAAGTTCACTTTCGGCCAGCACTTGGAATACCAAATCTTCTTCCAATATTGAACCGAAAATGAATGCGGGGGAGGCTCTGGGAGGATCTGATCATATCCAGCCTTCACAGTATAAACCCCGAGGTTCCCATGGCCCCAAGCTAACTCATCCTCTTCATCTCTGCCCGTGAGAAACCGTGCTGTCAAGATGTTGGTCAAAATGGTTGCTAGCACCGGAGGGATTGTGACCGGCCACTCCTCCAACCGCTTAAACTTCTTGAATTTATACTCACCCAACTGGCTAGTGTTGAAATAATTCTCAATAGTGACCCATCCCTGGGATTCTATGGCTGATTTAATTGGAAGCAATTCAGGATATTCCGCAATGATGGGTGGATACTGGTCCCATGAGTCAGTCCAGAAATGTGCCTTCTCCCCTCTTCCCACT
The DNA here is from genome assembly GCA_028583015.1 of Wollemia nobilis. Lineage (NCBI taxonomy): Eukaryota > Viridiplantae > Streptophyta > Pinopsida > Araucariales > Araucariaceae > Wollemia > Wollemia nobilis. The sequence continues at coordinate 3,961,700 of JAQPPZ010016970.1, read as the reverse complement.
TTCCAGAACAATTGGTCTTTAATAACTTGAGAACCCAACTTGAGAGCTTGCCAGACGAGGGATCCATTACCATCCAAAGGGAAGCGGCTTATTTCAGAGGGATGAACTTGGCCCAGATATTTGCTGGTTAAGATTCTACTGAATAAAGATGATTGTTGGGAGATCCATCTCCAATACAATTTACCTGCTAAGGCTATGTTGTTGAGTTTAGAGCTTCTCAATCCTAGCCCTCCTTTTTCTTTGGGCTGCGTAACCTTATCCCAGCCAACCAAGGCCCATTTCCTCTCACCATTTGCTCCTTCCCATAAGAATCTTCTGGCCAATTTATCCAACTCTTTCCAAATAGAAGGTGGGGCAGCCAGGATAGAGAATTTATAAATTGGCATGGCTTGGATAATCGACTGTAAGAAGGTTAATCGGCCGCCATAGCTTAACCATTTATGAGACCAATGGTTCATTCTGTCTTTGAAGCCATCCAAAAGATCTTTCCAAATGTCAATTTTCAATTTCTTGAAGTGCAAAGGAACCCCCAAGTAGACTATAGGAAGAGAGGTTCTAGTGAAGCCCAAAATCTCCATAATTTTGTCCTGAAGCCTTTGATCAAGGTTGAAAAAGACCACTTTGGATTTTCTGTCATTGATAACCTGATTGGAGGCCCTAAGGTAAACATTGAGAGAGTCTCTGATTCCCCTGGCTTCCCTGAGACTGGCCACTCCAACCAGGCCAGTATCATCCACAAATTGCAAATGAGTTAGAATTTCTGCACCAACCTTAATACCTGTTAACAGGCCTTGAAGTCTTCTTCTGAAGAAGAGTCTACCTAATCCTTCACCCAAAATAAGGAATAGATAGGGAGAGCAGGGGTCCCCTTGTCGGAGACCGCGAGAAGCTCCAAAAGGAGGCGAGGGAAGCCCCTTAATTAGAACAGAATAAGAAGGCGTGGAAACACAGCTCATAACCCAGTCTATCCAGTCCTGGGAAAAACCAAAGGCTGCCAACATCTTTGACAGGAAGCCCCACTCCACTCTATCATAAGCCTTGGACATATCCAGTTTGATGAACATTCCTTTGTTACCGGAGTTTTGCATTGAATGAATAGCCTCCTGGGCAAGAACCACTCCATCCAAAATCTGTCTACCCTCAAAAAATCCCCCTTGTTCTGAGGAGATGAGGTTATGAAGGAGAGGTTTAAGACGTTCAGCTATTATCTTTGTGATAATTTTGTAAATCACATTACATAAGGCAATAGGCCTAAAGTCAGAGATATGAACCCCTTCCTCCCCCTTAGGAATTAAAGTGATGAAGGTATGATTTAGAGCCTTAAGCATTCTCTTATTGATTCTGGACTCCTCTGTAATGACCAAAACATCATCCTCTAAGGTATCCCAAAAGGCCTGGAAAAACTCAATAGGAAAACCGTCTGGACCGGGAGATTTGCCTGTGCTCATTCCAAAGACCACACACTTCAATTCATCTCTATCAATGGGTCTAAGGAGAGCCTGATTTTCTTCTTGAGTGACAATAGGGGGAATAACATCAAGAACTTCATTTTGAGCCCCCACATCTTGCTCCCTATTTTCTGCAAAAAGCTTAGAGAAATAATCCACTGAGTGGGAGTGCATACCAGGAAGAGTATCAAAGGAGTGTCCATTCTCATCATGTAGAACTGCCATGTTATTCATCTGTCTTCTAGCACAAGTTGATCTATGGAAAAATTTTGTATTTCTATCTCCTTCCAATAACCAAGAATTTCTAGCCCGCTGTTTCTAGTAAATTTCCTCTTGGTTATCAATGTCCTCAACAGCTTTGCGCAGGGCATCATCTTCAGTTTTAAGCTGTTTAGTAATTATTCCTTCCCTGAATTGTTTCTGTACCTCCTCCCAGCGGACCATCAAGGGGGCTCTTTGCAGCTGGAAATCCGACTTATTGGCGTGCCTCCACTGTTTCAGTTTACTTTTGACAAAATGAAGCTATTTGTGGAATTTAAACATAGCTGTCCCAAAAGGTGGACGACCTTCATCCCACCATTGCGAAATTTTCTCATGAAGATCCTCCTTTTGTAGCCAAAAATTCTCAAATCTAAACGGTTTGTGGTACTGCCTGTCTGAGTCCCACCCTCCAGCAGGATGGGGGAATGATCAGAAACAGGGCCATCCAAAATCTGGAATTTAACATTCCACTTAACAAATGCCTCCTCTGAGACCAGAAAGCGATCTAGCTTTACCTTCCTACAGTGTGGCTCCCTCCTCTTGTTAGTCCAAGTGAAAAAAGTTCCAGGGCCTTGGATATCCACTAAGTGAAAAGCCTGGACCTGGGCAATCAGAAGCCTGTCCCCCGGGTCCAAAACAGGGGTTCCACCTTCCTGATCCCGAGCAGATAATTTGGCATTAAAATCTCCAGCAATGATCCAGTCACAAACTTGTCTAGAGGACCTCATGTTGTGAACAACTTTCCATTGGAGCCTCTGGCCATCAAGGCTTTGAGCCCCATAGAAATTTGTAATTAGTACATGCTCAGCTGTGACAATATTCCTGAAGAGAGATGTGAGAACACCCCTCCAGGCTATATGTTCTAAAGCAGTCCATTCCAGGGGGTTCCAAAGAGTGACAATCCCCCCTGAGGCACCTTGGGCAGCCACATCCATATACCCAGCGCCCCTCCAAATCCTACTAACAATTTTACTCATAAGATCCAGCGACATTTTTGTCTCCGGATAAGCAAAAAATCTGTTTTATACTTCCCTAAGAGTCTTTGAACAACAGATTGATGGGTTCTACTGTTTAAACCCCTAACGTTCCAAGATTGTATAATCATTGAAAACCTTGGGAGCAGTAAGAATCAATTGACCTCACCGATCCTCCATTGATCAGCTTATCTCCTTATGCTGTGAGCAGTTCCTTATTGGATTTTCTTCCCGCTCCTTGAGAGTTATTGTTTTTAGATCTCTTCTCCACCTGAGTGATCCCTAAAGCTGGCCTTTCTCTGTTTTTATCTGCATTTCCCATAGTGACATCTTTAATAGCCGGTTGTGCTGGGGAGTGTATCACCAATGCCCCTGGGTTCTCTGACTGCATACTCTCCAAGGGTGCAGTCACCTGTTCGGCAACAGGAGTGGATGAAGGAGAATCTTGGGAGTGAGTGTTATTAATCTCACCATTCCCATCCACTCCCTCCATGACTTGGTCTTCCAGATCCACTAATGACTTAAAAATCTCATACCGGTTGTTTGGCTTGAGATGCATCTGCTCCTTGCCATTTTTCTTTTTGTTTCTCCTTCGTTTCGGTTGTTCAAAGCCATCCTTCTGAGCATCAGGACTGGAGAAGTGTTGGAAGGTTCATTGACAGGGGTGGGATTACCCTCTCTAGGGCGGCTTGGCATTCCAATCGAAGCCTCCGCTTTTGTGCTCGAGGTGTTAGGACAGAACCTTGCCAAATGTCCATGCTTATGGCAAACTCTGCACCTGAAAGGTAGGGCCTCATAGTCTAACTGCTGGATCCAGGGAACTCCTGCCAACTCAAGCTCCACCTCAGCTGATAAGGGCTGGCTAATGTCCATTTCTACACAGATTCTAGCAAAAACAGTTGTATTTCCCTCTATGGTGTCTCTAGAGACTCCTATATATCTGCCTAGGGAATTACCTATTATTTCTAGAACCTGCTCACCCCAAAACTCCATCGGGAGAGCGTACAGTCGGATCCAGACCGGAACAGCCGTGGGTTCAATGCGAGGATCAAAGCCCACTCTCCAGGGTTGAACAAATAACCCTGCTGGTCCGTGGTTTCTCTTTTCTGATTCAAATGCTCTGTTTCTATCTGCTAAAGAAGAGAAACTAATAATAAAATACCCATTGCTTATTGGCCATAAAGAGTACTCACCTTGTGGCTCCCAGTTCTGTCGAACCCATGTATGCAAAAAATTCAGAGAAGGTCGGATGCCCATGAATTTGCAGATCAAGTCATGGTTAGCTTGGTAGACAAATGTATCCTCGACCAGTTTGGGTTCGATAACAATCTTAGGTCTGGAAGCGGATTGCGGGAGGCATCCATTAACGCGGTGAGCATTTGGGCTGTTGCCAGCATTTTTGAGTAGCGTTTGAAAAGTATTCCTCTGAGCTTCACCAGTGGAAGACGAGGGGTTTTCTTTCAACATCTCAGCATAAGAACTTTTTCTCCCCGCAATAGGGACCGGAGGAGACCCCATCGGGCCCTCCCGTAGCAACGAGCAAACCTTCAGAGTAGTTCAAAACCAAAACACCAAAGTCTCTGGAAAGATCTTACGGGCCAGAAACCCTCGAGCATCGCCCGACGCCTGTTCAAAGGTTTTCCCGCCAAATCGCCAGAGCCCAAATTCCTGTATCCCCCAAGTCTACCACAAAAGGTAATGTTAAGCTGAGGAAATAGGTATTGTTGCATATTTTATTATATTTGATTGGTTAGGGATGATGTTAGTTCGTAGGGTTTTCATGAGTACATTATACCCTTTGTCTAGTCAACACTTGCATATTTTAAACAAAGCCTTGGATTAATTTATATCTAGTTTACTTAGTTGTACATCATAATATTATTTAGGAATAGAAGTGTCATCGCATGCGTCAACTAAAAGCCATGCGTCAACTAAAAGCATAGAATGGTAGGTCTTATAATGTGAGACCTCAAACAATTTGGCATCAATGCCTCCAAAGCAAACTAATGCCACAACTTGACCTTCCTGGCATGATACGTAACACTCAAGTCCTTTTAATTTTGAAAAACCTAATGTCAGGGAAGAGGAAAATCATAAATGTTCCTGTCAATCCGCACAACTAAATTAATGTAAAAATTAAAAACAGGCATATATGTCTATGACCTAGACATCAACCTAGACATTAGGTGAAAGTCATGTTTAAAAACAGGCATATATGTCTATGAACGAATTAATGCCCCAAGGTTTAAACGAATGGATGCCATGACACAACGTTGATAGATGTGTCGGTTCACTATTAAATAGTATTTACATGCAGGCTGGTATGCGTTGTAAGGTTGGGGAGGATGGTCTTAGTTATTTTTTTAAATGTATTTTTTATTAATTAAAAAAATACAAGTTTTTTAAGGTTTAAACTTTTAGGTATATTTGTTTGCAAATATAGTAATTTGTTTTAAATTTTGTGAGTGCAATAAGAATTGATAGGTGATCCTCTTCATGCCAAGCTATAAAATAACGAACGTGATTTGACCGTTATTAATATAACCAACTCCTCTATATATTTATAAATAAATATAGTGTGGTTGTGACCAACTCTTCTATATATATATATATATTTATTTATTTATTTGATGAAAAAACTATTTACATTAAATTAAGATAATGGTCTTTACAATAAAAAAGTGGTTGGATTAACACATCCCATGAGGAATCAAATTAACCCTCAATGACAAGGGTTAGGAAACAAAGCCGCCAACAAAACACAAGTATGATGTTCGGATTGAATTTAAATAAATTTTAATATGATAATGACAAAAAAACAAAAATTATTTTATTTATATGATTTAAATTATAAATTTAGGATTTATTTATTTTTTATTTTTTAATTAATTTTTTATTTTTTATGACATTTATAATATCTTAATTATTTTATAAAATTATATTTTAATACAATATAAATATTTATATTTTATGTAGACTGATCGGTTTTCGTTGAGTGTTTGTCAGCTTGAGGTCGGTGGTTCTAATCCTAAGCCCCTCTTGGGTCCCCCAATTTGGAGTAAAAGTTTACTGAGGTGGGTCCCCCACTTGGAGTAAAAGTTTACTGAGGTGGTATAAGGGTTATAGTGGTAGTTTTTTGGATTCAAATCGTGTTTATGGGAATAATATGACAGAAACTATTGACGATTCCACTATGTAGCAAAAAAACAAAATTATGTTAAAATTATATAGCAATTAAAATCATTGTCATCAATTAAATAACTTCACTATTTTAGGCTTAAAAGCATTGAATATGTCTATGACTTAGACATCAACTTAGACATTAGTTGAAAGCTTTGTTATTAGATTTTGTTTTTCAACTACACTTGCTTAAATGGGTTCTAGTTGCTTGTTCTTGGTATAACTTCTTTCTTGCTCTCTAAGGGCATCCTTAAGCATATCACATTGACTAAAACCATTGCCTCTAGCATGTTCATTTTGATGGTGGGTGTTTTCTCCATTTCCTCAATAATGTTAAATCTGAATTTGATTGAGCTACTCTTCTTATGCATAATAAACTTTATGTATTGTTTAATAACCCTTGTGCTTCCTTCACTAATGAGAGAAGGATATTTCAAATGTCGTTCTACTACCTTTAAAGTTGGTCTCTCTCCTTGTCACTCCTCTTTTATGTGAACTTTTAATTTTCGTCTATGTTCCTCTGTACAATTCTAGGCTCTTTTCCCTTATGCATCAACTTTTCCTTTATTATCCTATGCATTTTCATGGGTTGTATCTAGAGTATTTTTCTCACCATTTTTCTTTTTTATTTTGCTTTGTAATTACTAACCCCTTCTGCATCAAATGTAATGGTGGCCTCCCTCTCATAAGCGTTGCAGTATATTTGTTTGCTTCAACTTGTTTCTATGTGAGGTTTGTTCCTTGGATGTTTTCCTCTTGTCCCTAGTTCCAACCCATTATCGGTTTGCACATATAGCATATCTTCAAACATAGACTCTTCATCTATTTTAGCAATGCTAAAATTGGCAAAGATTGCATTGTTGAGTTTTGACAAATAGGACACCATCCTAGCCGTATTATGTAATTACGCCCTTTCCAAACGTGGGAACCCCATCTTAATAATATTTTGTAATGGGTATGTGGCATTTGAGACACCTTGACAACTGGGGTCATTTCATGTAATCGATATAAAGAATGTAATTGCTTATTTGGTAGAAGATTCTAGCTCGGGTGGCCACTTGCATGTGAAGCCAACCCTTGAGCATTATAGTTAGGGTTACGAAGAGTCTTTAAAAAGGCAAGGGGGCATAGATGAAGGCATCTCTCATATTTTCTATCGAAGCTTTGCTTCTAAGGAGGTTACTCCCTTGAAGGGGCCTACAATTTTACATTGTGTTTCTAATATATTTTTTTGTTTTTCCATTTCATCTTGCAGTATTGTTAATTTCATGTTCATTTTTTGTTATTATTACAATATTGTGTGGATGTGTTTTATTTTATTGTGATATTATTAACAAATGGTATCAGAGTGCTTTCCAAGGTCGTGTCTTGTTGCAATGCAAACAATTCAGATTCTGCCATTTTGACTTGTTAGGTATAATTTCTCCTCGTTTTCATTTTTTTGCTTATTTTCTTATAAAGGAAAAAGAGAAAAAATAAGCCATTTTTTTTTCTTTTATTTTTTGTTTAATAGGTTAGAAACCCTATGTCGAGGGTTTTAAAATATCATCAAAGAGTTGTCATCATTAAATAAGCTAGATTGCTTATAAAGCATCTAGTGAAGTGAGGGATGATCAGACTTCAATACTCAGACCTCATACAACACCTGTATACAACCTTAAGCTCCCATGTATAAGAAACCTTGGGAGACCTCCCTAGGATTAGAAGAAACCTTTAGCCATAAGAAGTTGTTTGACTAGGTATATATCCATAGTACACCTACCACCACACTTGAAAATATTACCTTTATGTATTGTCAGAGAGGCAAGTAATGCGCTCAAGGGTATGTGTGGAATCCTCCTTGAGTAGTGGCCTAAAATATTGGTCTGGGCATTATCATTCATCATTGCAGTATAACAAAGGGCTATGTGCAGTGCATACATTTTGGGCTAGAAAACCTTGTTTCTATTGAATATTTAACCTGAATGCCAAAAACCCTACCATAGAAATTGAGCATACTGAGGAGACTATACTATCATAGAATTGATTGAAAAAAATATATGAAATATTGGTGGTGAAGTTAATAGTCAAGACAAGGTTTGTCAGTAATAGTCGAGTATTATTTCAGCCAGGGCCATAGTCAGTAACAATCAAGATAAAGTCTATCCGTGTAATTTTCAATCACATAATTAGTAACAATTAACACAAATTCTGACTATGCACTTGTCAATTACGATCAGGGATCATAACAATCAAGGTAATTATAAAAAATGGAGTTTGCCAAGATATCCATTAGAAACAATGAGTTACAAAGTTAGAACAATTATCAATAATGAACATTGCAAAGCTTGCTAAGGGGTTGTCAGATAAAAGTCACTTTTCTAAGTGAACCAAGACTTCAGGAGAAAAATATACGATACTTGAAGAAAATACTTTCCTAAATTTAAAAAACGTTCAGGATGCCAAAAAATGTTATTGTGAGACCTGGACCATTACATTTATCTTTTCAAGTTGATAGTTTTCATATAGAGCATCTAGACACATTTTCTAACCAATTACTAAAAATAGTAACTCCTAGAAAAACACTTTTATTTTTAGTAAGTTAGTTGGAGTAGTCCAAATAACACATCTATGGATGGAGGGACTAGAGGAGCAATGAAGGAGTTGAAACAAATCCAATATATGGAACAATTAAATTGCACACTAAGTAACCTACAGAGCCAAAAGTTCCACATTGGATAAGAAGTTAAATAGATGAAAGATCACATGCAAATTATAAAAATTGACCAGGTTAAAGTCAAAGCAGTAATTGAAGAAAGATTCCTAGAGGTTGAAAAGTGTTTAAAAGAAGGCCCAAAAGTATTCTAGCATATTGACACTAAAGTACTGGGTGGCAATATGGTAATAAAAAGAAAGAAACCCTTTTGACACAAATACCTTGTTTAAGATGCCCAAATTAGACTTTCCTAATTTTAATGGGAAGGATGTTGATGGTTAGTTGTGTTGGGCATATCAATTCTTAAAACTCCATAATGTTCTCCGTTATTTGTGGATCTCCATGGTTTCCTTTTAACTTTGTATTTGAGGCCCTATAATGGTATCAATAGTTACAAAACATAACTCCTAACCCTTCTTGGGAAGACTTTGAGTCCCATTTACTCACTTATTTTGGCTCTAGTGAGTATGAGGACTTCATAGAAGCTTTAAAAAAAATAATATAGACCTCTACTATCCAGGAATATCAAACCCAGTTTGAGAAATTGGCTAATAGGACAAAAGGTTTGAGTGAAGGATTTTTCAGAGTTGTTTTATCAGTGGATTGAAAGATAATATCAAGGCTGACTTTAAAATGTTCAAACCACAATCTATGATGGAAGACATAGGATTGACGATATTAGCGAAAGATATTTTTTGTCCAAAGGAGGTCATCCAAATTTCCATAGGCCAAACCTACATTTCCATCCAAGTTATCATCGAATACAAGCAATAAAGCTCCACTAATCAAGCAACTGACTAGGGAGGAAATAGATGCTTGTAGACCATAAGGCCTATGCTATAATTGTGATGAGAAAAATGCTTTAGGGCATAAATACATACAACAAAAGTTGTTTTTTTTGCATGTGTATGACTCAGTAATGCATGAAATTTCTAATGAAGAAGTAGAACCACAGAAGGAAGAGCCTTAGGATGATGGTGAAGCATAAGAAGAACCATAACCCGATATTTTTATCCATGAACTTGCAAGAATATTGACCCCTCAAACTATGAAGGTAGTGGGGTTATTAAATGTAAAAATAATTACAATTTTGGTTGATTTAGGTAGTATGGATAGTTTCATTAATCATTGAATAGCTAAGCAAGCAAATTGTTACATACATGCTTGCAATTATTTTGAGATCATGGTGGAAATGGAGGAACATTACCTTGTAAGGGTGAATACCAAAATGTTAAGTTGAATATAGAGGACTATGAACTCAAAACTAATGTATTTGAATTTCCACTCAAAGGATGTGATGTTGTGTTAGAAGCATAGTGGCTTCGTACCTTGGGTACAATAAATTAGAACTTTGTTGAATTATGGATGTAATTATCTAAGAATGGAAGGTCCTACACTCTCCATGGTTTACCAATAGGTTATCTATAGGTTATCAGTTCAATACATATGGAGAAGTTATTAAAAAATCCTAATGTGGGGTAGTATCCCAATTGTTTGCAATCCAACCATAGACTTCAGAAGCAAATAAACCCCAAGGGGATTTGCAAATCATTTTGACCAAACATAATGCAGTTTTTGTAGAACTAATGGAGTTACCTCCACATCATTCCCATGATCATGCAATATAATTGAGACCATGTATCTTGCCACTTAACATCAGACCTTACAGATAGTCTTATGCGATTATGTCAAACATTGAGAAGTTGGTTTAAGAGCTACTTAAAATAGGGGTAATTTGACCTAATAACATTCCTTATTCTTATTTGGTACTATTGGTCCAAAATAAAGATGGGTCTTGGAGGCTATGTAGACTTTTGTGAGCTCAATAAGCTCACCATTAAGGACAAATTTCCTATCCCTATGATCGATGAATTTTTGGATGAATTACATGGTGCCAAGTTTGATCTTTGTTCTAGGTATCACTAGATAAGTCTCAAAGAGGAAGACATTCCCAAAATAGTATTTTGAACTCATGAAGACCTGTAGAGGGGGAAAAATACCCTACCACATATGATTCTCAACTAGATCCGTTTGGAGTTGAGATGACTGCAGGGGTATGTTATAACTCTACACTCGGTTGATAGGAAAAATGGTTCACCAAGAACAGTTTTAGGACTCGCTCCAAGACTAGGGTGGAATGTGTTTGAATTTTTCAATTAAGCATGCACCTATGTTTGGCCTTTCTACATCTATACTATAAAAATGAAAAAGCAATGCAAGACACACAAGATGCAGGAAGACAATAACTAACCTTGGTATGATTCTTTGTTTGAATGATCACTAACCCTAAGTTGCAAGAGATAAAATTCCTTTTCTTTAAGCAAGGGTTCAAGTAAAATGCACAAACAAGGCTAAACCCTAATATGCAAACTAAATGAGCTTTTCCAAAAACAATCAAATGTATTTATTTTTCTTTTCCTTTTGCTAATGTTAAAACAAAAGTAACATAAACACCACAATAGACAACCTAAAGATTTACTAAGAGTACTTATCTATTTTGGTGTTTGATCCAAGCTTTATCTTGCATCCAATAATGTCCCACAACTTCAATCCTGTAAAATAACTTCACAAAGCTCTCAAAAAATATGATCAATGTTAGGGGGCCTACTTAGCCACTATATAACTGTGCTTGGAGGTATAGTAGTCAATCCCCCTAGGTCCTTTTAGCTGAAATTTAGAACACAAAAGCAAAAGGTGATATATTTGGAGAATGGATAAACATAATATAATGAATAGGACATTACGATGAACATAATGCAAATTATGCTATTATGATCTAATTGTAATATGAAATGCAAATCTATGGTTTTGAGGTAGATTTATACCCCCAAGCTTGACGCAAAAAAAATTGTGTCTTGTACGGGACTACCGTGATTTTGGCATGATTTCACTGCTGATGAAATTGTGCCTTGTAATTATGGGGTACGATTTCGTAACAGAAAGTAAAAGCAATAGATCAATGCAAATGAACTAATGAGAAATAGAAAATTAACAGTATATGAATGCAAATGAATAAAAACAACCTGGTGGTAGCAAAAAAGCAAATAAAATGATGAAGACCTCCAAGATAGTAGACTCCTACTTAGGGCTTCAACACTTATCCACCAAGGGTAGCAACACACAGTAAAAGTAGCAGAAGAAACTTCAAAAAAGATTAAAAAGCTTCAATAGTCACTTGGCACTTTAGCAACTACAACCAACACATTTTTAGGTTAGAACCTTTCTCTTCTAACTTCTTTTTTCCTCTAGGATTCTTTATATGTATCTCTCTCTGAAAAAAGGAAGCCTCAAACCCTTTATTTATGAAGGATTTGAAACAAGAATGGGCAGGAAAACCTAAGGGAAGTCGACATCAAAGAAGCCAGTTAAAAGAATAAGGTTTTTTTAAGAAAAAACCCAAACATGATGAAATCGTGCCCCACAAGGGCTGACCACGATTTCATCGAAACTAGAAAAAATGAGAGAAAAGGAGGAGAGAGGCCCAAACTTGCTTTGGGTAAGTTGGAGGGTCCCTCTAAGGATATAGGGTAATTGAATCACTCGAGTGGGTCAATTTATTGTGTTTATATTTTTCCCTCTCTTTGATGCATTTATGGCCTAATAAATATGTCAAAGAAATATGTAGACACCCATGGTGATGAACAACAAATAGAAAGGGGGTGGCGGGTTTAGAAGAAAGGAGTGGTGTAGAAATGGTATCTCTTCGAACACTCTCTTGTTTTTGCATGTAAATCAAGGCATTAGGAACATTAATACCTCTCAAGCCAGGGTGCCCCCTCGAGTTTCAAAAGGAATGAAAAATTCTTGATGAAATTTGAAATGGTAGACATAGAAGAAGGGAGAGCAAAAATAACAAAAAAAGAGAGGAGAGAGAAAAGAAAAGCAAAAAATAAGAACAAAAGAGCAAAAAAAGGGGGGAAACATGTGTGTGCTTATGTATGATTATTTTACTATTATTTTTGTGTTTAATTAATGATGAATTATGAGCACAAACATAATGGATGCAATGCATGATGGAATTAACTAAATGGAATGAATGAATGAATCTAACTAACATAATGCCTAAAATGTAAGCTAAAATGAAAGTGAGAGTGGAATGAAAAATGAAATGCAATGGATGGATGGGGTAACAAGATACAAAGATTTGAAGTGAACACAATAGAAGAGAAGAAATAAAACTCCAAAGAGGCCAAAGAAATATGAAGAAAAAACATGAAAATCGACAAGGATGTATGGTCAAGGGATGTGAAGAAAAAAAAAGAAAAGAAAAGTAGGAACATGCGAATGCAATGATGAGGATGCATGTGGATGGGCCATAGTTTGTGTGGGTTTTTTTGACCACTACCCACATAAACTTTGACAAGAATATGTTGAAGGTAAATAAACCATGCAATACGATCACATTCATCTCAAAATTGGCTAAGTCTGAATATGATCGAGAGTTTTGCACATTATTGGTTCCTGGGTTGGTCTCGAAAATCCAACCCGGCCAAATAGTTCAAATCTGCCAAGCCTAGGAGAGGCTAAATTTTTTATCTTTCATTGGGACCAGGAAAAATCTTGGGGATCTGACCCAACTAAGGAGTTTGTGACAGCTAGAAGAATTGCACTCGATTAGAGCTCGGTAAGATCTTGGATGTTCGACCTAGCCAAGGGAGACTGAAATTTTTCCAGCCAACTGAAGCCTAGGGTGATCTAAAAGTTTCAACACATGAATAAGAGGAAATTTCCAAGCCCAAGAAGCACCAAATGAATATCACCCAATTGAATCCTGAATAGGTACCAGATACTTGGATCTAGAGTTTTGCACATGTTTGGAGCCTAGATTGGTCCCAGAGACCTGGCCCAAGATGGAAAGATATTGCATTGTACAAATAAGCTAAGTGTCAATGTTGTTAGAGGATTTGGACATGGCAAAGACTTGGAGGGTTGCCAATTATTTACCCAAAGATTGAAAGCCAACAAAAGCATAACCTAGAGGGCATAAAATGATTTGAACGTGATCGAAGCTCGGGTAGGCACAAAATACCTAACCTGTTACTAAAGTCCAATACTAGAAGCCTCAAGGGGTACCAAAACCCTGATCTTATACTGGGGAACACAAGATCATAAATAAGGCAAATACTGAGACTACCAAAGGTTTTATATCTAGCCAAGATGCACCAAGGTTCTAGACACTCGATGTATTCGACTCAATTAGGTCCAGCACTGGATCACTTGCACGAGGAATGCCATTACCCCAGGACACCTGTTCAATGCAGATTACCTATCAAAGGAATATTAGAAACATGATTGTGTTTATGTCCATTATACAAGATACAAAGCAACTCAACTAAAAATAATCAACAAACTAGATGCACACAATAGGCTCAACACTACTCAACATAGCATAGATTTTGGCCAAAGTAGTAGGTCATTATGAGGCGGTTGGAGTGGCCATACATTCAACCAGATGGTATAATTTTTTGTTGAATAATGATATTTTTGATACTGATGAGATTGTAGAAAAGCCTATATATACAAGAATGTAAAAGGAAAATTGGTCAACTCTTAGACGTTTACAATTCATATGTATATACAGATTGCTTGCTAATACAAATTAACTACTCTCTGGTATCTGGTTTGAATATTTTATGGAGCATGTATGTATTGATGATCACTTATTTCTAATTTGAGCATGTTGAATGTTTATGGTAATAATTATGAATCCTAGATTTCTACTATACTCATTCACTTGTCTAGAATTTATGGTCTGATTAAGATACAATATATTTAAATTAAATATTTTGTAATTGATTGCAAATTAGCTGGTCTATTAGGTAGTTGATTCTTTAGTCGGGTGGTCCTTGTTCTTGCTTATGTCTTGATGTTGTATAATCTATACCACTATAAGTTTTGGATGTAGCATTTTTATATCTTTCAACACCCTTTTCCTCCCAAATTTAGGCATAGTTATCTGGAACTCCAAAGAATCAACCTCCTCTGAAGATTGACCATTGTAGTTCCCACGAGATTTTCGATATTTCAATGTTGGTCAAGGTATATGGGTGCACAAACTTTTTTATTAGACAGATTCTCTGACCAATAGTTTTTGGCATGCCCGGTGGGACCCAAAGGTTCCTTAGCTAGATAATATAGGGATTGGTGATATCCTTTATTATCATATCTCATCAAAATTACCTAGTGATTCTGCTCAAATCCATATATCCTATCATATGACCAATTTCCCTTCAAGATCTAAACATAATTTGGTGATACTCTGTTCTGGTCCATAATACCCATCATATTGCAAATCTGTCCATCGATACCTAGAAAATACTTGTATATCCATATTTTATAAAATTAGCTTGCATAGATCCTCATATATATAATCACAAGACAAGCAATAATCACAAGACAAGCAACTAGAAATTTAGAAGAGTCAATTGAATTCTTAGAACTGCACTTTTGTAGCTTCAAGATTCATCCAATCTATCCACCCATTTCAACACCCTCTCCAGTCCTAGTTGTATATCTGACCATTACAACTACTTCCATTGCTACCAACCCAAATCTAGTAATCCATCCTCCGACACCAATAGCAATGGTTGTAATACCAGACCTCTGAATGTATCGATCCAAAATCCCATTCCCTAGGCTACCCTAAAAAATCTACTGACATATGATGGCATAGGAAAAACAATGTACAAGCATTGTTAAGATGTGGTAGCACTAGCTACCATACATAGCATCAAAGACAAGGACATCATGATAAGGTTGTTGGTAATGTCGTTAAAAGGAAAGATTTCCTATAGGTACAAAACCTTACTAGATCTAACCATAACTTCATGGAACGAATTGGCCAGAAAGTTGATTGAAGAATTTAATGAACAGGCAAACCCCTTCTCTCTGTTAACACAACTTACTAGCATCCAAAGATATCCACAAAAGGAAATCATAGATTTCAATATCATATTCAACCAGACATGGAAAAAAGTACCACAAGGCCTGCGTCCAACTGGCGAATAAGCAATGTACTATTATTTAAGAGCCTTTCTCTTCAATATTGGGATGTACATAAGGTACTCCAACATACAAATATTCCTGAAGGTTTTTCAAGAAGCACTAAAAGTGGAGAAGGACTTGATTTTTGTAGGAATACTATCTCTAAAGTTTGTGATGCCTATATATCCATAATTCCCTCAACAAAAGCCATTGGTTCTAGCTCTACCAAGCTCTTTCCTAGTATACACTTTATCGATCAATTTTATATCCTGATCACCTACTCTGAGTCCAAAAGCATTGCCTACTCCACCTACAATCCCACTACTCCCAGCTCTTGCTATTGCCCCAAAACTACTTGCCTCAGACCTGTAGATAATTTCTCCCCAAGAAATGATAGTGGCTTTTAATTATCTCACTAATAAATTCATAACCATGAAGAGACGAGAAACTGAAAGGAACTTTTAGCCACAGAGGTCCCTGTCTATCACAAAAGACTAGACTTCTTCTACCAACAAGCCCTCAGAAAGATCTAATGCCCTTTACACCAACCATGAGGAAGAACCTTCTTCCTCAGGTTCTGATTCAACTTACTGGTGCTCAACCTAAAATGATCCTCATGGAAAAAACACATGCACAATAAATAAACACTACATCCAGAGAATTGCAATTGAGAAAGCAAAAAATGCACAAAAGGGGTAAGTTAATATGATGAGAGAAGCATGTGATTATAATATCATGGTGTCGATCGAAGAACAAGTGGCAGTTATTAAAGGATATGGGAAGAAGCCTTTGTACATTGATTCGAAAGCTTTGGACCCTTTCATGGAACCTTCTCAACCAAAGCACATTCCAAAGAAGGGTGTACCTCTGCTTGCCATGGTTTAAAAGGCAGTCCAACAATAACAAAAAGGGACCAAAGAAGGTGAAGGAAGGGAGTAGGCTAGATACAAACTAAGATATCCTTCCTTGACCAAAAACCAAAGGATTGAAGTGGCACAGGATTATAAGGAAAAGTATGAGGAACCTGTAAAAGAGTTGAGGAAGTAGGAAAAATATTTTGGCTTCAACATTATAGAAGAATTGAAGAAAACTCCATCCAAGATCATCATGTATGATGCACTCCTCATCCCCAAACAAATTGATCTTCTAAATACCTCTCTCAAATCGATTAAAATTCAAAGGAATCAATAGGAAGAGTTGAATATAGCTCAAGGCCATCCCACTTTAATAACCGAGAAGAACATGATATCTCCATTCTAATTGTCCTTACAAATGGAGGGATGGGTGGTACACAATTGTATGATTGACTCTAGAGTAGCTACCACTGTTATGCCCAAAGTAGTCTATGAAGTAATGGGTATGGAATACACAAGAAGAAATCCCAGAGTACTGTAGTTAGACAGTACACTAATAAAAATAATGGGAGTTATTAAGGATGTTCCTATTAAGCTACACAAAATGCTTCAAATTACCATCATTCAAGAGATTATTGTGGTGGATTTAGAATCGTATGTTGGGATGTTATTATTTACATAATTCACTATCATATTAGGGGGCTATTTATCCCTTGACTATTCAAATCTAGAACTCCATTTCAAAGGCAAAAGAGTTATTTTCTAAAAAATACTCTACATTTCATATAAAGAGGCTTGGAAAAAAGCCATAAAAAAATGCAGTAAACTTAATCATTGAAGAAATAAACTTAATGGAAGAAGTACTCGAGGACCCACAAGCAAAATATCAGTTCTCCATGGAGGATTTCAATGTCACGCTCAAAACAGAAATGGGTACTTACTCAATCATGAGGACAAAAGAAGCCAAAAGTTTAGTTCTGATAAGTGAAACTCATGATAAAAAAGTGGATCTACTTGAATCCTTTGAAGCCTTGTATTCCAAGGCCATTCTTATAGAAAAGAATTCTCAAGTTGATATACTGGCTTTCTTGGAATCCATGTGTTGTTCGATGACTGATATCATACACGAGCCCAAGACTGTGGGAGTCGTTTGTAGACCCTCTACCCCTGATAAGGACAATTTTTGACAAGTAGTCAAAAATGATGAGCATATAGTTGATTTATCGATTTAGGAAAGAATGCCATGGGTGGTCAGTTGCCTGAAGGAGAGTAAGAGGACAAACAAGGGGATATCATACTACAAAAAACTGGTCACATACCCAAAGAATTAATAACTATGGGTAGTACATTTGAAAATAGCAATAGATTGACTGATTATAAGATAAAAATTGATAGCGATAAATATAAGGAGGTACAAATTGACCCTAGAAGTTAGCATCTACTACTTGATCAAACCTTGTAGGTTGATCAGATAAAAATTGAGAGGGCTCTGAAGACATCACTCTGAAGTTGCATTACTAATAAATTTAAAACTTTCGACATCAAGATCCAACAAAGATATCAACCTGGAGGATTGGCAACTTTTAGAGATGATGATGGTTGATGCAGGAGCATCCGAGGACAGCAAAGCAATCGAGCATCAACCAAAATTTTTGTTGTTATTTTTTTCTAAGTGTTGCAATGTATTTTTTTTCTAAGTGTTGCAAGAAAAATATATGTCGTGAAATCGCGACATGTCGCAAAATTGTGACACAAGGCAGAGGAAGCAAGGCGTAGAGACCAAAGGTCATGAAATTGCAACATGTCACGATTTCGTGACATGTCGCGAAATCACGACCACCGCAGGGGAAACGAAGGCGCAGAGACAAAAGGTCGCAAAATCGCGACATGTCACGATTTTGCGACATGTCACGAAATCGCGACCACCACAGGGGAAACAAAGGCATAGAGACAAAAGGTCGCAAAATCATGACATGTCTCAATTTTGCGACATGTCGCGAAATCGCAACCATCGCAGGAGAAACCATGGCGCGGGGACTAAAGGTCACGAAATCACGACCGTAGCCGACGAACAAAGGTGCAGAGGGAAAAAGGTCTCGATTTCGTGATACGTCGTGAAATCGCGACCAAAGCAGGGAAGGCAAGGCAAGGAAGACAAATGGTCACGAAATCGCAACACGTCACGATTTCACGACCAAAGCTGGAAAACAGAGTTCGATAGACAAAACGGCGCAATATCGCGACAGGTCACGATATCATGGCCAAAACGGAGAGAGAAGGCTTGAAGGAAGAAATGTCACGATATCGTGACATGTCGCGATATCACGACGGGAGTAGGAGAGAGAAGGCATAGGAAGGAAATGGTCGCGATATCGTGACATGTCACGATATCGTGACCAAATAGGAAACACGCACTCCCAACTTTCTTAAAGGTGGCTCTTCGTGCGTGACAAGTTAGCGATAGTGAAGCAGCAGTTCCAAAGAAGGATTTCAATGGGCATGTTGGCCACTCACGCAGGATATCTGGAAGACGCATTTAAGGCAACTAATAGCAAGCAGCAAATCAAGGAGAAGATTTCGTTGGATATGACAACCAGTCGCGCACCTCACCTAGAGTCTCATGAATGCAACTTACCAGAATTGTCCCAGATGGCAATTGTAGATCGTGGGAAGTTTGAAAGCACAGAGGATTGGGACCTCGATAAAAACCCATGGATTGTAATGAGAGGGGGTTGGAAAACGACAGTTTGGCTATATATTCTTGTAAAATTCTTCCTAAGTATTGAATACAAAATCTTGGGCTCTTGTTTTTCTGGTTTTTTGTGTTACGTAAGATATGTTCTCCACCAAGTGGTATCAGAGCCAGTAGTTCCTGAGCATGTAGCAGATCGTCGAAGAAGAGGCAGTTACACCAGGATCTGTGGAAGGGCTTGGAATCGGGTGAACAAAATGCCTCCAAGGAGAAATCCTATTGGTGGGAGAGGCATGGCAGCCGTAGAAGATGTTCGAGCTTTGCAGCAACAAATGCAAGCTCTGCAAGAAGAAATGCACATAAAATTAGAGCCAAGGAGAGATGAAGGTAGTGAAGAGGAAGATGATGAAGAAGAAGACCAACCTGAGGAAGAAGAAGAAGCAGTAGATCCGGCTCAGGCCAGACTATACAAAGCCATATCCTAGATTGGGAAGAGGCTAAAGATGGAGGTTTCCACATATTCTGGGAACCTTGAGCCAGAGGAATTGATCGACTGGATCAACGATCTGGAAGAGTACTTTGAGTATGAAGAGGTTGAGGACCCTGATAGGGTCAGATTCACAAAGACCAAACTGAAAGGTCATGCTAGCATTTGGTGGAAGGGAGTGCAGCTGGAGCGAAATAAAAGAGGGAAAGAGAGAATAATTAAGTGGGAATGGATGGTAGAAAAGTTAAAGAGGTAGTTCATCCCTGGTGATTATGAGTTAGACCTGCTGAAGAAAATGCAAGGATTGAGGCAATCAAGCAAGTCTGTGAAAGAATACACAGAGGAATTTCATAAAATAATGATTAGAACAGGCCACTCAAAGGCCAACAAGGAGAAGGTAGCCCATTACATTAATGGGTTACGAGCAAGCATTCAGGAAGAACTAAGTCTAGTCCGGATGACCACCATAGAGGATGCTTACCAATTTGCTTTAAAGGTTGAAGAGAATCTCAATAGGAGGTTTGAAAACAAGCAAAGAGGAAGAGGTCATGGCGGAAGGACCGACAGAAGGAACAGTGGAAGAAGAAATGAAGAATCTTAAAAAAATGGAGAAAGTAGCAGCAATCAAGAACAAAGGAGAGAAAATACAGACCGCCCCCGTAATCAGAATAATGGTTACCGAGGGGGAAGAGGCCAAGCTGGACGAGGTCAAGGAAGAGGAAGATTTCGAGGGACTTGCTTCCAGTGTGGTGAAGAGGGACATCACCAATATGAGTGCCCACAACAGCGAGAAAGAAATAATCGCAGGCCAGAAGGAAATGCCAGAGTAGTAGTCGTTGATGAAGATGCTGGGTCTGAGCATTCAAAAGAAGCTAAGAGAGGAGAAGTAATGATTGCAAGGAGAGTCCTGCTGAATGAAGAGGGAGCTGTAGATCAGAGGAAAAGCTTATTTCGCACAAGGTGTAAATGCGCGGGTAAGATTTGCAACATTATCATTGACAACGGTAGCACAAATAACCTAGTTTTAGAGAGAATGGTTACAAAGCTACAACTGGAGAGAAAGAAACACCCGCATCCATATCGGATCACATGGTTGTAGAAAGACCATAAGGTTTTGGTCAATGAACAGTGCCTGGTAAAATTCAGTATTGGAAATTATTGTGATGAGGTTCTGTGCGACATTCTGCCCATGGATGCGTGCCATTTGCTACTGGGAAGGCCATGGTAGTTTGACAGGTGTGCGGTTCATGATGGCCGAGCCAACACCTATTCCGTGACCAAGAATGGAATGCGTCATAAGTTGAAGCCCCTAAAGGAGGTGGAAGAAAAGGTATGTGGCAGTGCAAGAATTTTCTTGGTTGACAGAAGAAAATTTTTAGATGATTTGAAGCATAAGCATATGTGTTATGCATTAGTTCCTAGAGTCAGGGAAATAGAATGCAAAGATGCCCCAATAGAAGTCCAAGAGCTGTTGAAGGAATTTCCATATATCATATCTGATAATGTGCCTGAGGGTTTACCCCCAGTAAGAAAAATTAGTCACCATATTGATTTGGTGCCAGGGTCAAGCTTGCCCAATAAAGCTGCACATAGAATGATAGAACAACCTGTTTTGGCACTCCCAGACTTTAAAAAAGTATTTCAGGTCAACTGTGATGCTAGTGGCAGTGTAATAAGGGCTGTAATGAGCCAAGAAGGCAGACCTGTAGCTTATTTCAGTGAAAAGCTCAATGATGCTCGGAAAAAGTATTCAGTTTATGACCAGGAATTTTATGCTATAGTTCAGGCTCTGAAGAAGTGGAGGCATTATTTGCTGCCAAAAGAGTTTGTTCTATTTACTGATCATCAGGCATTGTAGTACATCAACAACAAAAAAAAATTGAATCAACGACACATGAAATGGGTAGAGTTTCTCCAAAGCTATACCTTTGTGTTAAAGCATAGGAGCGGGAAATCAAACAGAGTTGCAGATGCTTTAAGTAGAAGGCAGAATCTGCTGATTGAAATGATAGTGGAAGTAGTAGGATTTGAAGAACTGAAGGGTATTTATCCTGAAGATCCTAATTTTGTAGTAGCCTGGACGACTTGCTTGGTACCTGTTACTGTGGACAGGACAAAATGGTTAGATTTCATAATCCAAGACGGAATGCTGTTCAAGGGAAGTAAATTATGCATCCCAAGGAGTTCCATGCAAGAGAACTTAATCAAGGAAAAGCACAGCAGAGGACTAGCTGGGAATTTTGGTCGGGATAAGACCATTGCCCTAGTGAATGAAAATTACTACTAGCCGCAACTTCAGCAAGATGTGAGAAATTTTGTGCAAAGTTGCAGAATATGCCAGATGGCAAAAGACGTAAGGCAAAACACAGGATTATACCAGTCGTTACCTATACCTGAGAGGCCGTGGGAGGACATAAGCATGGATTTTATTCTTGGATTGCCGAGAACACAAAGGGGAAATGACTCTGTATTTGTGGTGGTTGACCGATTCTCCAAAATGGTACATTTTATTCCCTACCAGAAGACAAGTGATGCAGTTCACATTGCAGGGTTATTTTTCAAGGAAGTGGTACGACTTCACGGTCTACCAAGAAGCATAGTTTCTGACAGAGATACTAAGTTTGTTGGGTATTTTTGGAGAACATTGTGGAAGAAGCTGAAGACAGATCCGAAGTTCGGTTCGCATACCACCCACAAAGCGATGGATGAGACGAGAGGTGGTAAATAGAAGTCCGGGTAATTTGCTAAGATGCTTGATAGCGAGATAAACCCAAGGGATGGGATTTAGTTTTGTTGCGAGCAGAATTTGCATACAACAATTCCGTCAATAAGAGTACAAACAAATCTCCATTCCAAATCATATATGGAAGCAGTCCGAGAAACGTTTCGAGTTGAGAAAATTAGATAAAGGAGAAAAGTGCGGTCACGGAGGCTGAGGAATTCACAAAACAGATGAGAAGCCTGCATGAAGAAGTAAAGAAACAAATTGCAAAAATGAATACTCAGTATAAAGCAAGAGCAGACCAAAAGCGGCAGTTCAAAGTGTTCAAAGTGGGAGATGAAGTCATGGTCCATCTCAGAAAAGAAATATTTCCGACCAAAACTTATAACAAGTTGAAGATGAAGAAGTTTGGGCCATGCAAAATACTGGAAAAACGGGATTCAGGCAATGCATATGAAGTGGAATTGCCAAGTGGGCTTGACATTTCACCTATTTTTAACATTTTAGATTTAGTGCAATACCATGAAGGAGATAGTACAGAGGCACCAAACATAGAATTGTGGAGCATTCCAGCATCAAACCCAACCAGAGATGAGATGGAGGAAATATTGGATACCCATGAAGGCAGAAGAACAAGGAACAAACAATATTCTGAATATCTGATCAAGTGGAAAGGCAGACCTATAGAAGATGCAACTTGGTTATCAAAGACAGAGGTCGACCGCCTGGGTCTTCCTCCCAAAGATCAGAAGTGAGGATCACTTCTCAATCCACCCCGGGTGTCTGATGCAGGAGCATCCAAGGACAGCAAAGCAATTGAGCATCAACCAAACTTTTTGTTGTTATTTTTTTCTAAGTGTTGCAATGTATTTTTTTTCTAAGTGTTGCAAGAAAAATATATGTCGTAATTTTGCGACATGTCACAAAATCATGACATGTCGCGAAATCGCAACACAAGGCAGAGGAAGCAAGGCGCAGAGACCAAAGGTCGTGAAATCGCGACCACCGCAGGGGAAACGAAGGCGCAGAGACAAAAGGTCACGAAATCGCGACCACCGTAGGGGAAACAAAGGCACAGAGACAAAAGGTCATGAAATCATGACCACCATAGGAGAAACCATGGTGCGAGGACTAAAGGTCGCGAAATCGCGATCGCAGCCAGAGAACAAAGGCGTAGAGGGAAAAAGGTCACGATTTTGCGACACGTCATGAAATCACGACCAAAGTAGGGAAGGCAAGGCAAGGAAGACAAATGGTCACAAAATCACGACACATCATGATTTCATGACCAAAGCTGGAAAACAGAGGCCGATAGACAAAATGGCATGATATCACGACAGGTTGTGATATCACGGCCAAAACAGAGAGAGAAGGCTTGAAGGAGGAAATGTCGCGATATCACGACGAGAGCAGGAGAGAGAAGGCGTAGGAAGGAAATGGTCGCGATATCGTGACATGTCGCGATATCACGACCAAACAGGAAACACACACTCCCAGCTTTCTTAAAGGCAGCTCTTCATGCGCGGTAAGTTAGCGACAGTGAAGCAGCAGTTCCAAAGAAGGATTTCAATGGGCATGTTGGCCACTCGCGCAGGATATATGGAAGATGCATTTAATGCAACTAACAACAAGCAATAGATCGAGGAGAAGATTTCGTTGGATATGGTGGCCAGTCACGTACCTCACCTAGAGTCTCATGAATGCAACTTACCAGAATTGTCCCAGATGGCAATTGTAGATCGTGGGAAGTTTGAAAGCACAGAGGATTGGGACCTCAATAAAAACCCATGGATTGTAATGAGAGGGGGTTGGAAAACGACAGTTTGGGCTGTATATTCTTGTAAAATTCTTTCTAAGTATTGAATACAAAATCTTGGGCTCTTGTTTTTATGGTTTTCTATGTTACGTAAGATCTGTTCTCCACCAATGGTAGAACTTGTCCAATTAAAAGAATAGTGGTGAAAAACACGTAGTGATGTTGGCCATCATCAGATTACTATTAAACAATGGTTCAATCAAAAAATGATGGCATTAGCATTTGAGGAAGGTAATCCGATGCTCAAATAGGACTAGGATAGAGAAAAACCAAGGATGAATGAAGAATTCGATCCTATGTGGACCAACATGTACCTAATGGAGTAGAAGAAAATGTCAACTATCCTTTGGTTGCACTAGATGGATGGCAATTTACAATTCACTCTAGTAAATGGTCAACATCTCAAGCATTGTGCTTAGAACAAGTGGTGCCCTACTTGTACATATGTAAATATCACACATACCTTTCACTGTAATTAGATTTTTTTGTTTTTCTGGCCAATATGGTGCTTGTCGGCATTAAGGTCCAACAATGAGTAAACCATCTACTAACCTGGCACATTGAACTACACAACCTCTTACCACATACTGACTAAGCTACTAATCGACTGGTTCAAAAAATCATTGGCACATTTCAAAATGTAGTTATCAAATAAATGGTACAAAACAACCATAAGCCACCCATGATTTAGTGAATACAATAGGGTCATTGGCTAGATCAACCATCACATACAATATGGAGCATTTAATTCACAATATTTGGTGATCCTGGTGAGATCTTCTAGAAATCGTAGGTTCACAAAATTATACCTATCAATAGTAGTTATGATAGAATGTATCCCAAATTAAGAAACTGTTTGTCATTACGAATCACAATAGAATAGTACAGGTCAAAGATACTCTTTCCTAGATTACATATCAAATTTTGAGAATGGACAAAACATTTCCTAAAAACAATTTCCTCATCACGTGCAAATCCACCGCACGAAGTCATTAACGCATATGAACAGTAAAAGGCCAACCCAAACATTATAAATTCTTGATGCCTTTCAAAGCACTATCTATTTTGTGATATTTTCTAAAATTTGAATACAACAGAGAGCCCAAACTTTTAAAGGATAGTAGTAGTCAATGAAAGAAGAAGAATCAATAATAAATGGACATAGGAAAGAAGAGTGTTATCGCACAAAAGGCCATAAACAAGTTATCTGATGATCTAACGAGAATCCATGACCCAACACTCACAATCAAGCCCAAGTTATGGATTTATAGAATCATTTGCAAAGAAAAAGAGAAGATATTATTTTATAACCATAAGGTGGGTGCTCCTTATCATTCAAACCTCAACAAATTCATACCAAAACCTATGCATCTATGTTCAGAACTTATCCATACAGTGGTAAGATATTATGATGTCAATACAACCACTATATGTAACTCCCAGTTTGAGCCACTTTTTACCATAAATAGGGAAATTATGATGCAATAATTTACAATAGAAGAAACTTCAAGTACCCAGTTGAAAAGAGTTGTGTTAGAATATTAGAGACTATATCTAGAAAATTAATCAGTACAAGACTAGCTCATTGAGATAGGAGGTAGATTGTCGAATGATTATATGATAAAAATAGAAGGTTGACAAAGTTCAATGAGGAAGTACAATTGATATTCTCAATATTGGTAATTATTTTGGGCATGATAACATATGCAACCATATACACATACCAGATGGGTATAGCAAATGCAGTCATATGTGTCTTCGTGTATGTCACCTTGGACTGGGTTGAGCTGTTGGCACGCAAAAAAAATTAATAACTAAAGGTAATAAAGAACAAGAGGTGCACTTATTTTACATACCCTTCCTACGTAGATTGGCTCTTCCTATTCTACATGGCCTCAGTGAATAAACACAATATTTAGTTGTGGAGGATAGAAAAACAAGATGTGAGCTGCTTAGTATTGGACTTGACACGTGTTGAGAGATAAAAGTCTATACCTTGACTTCAATAGGCAATTATTGGGACAAGCACTGACGATGATCTATGGCAATTGCCCCTACATTTAAGAGGAAGCTAACGATATTTTGAGAGGAAAATCATAATAATAAGGGTACTGGTACATTTTAGAAGAAGGGACCATCATAGTGAAGAACACAGGCTTATACTGAGAGGGGGAGGGTGAACGGTATAAGATCAACTTTTAATTTTATTTATAAAAAAATATTATCCAATATTATCAATGGCAATATCAATAGCAGTAATCAAAGCAATGCACAAATAATCACACACAAGAGAGACACCAATTTAACGTGGTTCACCCAATGTGGGCTACTCCACAGAGAAAATATTTCTTCTAAATTTTCTCAACAAATATCTTAGGAATCAATTCCCTATTACAATGTTTATGGACCTCTATCCAAAGGAGATACCAATCCCCTATGCTCTGATTTGTGGATCTCTCTCCACAGGAGAACTTTTTCCCTTTTCTCTGGTTTGTGGAACTTGATCTAGGAGAACTCTATATCCTCAATTGGTTCATGGATCTCTCTCCATAGAAGAAATATATCTTCCCAGCTGGTTCATAGATCACACTCCATAAGAGAAATATTTCCCCTTGCTCTAGTTTGTGGATCTCTCTCCACAGGAGAACTCTTTCCCTTTGCTCTGGTTCATGGATATCTCTCCATAGGAAAACTCTATCCCCTTGCATTGGTTCATGTATATCTCTCCATAGGAGAACTCTTTCTCCTTGATCTGGTTTGTGGATCTCTCTCCATAGGAGACCTCTGTCCCCACTACACTGGCTAATGGATCTCTATCCACTAGAGACTATTGCCCTCTTTACTCTGTCACATCCAAATATTGCTCTCAACACTGTCTCAAATCTACACCAAAATTTATTCCAAATATAGTACAAATATACTCTAACTTTGCTCATAAATCTACACTAAACTCTATCTCAAATATATCCCCAAGCCTTAACACAAAGCCTGATCAAATCACCAATAAACTTTGCTTAGATCTATCCCAAGCCTTAACATAAAGCTTGAACAAATCACTAATCAAATCTACTTAGATTTGCCCAAGCCTTAACACAAAGCTTGAACAAATCACTAATCAACTCTGCTTAGATCTGCCCAAAGCCTTAACACAAAGCTTAAAAAAATCACTAATCAAATCTACTTAGATCTGCCCTAAGCCTTAACACAAAGCTTGAACAAATCACTAATCAAAATTGCTCTCTATATCTGCTCAAATCTATCTTCAAGTCTTCTCAAAGACTTGCTCAAATCTACCTTCAAGTCTTCTCAAAGACTTACTCAAATATACCTTCAATTCTTCTCAAAAGACTTGCTCAAATTTTCTCTAGCACATGCTCAAACCTGATCTAACACATGCTCAAAATATCTCACAATATATGCTCAATCAATATTAAATATTGCACACAATGCTATCAAATGTTTTGTCTAATCTTCAAAGTAATTCCTTTAACTTGAAGCAGTTTAGACATATTCTATCCAAAATTTATTTAACCTCTGGAACATATAGAGAATAATATGCACTTGCAAATAACTCAATATTTTCTACTCAATCATTAAGTCTATCACTTTCACATGTCTCACTTTTATTTCTCTTTTAAAGATAGATCTAGTCTAGCACATGACACCTATCTTCCTGATCTACACTCTTGCTTTCACAAATATGATTTCTAATTTTTGCACATTCACTTTCAATATCACTCAAAACTAATGCTCAAAAACTTCACTCATACATTCAACCAATAAAGCACAATTTTCTCACAAACCCTAAATAAGTGTTTCACACTTCTTCCAACAAAGAGCACAATGTAGGTCTCAAACCCTAACTCAAATAGTTCATAATATCTATCTCAAATGTTCTCAAAAAATTCAACAATGAAGCACACAATCCTCACTCAAACATTTCCAACAATGCTTATCAAACAATCATTTTCACTCCACCTTGTGTTCAAAAATATTCATTCAACAAAACACCTTAAATAAGGAATGATATGCCCATACCTTTTTGCTTTCTCTTATGGAGATACATCTTCAAACATATGTCTCACACACAATATATTTTGTAACTATAAAAGGTTAGCACAACACCTCTTTTTGAGGTAGAAATCCTTCAACATGTGTGCCTAATTAAATTCCAGACCAACACTCTTGGTTTCTTAAACTATAGCATCAACTTATAAAATCAAACCCTTCAAAATGTGTGCATAATTTCAAACCAACTTTTTGGTTTCTCAACTATAGAATTAACTCATAAAATAAAACCCTTCACAATGAAGCAAAAATACAAACAATTAAAATACCTCATACACCTTTTAACTCCCTCTTAACTTCTAAACACATTCATAACAGATTTATCAAAAACCCTTATTACTCCATAAAATCACTTTCAGAATATTTCATTATAATTTTCTTCAAAAATAAATGCTAAGAATAATAAAAATATTTCCCTTATATCTCCCAGAGTCAATAGCGCTCATAATAATTAATTAACCACATGCGCCTAACCCTCAAACTTAGCAATTGATAAATTTAATAGTACTTACCAAAAACACTGCCATGGAGATTCGAACACAACGTTTTCCACTTGCCAGCGCACTAGCACTCCTTGGGTCGTTGCTAGGCCAACCACCCACACAAGGAAAAAATACCACAATGCGCTCTTTAACCATTGATTACCCTTCTTGCTAGCAAAATGAACAAAATGCTACCACCGAGATTCGAATGCAAGATCTACCATCCGCCAGTGCCTTAACCCTGCCAAGACTGCTTCTAGGCCAATGGCTTGGTTGGTGATATAGGTATACGACCTTATTGCTTTATTCGTCCACGCTCTTTATTTTGTTTTTTAAAATAAAAACCTTCGTCCACCTTGCTCATGAAATTTGCATCAACCATTAACATTAATCACTCAGCACTTGCATCGAAACTTCATTTTTTGGCCTCCAAAATTTGTCATATAAATATGAATTTATCTCCATGCTAGGACGTCGACGGAGTTCAATAATTTAAAATTATTTTTGGTGCCAAACCCACTTAGGGTTATAAAACATTATAATATAAATATTATAATTATTTTATAATTGACCTTAGGCTTTATCTTTACAACTTTAATATTATAATAGTAAATATTATAATATTAGTTTCTTTGGGCCTAGGTATTTTCTTCCTTTGGGATATATAGACAATATTTTGGCCAACCATGTGGAGCTTTGTACCAAATCTCTTGGGGTTAAAATATAAATATTTTAACCCTATTTTTATCAATTCCCTTGCACTGAGTTGAACTAACTCTTGACATAAATGATAAAATAATTACTCAAAAAATTCCAACACATAGCTTCTCCAAGTTTCCTCACTTACCGCCCTATTATGTTACCAACTGGGTGTTTGGATTGGAATTTTTTCGACAAGCCTACCTGATTGAGTAGAGTCTTGGTCAGGGAGCCAAGAAGGCTTCAGTGTTTAGGTTCCCCCTTAAAGTTGAGTACATCATGATTAAAAGGGATCCCTTACAGTACAAAATACTGAGGGTCAAGCTCATAACTTTGAACCTGCAGTGGTGCCACACATATGTCATTATGACCCAAACAATATCTTTGTTGAGATGCTAAACAAAATGTGAAAGTACCTAGGTTTAAGCATCTGCTACAGTCCAATATTGAGAGATATAGGAACCTAGATGGAGGTCAGGTGGTGCCATTCAAATATATGGATATGCAGGAGAAACTGCCATGGATAAGCTGTTTCAATTATGAGCGGGTCTATGACCTGGAAATAAATCTAGATCAATTGCTATACCCTAGCCTGATTGACACAATCAGTGATAGTATAGGTTGGGAAAAATACAATATTAGGGAATGATGGATAATGCGTTGCAATATAATCTAAATAAGAAAGTGAAATACAATAAACATACTGATAATTTTTTCAATGATAAATTTAATGATTAGTATAGCATCTGGAAGAAGAAGCACAAAAAGGAATTCTTCCCAAAAATTCTAAAGATGTAGACTGCTGATGATGTAATGTATCAAGAAGAGGAAGGATTTGAGGATGAGGTTGACGCTGAAGAAGAATAATTACCTTAAAATCAACTAGTAGTTGATATCAACTAAACAACTTCACAAAGGGTAGATGAAATATCTTCTAAAGTTTAGCCTGAGTCTTTCGATCAAAGCTCTAAATATAGTAAGAAGTGAAATGACCATTCAACTCCAGGGATTTCTGAAACCAATAAGGTCATAAGGAAGCAAAGGCTAGAGGAAGATAAATAAAAATAGAAATGGAAGAGGCAAGAGTTGCAATAAGAAGCACTAAGGTGTGAGGTAGCAGTTGTATGAGAAAAAGCTGAATAGACACAAGGAGCTAAACTTAAAGCTGAACTAGTATAAGCATTGCAAACAAAGGAGATGGAGCCGAGAGCACAAGACATAAGTATTTATCCTAAACTACATCTTCCATCAAGTCCATTCCTAGAAGTCTTAACCTCCCCACCCTACCAATTATGGTCCCCTCCCGATGTGATTCCTTGAATAATAAAAATTGAAAAAGGGAAAAACACGTCTCCTAGTCCACCCATCATTTTGCAAGCCCTACTCACTCAATCAACTACCTCACCACTTACTAAGTCCATTTTTTGTCTTCGTAGTTCACCCTCCAAGATTCACCCCTAAAATATCCTAGTTTTTCTACTCTACCCGCAACCAAAAGAAGGCAGGCTCTATAGGAAAGTACCACCCTACAAATTCTATAATGTCTTATCCTCTCACCCCCATATCGACATTCTTGACTGCTCCAATACTTCTAGTCACTACTCAAGAACCACTATCAAAGATCTTCTATACTATTCATCTAGCAGAAGAAAACCAACAAAAATAGAGGGAGGAAGAAGAGCAGTTTGAACATCTGCAAGGCCAAGAGGACATAGCTATCGCCATGGGCTATAGTGGATTCCATGGGGAGGAAAGGATTAAGGTCTTTGCCTAGCCAAAAGTAAAGAGGCTGACCTCCCTAATAAGACCAGAAGGTTGGGATTTAGAAGCGTATAAAAGAGATATATCCATGATATCAAATATTGAAACCACTTGAGCCATACATGCGGATATAGATATATTGCTTGTACAAGCAAAAAAAAAAGATAGAAGTCTGGTATCCACCCACAAGAAAATTGACACCCTTGAAGTCAAGATTGCTAAGGAAAATATGGAAAATAGTGCCCTAATAAATGATATTATTAGATTAAAAAGTATTATTGATAAGGCCACTCCTAGGAAAGAGGCATAGTTGAAATACAAATGAATCAAAGAGCTGGAAGATGAACTAAGAAGAAAAGGATCAACAAAGCTCTACATTGGATGAAGTAAAAAGCAAACTAGTACAATAGGAAAAAGCCTTGTCCACCACCATAAATGAGTTGGAGCAAGAAAGGGACAAACCATCAGGCTCAGCAATCTCTAAATATTGGATCAGATAGATATAGGACTTTTATTAGGTAAAAATAAAAGGGGTAGTTCTACCTAAATTCCCCCATTTATATATGAAGCTTAAGCAAATTAGTGTTGCTACCAGGCTAGCCAAACAAGAGATAGAAAGGGTAGAGAAGGGTATCACATCCATATTTTAGAAGGTACAAAAATTTAGGAAAATGCTTACATATCTTGACAAATTCCCTGCTATTAAAGTGTAGTCCAACAAGGACGTAGAAGATTAGAGACTTTTGGCACGTTGGGTCTACCGAGAAAATGAACTCATCGATATGGAAAGAGAATGGTTTGCCATCATAAAAAAGGAGGCTGATGAAATGAGTGCTATTGCACAAGTCCTAAAAACCTTAGGTGCACCAAGATTTTGGGATGATAAATTTATCTGGCACAAGCAGGAGACAATCACCTAGCTATTTGAAATATAGATGAAAGACCAAAGTGAAATTGACTCATTATTAGAGCCTCTAGATGTTGATAAAGTTTTTGCACTATTCTATATGCTCTCTCATATCCTATCAAAAGCAGAGCACTTGGATGAGAAGTACAATGATCCTCCTTATTACTACATTGGCAAACTAAATGAAGTCATCTTGGAACTAAGAGGAATTCCAGACCTGCCTCTGTATGTCTGGGGAAATATGTGCCAATAACTCCATATAGTTGAGACATCAAGGGTTGTTTCGCAACATGGAGAATCTTCAAGAATAGTTGCACAAAATGAGCCTCCATAGGAAGAAGGGTCACAACAACATACACCACCAAGGGGTGATTAGAAAAATCCATGTACAATAATTATTTTTGTTCTTTTTGTATAGTTGCACCATAAGATCTTGTCAAGAATAATTACTCTAAAGCCCAATAGAACAAGTATAAAATAAAATTGAGGGGTAGGTGTAAGATCCGTATCCGGCCATCATAGTTATAAGTAACATCGATCTGGGATATTCACTTTTGCATCAACTTGGGTTCTCCAATTTTTATGAGATAAAAGGCCTCGAAAAGCTACCAATATTATGGGTGTTTCTGAACACTACCTACATACACTTTGACAAGAAAGTATTGAAGGTAAATAAACCATGTAATATGATCACATTCATCCTAAAATTAGCTAAGTTTGAAGATGATCGGGAGTTTTACACCTAACTAGCACCCGGGTTGACTTGGAGATCTGACCCGACCAAGTAGTTTAAATATGCCAAGCCCAAGAGAGACCAAAATTTTTGTCTTTCATCAGGGTCAGAGAAAATATTGGGGATCTGGACCAACTAAGAATCTTGTAACAGTTAGAATATTGCACTCGATTAGAGCTCAACAAGGTCTTAGATGTTTGGCCTAGCAAAGGGAGACTAGAATTTTTGTAGCCAAATGAAGCCTGAGGTGATCTAAAAGTTTTGAAAAACAAATAAGAGGAAATTGCCAAGTCCAAGAAGCACCAGAGGAATCTCACCTAGCCAGAGCTTGGATAGGTACCAGATACCTGGCTTGGAGTTTTTCACATAGTTGAATCCTAGATTGATCTCGAAGACCCGACCCATGGTGGAAAGATACTGCATTGGAGAAATAAGCTATGTTAATGCCATCGAAGGATTTGGATCTAGTAAAGACCCAAAGGGTTACCAATTGTCTACCCAAAGATCAAAATCCAACAAAAGTAGAACCTAGAGGGTGTCAAATTATTTGAATATGATTGGAGCCTGGGTAGGCATAAAATCCTCGACCTGCTGCCAAAGTCCAATACTGAAAGCTCAGAGGGTTTTGACCTGATCAAAAACTAGAGGGGTACCAAAACCTCGGCTTGATATCAAAGAGTGTAGGATCATAAAGAAGGAAAATAATGAGACTAATAAAGATTTTATCTTTGGCCAAGATGCACCAAGGTTCTAGACACTCGATGTAGTTGAATCAATTAGGTCCAACACTGGATCACCTGCACGAGGAATGCCATTATCCTAGGACATCTGTCTGATGTTGATTGTCTATTAGAGGAATCTTAGAAGCATGATTATGTTCGTGGCCATCATGCAAGATACATGCCAACTCATCTAAAAATAATCTACAAAGATAAATGAATCAAATGCATGCAACATGCTCAACACTACTCAACATAGCATAGATTTTGGCCAAATCAACAAGTCACAATGAGGCGATTGGAGTGGCCATACGTTCAACTAGCTGGTACTTCCTCTGACATGATATAAATATGATGATGTTTTGATACTTATGAGATTGTAGATAATCCTATATATAAAATAATGTAAAAGGAAAATTGATTGACTCTTAGGCATTTACAATTCATATGTATAGACGGATTGCTTGCTAATACAAATTGAATACTGTCTGGCCTCTGGTTCAAATCATTTGTGGAGCATGTATGTATTTATGAACGCTTATTTATAATTTGAGCATGTTGAATGCTTGTGGTAATAATTCTGAATCCTGGATTTCTGTATAGAATTTGTGGTCTGATTAAGATATAATATGTTTAAATTAAATATTCTGTAATTGATTGCAAATTAGCTGGTCTATTAGTTAGTTGATTTTTTAGTCGGGTGGTCATTGTTCTTGCTTATATCTTGATGTTTGTACCACTGTAAGTTTTGTCTATGGCCTTTTTATCTCTTTCAGCACCCTTTTCCCCTCGTATTTAGGTATAATTAGCTAGAACTCTGAGGAACCATCTTCCTCCAAAGATTGATCACTGTAGTTCCCATGAGCTCCTCGATATTTCAATATTGGTCAAGGTATATGGGTGCACAAACCTTTCCATTAGACAAATTCTTTGACTAATAGGTTGGATATTCGATAGGCATCAGAGCCCTAGTGATAGTGCAATGCATGTGAGCTACGACCTAACTAGGTGTTATCACTTACCATTATCACGAATCCCCAAAATTCTATAAGCATTCATGCAAATATTAGCAAGCAGAAGTGCAATATATGACAAACATAAATACAAATGAGATAGAATGCTAGAAAACCATACAAAATATGACATGCACCCATGCAAAATGATCAAGCAAATAAAATGTAATATGAAATTATGCTAAATACAATGTGCAATGCTAAATTGTGGCCTGTACGGGGCTACCACGATTTTGTTGTTTATGAAATCGTACCTTGTAATTATGGGGTACGATTTCACAGTAAAAAGTAAAAGCAATAGATCAATGAAAATGAACTAATAATAAATGCAAAATTAACAATATATGAATGCAAATGAACGAAAATAAATTAGTGGTAGCAAAAAGTAGACAAAAGGATGAAGATCCCCAAGATAGTAGACTCCTCCTTAGGGCTTCAACACTTATCCACCAAGGACATCAACACACAATCAAAGTAGCAAAAGAAACTTCCACAAAGATAAAAAGATTCAATATATCACTTGACACTTCAAAAATTAGAACTAACACTTTTTAAGCTTAGAACCTTTCTCTTCTAACTTCTTCTTGCTTCTAGGATTCTCTATATATGTATCTATCTAAAAAAAGGAAGCATAAAACCCTCTATTTATAAAGGATTTTAAATTAAGAATGGGCAAGAAAACCTAATGGGAACCGATGTCAAAGAAGTCAATTAAAAAAATAGGGTTTTCTTAAGAAAAAATCAAAACATGATGAAATCGTACCCCGCAAGGACTAACTGCGATTTCGTCAAAACTAGAAAAAAGAGGTAAAAGGAGGAGAGAGGTCTAAAATTACTTTTGGAAAGTTGGAGGGTCTCTCTAAGGATCTAGAGAAATTAAATCACTCAAGTGGATCAATTTCTGTGTCTACAATGCCATTATAAATTTGTGGTCATTCCATTTGGCCTAACTAATGCACTGTAAACATTTCAGAGCCTCATGAATAATGTTGTCTACATATTTCTTCACAAGTTTATTTTGATTTTCTTCCATGAAATTCTTATTTATAGTCATACTTGGGTTAAGCACTTACAACATCTAGATCAAACCTTGAAGGTATTATAGAATCATTAGTTATTTTTTAAACAATACAAATGTTCCTTTGGAAAGTAGTAGGTTGAATGTTTGGGGTATATTATTTCATAGGAAGAAGTCAAGGTTCACCCCAAGAAAATAAAAGCTATTCATATTGGCCTAAGCTATAAATTCTCAAGGTACTTTGTGGATTTTTAGGTCTTAGAGGCTATTACAGTTGATTTGTACAAAATTATGAAAAAATAACCGCCCCTTAACAACCATGTTGAAAAAGAATTCACTTATGTGGTCAATTCTAGCAAAAAAAATATTTATAGATCTCAATAAGTCTATGATTTTTAATCTAGTGTTGGCCACTCCTATTTTTTCCAAACCCTTTATAATCAAAAGTGATGCTTTGGGTCATGGCATTGGGTTTGTATTAATGCAAGAAGGATGTCCCTTAGCTTTCACTAGTAAGGCACTGTCAGACAAAATGTGAGAAAATATACTTATGAAAAAGAAATGATGGTCATCCTCCGTGTTGTAAATCATTGGCGACATTATCTCATTGGGAGACATTTATATATTAAAATAGACCACCAGATTTTGAAATATTTCCTAGAACAAAGGGTATCTACTCTAGCACAACAAAAATGGGTTTCAAAGTTGTTGGGGTATGATTATGACATCATATATATGAAAGGAACGAAGAATATTGTAGTAGATACCCTCTTCTAAAAGTTTGAGGATCAAGTGACAATGTGTGCCCTTTTATCCCCACTTCCCTAGTGGATTTCCCAACTTCAAGAAGACACCACCATAGAAAAGTCCTTACGAACCTTGTAGGAATAAATTTAAAAGGATCCTAATTCACATGCTAGATACTCATGGGATGGAAACTAATGAAGATATCAAGGTCGTATTGTGATCTCCAAAACTTCATTACTCCATCATGATATCATGAGGGAAATGCATCCTTCACCTACTGCAAGTCATTCAGGATTATTGAAGACATATGAAAGAGATAAAATGTTATTTTACTGGGAGGGAATGAAGAAAGATATTCAAAATTTTGTAGTTGAATGTGAAATTTTCCAATGGATGAAAGGAGAAACGATTTATACCAGGGTTATGCATAGCGACTATTTATCACCAAATTGGCTAAAATTAGGATTTTCAAAATTTGGAATTGACTAATATATGGGACCCTTGACTAGGTCCCATTAGCCAAAAATTTCTAGGATTTTTGGCTCAATTTGCCCCAATTTTATAATAATTTGACCATTTTAAGTTTAAATTTCCAACATTTCCCCTAATAATAGTGAACCTTCTACATGCATTTGGACACTATTCACCTATATTTTGAAATTGATTCACCAAATTTTTATAAATACATTTTGGGACCAACCCCTTATGCATAAACCTAATTCATACTCCAAGCACTCTATAACTATTACCTATCCCAGACAATGTATGGACTGATATCTCCATGGACTTTATTGAAGGACTTCCTAAATTCGAAGGGAAATTGGTCATTTTTGTGGTGGTGGATTGTCTCTCAAAGTATATTTATTTTACTCTCTTGCCCATCCTTACCATACCTCCACAATTACCTGGATATTCATGTACTATGTGTTCAAAATTTATGGCATGCCAAAATCCATTGTATCAAACCATGACCCTACTTTTACCAGTTAATTTTGGTAAGAATTGTTTAAATTGTAGGGAATGCAACTACAAATAAGCTCAGCCTACTATCCATAGACAAATGGGTAAAATAAAATTATCAACAAGTGTTTAAAAACCTACCTTCATTGCTTCACCTCCAAACACCCAACACAATGGCCTAAGTGGTTGCCTTTGGTTGAGTGGTGGTACAACACTTCATCCCAAATAGCTTCTAGAATGACTTCTTTTGAGGTAGTTTATGGGTACCCACCTTCATCACCCTCTTCATATGTTCCTAGGAATTCCATAGTTTAGGTAGTGGATAAAACTCTTTAGGAGCATGCTTAAATTTTGTAGCATTTGAAGGATAACTTCATGCTTTCTTAACATCAAACGTGATAATCGAATGACCAAAACCATTTCAATTATAACTTCAATATTAGCAATATGGTCTTTCTTCGACTCCAAACCTATAAACAATTGCTTGTTCAACTTTGAGCCCATAAAAAATTTTACCACATGATTTTATGGACCCTACCAAATATTGTAGAAAATTGGGCAAGTAGCCTACAAGATCGTGTTACCACCTTTCAAGATCCATCCAACCTTCCATGTATCTTGTCTCAAGAAGGTACTCAATAACCACATTTAGGTTCAGTCAACACTTCCTAAGTTAGATGATGAAGGCTTGATAATTTTGGATCATGACAATATTTTGGACCAAAAAACCTATACTCTTTGTAACCACACCATCACTAAATATTTGGTTCAATGGTAGGGTTTACAACCAGAAGATGCTACATGGGAGCCTCTCCAACAATTATAGCTACAATTTCCTCATCTCCAAATTTGAGGACAAACATTTTTGAAAGGTAAGGGCATGTTAAGACCTCATCCTAACGTTATTATCTAATTACCCCCTTCCCTAACATGGGGACCCCATATTAATCATATTTTGTAATGGGTATGTGGAATTTGAGGTGCCTAGACAAGGGACCATTTCATGTAACCATTATAAAGAATGTAATTGCTTATTTTGTAGAAGATTCTATCTTGGGTGGCTACTTGCATGTGAAGCCAACCCTTGAGCATTATATTTAAGGTTACAAAGAGTCTTCAAAAGGCAAGGGGGCATAGATGAAAAAGGCATGGGGGTATAGATGAAGACACCTCTCATATTTTTTATCAAAGCTCTACTTCTAAGGAGATTGTCCCCTCAAAGAGACCTATGATTTTATATTGTGTTTTTGCTCTTTGCAATATAATTTTTTGTTTTTTCATTTCATCTTGCAATATTGTTATTTTCATGCTCATTTACTATTATTAGTGCAATATTGTGTAGATGTGTTTTTATTTTTCTATGAGGTTCTTAAAAGTTAAGCCTATGAGTATGCAAGTTGATACATTGTAGATGCGATTTAAACTAAAATGACAACCTATTGAGATTGAATTTCTAGTCATATTGGTTTGTGTGGGAATATTTTATGGCTACCACACAATCCATGGATCATGACCACATTGCATAGAAAATTCCATAGTAGATCCTTGAATTAGTATTTACCATATTATTTTGAACTTGATTACCACCTTGTTGAGGTAGTTGGTCTTTAGTGAGATAGAGGGTCTTTTGAGTTTTCCAATTTTGAGGTTATTGTCAATACCTATTTTCAATGATATTTTGATTTATAATGGTTCTTAGTAATTTCAACACTTTTATCATATTAAAATTGGTAGACGAAACATCGTTAGATTATTTTGGCAAAGGGAGAAGGGCTATAAATTATGGGTAAAATATAACTGTTAAAGATGAATTTTGACCATGTTGTGTAACAATATATAAAGAGGGCATAACATTAGTAGTTGTCTGAGTTTTTGAAATAGTCAAAATGGGAGGAGTTCCAAGCACTTGCATGTGTTGGGTAACATAGGTACCATAGGCCATAGGTAGGTCAAATGATCATTTCCCTATCCTGATTAGAACATCTCTCACACAAGTTGCTTTCTTGAAATTTGCAATTGGTGTGTTATGATTAACATTACAAATCATCAAAGCCAAGTTGGATTATATATAGTATGACTGCTTGTTTTTTATTTGGCCTAACATTTTACAAAATAAAATTTAAGGTCCTCAAGAATCTAATGTTATAATCAAGTGTATTTTCTTAGGGATGCCTTTGCATTTAATTCAATTGAAACTAAATAGAATATTTGTTACCTAGACTACCAAATCTATGTACGAATGGTTCAACAATTGATGTAGAAGGTTGGTTTACACTAATTACATTATGATAGGTTCCAAAAGATGAATTAATCATGGGGTTATTTACATCAAAAGAACATCTCATAAAGGGAATTTGTGTGGGTCAAGAAAGGACTAATATTTAACCTAATTTGATTTGTAAGAGTGGATGAATAACTCATTTGATTTCTAGGGAAACTAGTTTCTTGAGACATAGGGCTTTGACTAACAAGATTGGCCATTGGACTTTTTCCTTTTGAGAAAATGGATTAAATGTTCGTGATATTGATGTACCTACTCTAAGTTATTTCATATTTTCCCCTTTTGGATTCTTTCAATGGTACACAATTAGATCCAATGATTGATGTTCTTTTCTTGATCTTTGTGCTCTTGAGTATGTATCAATAAGCTTGTTTGTATGTATCTACACATAAATTTTTGGGGTCAATTTTTGAAAAATTATAAAATTTGATCTACGGAGTGATTCCCTAGTGAATTGGAGTGAATCACTAGCAAACTTGGGTTATTCACTAGCAAATTTTGAAATTTTAAAATTTTAAAAATAGAGGGTCAAAAGAATTTC
This sequence comes from Wollemia nobilis, assembly GCA_028583015.1. NCBI lineage: Eukaryota > Viridiplantae > Streptophyta > Pinopsida > Araucariales > Araucariaceae > Wollemia > Wollemia nobilis. The sequence goes on along the minus strand of JAQPPZ010016970.1, from coordinate 3,921,658 downwards.
TTAGAGTGAGTCACTGAATATCAAGTGAATTTATCTCCCAAGAGAAGTTTAGGAAAAACTTGTCCTTTGAGGGAATGATTCATAGAATTTGAGTGAATCGCTTTTCAAATTTAGCTTGGTAGAAAATTCACTATTCTAAATGGAATTGCTTACTAAACTGAGAAACTTGCTAACTGAGTTACTTTCTAGAATAAATCCTATAATCTAATGAAAATTCTTCCTACCTATGGCAAAAATGAAATTGGAGTCAAAATTAAGGTATTTTATGATTCTAATGTTGTATTTATTACTTGATTTTTAAAATTTTTTATATTTTAAATTTTGTGTTGGAGTCATCATTTGCAAACCACATATCAAAATTGGACACAAATAACAAAAATAATATAAAATTTAAGGTCAATTTGAGATTGGGATTGATAAATTAAGTCCCTAGCCTCAACAAATTGCTTTGAATTCATGTTATTTGAAGTTGGCATATCCAAAGTTAATTGTGGGAAGTAGGGAGATAATCACTCCCTAAAATAGACTTAGACTATTTTTGAAGCGATTGGCTCAATTGGAGAAAATCACTCAAAATTTGGAGTGAATTGTTACTAATAGAAAATATTGGTAAAATTCCTTCAATTTTGGGCCAATAACCCCATCTATGATAGGATGTAAATTTGGTGCCAAAATTGGAAATTTTTACCAAATAAAAGTAGGTACCACTAAGTGTTTTAAAAAGAAATATGTTGAATTGGGGAATAGTTATACTTGTAATTTGGTTAACGATGTACATCAATTGTATCATTTCAATAGTTCATTAGATGGAAGGGCTTATGGATCCTTCCAAACCATGGATTCAAGCCAATTCCCCACTATCCTTGATAATTCCTACTTCAATCTACTCTAATTACAAGTAATTAAAATGCAAAAATTAAATTGCATGAAAAGTACTTTTTGAATTTTAAAGGTGTGAGGGATTACAAATAAAAATATGGTTATAACCATAGCAATTAAGTGTGCAATAAATCAGCATGTGAGAATCTAAATAACAATAAAGTTCCCATTCAATTAACATAAAATTAAGGACCAAATTACAAGGATGAAAGGGCTACCTCAATCACCACATATTTTGCAATCCAAGAGGGCAGTGCCACAGATGGAGAGGACAATACTTATCTATTTTTTACCAATTTAATGAGATACAAAGCATAATGTGGGTTTCATAGAGTGTTTCTTTGTATTCTCATGGTCAAAAGATGTTTATATTGGAGACCATAGCTCCTATTTGTAGTGAAATTTTATAATTGAGTTGCCTAGGGTGGTGAGAAGTTATTACTCCTAGTAAAACTAAAAACTTGGGGGTATATATAACAAAATTATGCACCTCCAAATGTTGCATGCCTCTAATAGGCTAAGAAGTCTTCTAAAATGGGTTATGGCACCATTACATACCAATATTTTGCTTTCAAAAGTTTTTCCTCAAGATCTACATCTTTGTTTTTACCCCTCTATAGGTTGATCAGTGATTCGCTCCAAGAGGTGAATAAGTCACTTGGATTTGCTAAAAATTTACTAGCTTAACACTCCTACAAGATAATTAGTCCATTTTTCAAGCAAAACACTTATGAGTCATTCAACACTTGTCATGAAAATCAACAATTATCTTTGACTTAGCAAAAATTTTAGGAGTTTTGGAAGGCATTGGTAGGGTAATTCTATTGTTGTTAGATTGAAGTGCAAACTCTATAAAAACAATTGTTTTGCATTTTGGGAGGATGTAAAACAATGAAATGTAGGCAAATTTTATTGGGAGGATGTTTGCAATGATAAAATCTTGCATTTTTGCAAACATTGCTTAACAAATCTTGCATTGTGAAATTGAAATGCAAAATATATAGAATCCTTTCATTGTTTCTAACATTGCTTAGCAAATCATATTATCTAGTTTCTTCTTATATTTCAAGGACAAAAAAATTTGTAAGGGGGGTGGAATTTTAGGTACCTAGGGAGAGGAATATGGGAATATAATATTATATTGTGTATGGGTATTATGGATAGTTGGCATGGGCCACACATAACCCAAGGTTGATTATATTTTAAAATTTTATTATAATAACAAGTGGGATAAGGGTTTAGGAAGACAAGTATATAAAGAAGGGATATTGTCATTGTAATAAAGCAATCATATCAAGAATTCTTTGTAAAAGTCTTGGCTCATGGAGCTTTGATATATTTGGAGTGATTCCTTCCTTAAGGAGTATTATTGGTGCTGCCCTAGCTCAAGGGTATTACCTATATTTGATTCTCATTATATGGATTATGATTGTGGTTATTATTTATGCATGAATATTTGTTATTTAAATAAATGTTGGATGAACCTTGTTGATGAGAATTAAGGTTCATAACAAGTGGTATCAGAGGGACAATATGGCAAAGTGGGGAATTGTGTTTTTATGGATTGTAGAGCTAGGAAATTTTTTCTAGAAAATATCTTATCTTGAAGGAGCTATATTAATTTTAAAATAGTTAGTTTTAGAAGATTCTTTCACCATCATGTATATTTTTTTTAGTACTATCAAATCAATCGATCATTAGTTAAATTATTATTAGTATTAAGGAACTTATAACTATTTGAAGTTGGGCTTTTGATATTGTTTTTTGTCTATATGAAAGTTTATCAAAATATACAAATTTATATCTTTTTTTAGTAGTCAATTTTAGAATATTCTTGCTCCATCATGTAGATCATTTAAAGTACTACAAAAACTTGTCATTTATTAAAATTTTGATCAATATTGAGGGAGTTATGGTTATTTGAAGTTGGGATACTGATGTTTTTTGGTTGTGTGGAAAATTTGTCCAAAGAGAAAATTCATCTCTTTCAATCTGGGTAAGCAAATTAGTTGCCAATTGATTTTTTTGAAGAAATTTTTCATAAAGGAATAGATGATATTTGAGAAATTTTATTTTTGAGAATTTTTGGTTATTTAAAACCCTAGCTGCTTAAAACAAATTGGAATGAAGTGATATAAATTAAATGAACATATGAGAAACTTGGTACATACCATCAAAAAATGTGAAGAAGAAATAAATAGGTAGACCAAAAAACCATGTAGAAGACATAAATAGATAGATAATCTGCAAGGAATTGGTAGGAGGTAGAAGGAAGCACATATTTAGTGTCAAATAAGCCAAGCACTGATCAAGAAGATTTGTTTGAATCTAAAAATTCTATTTTTCAAGTTCCTAGTTGCATTCAAAACAAAAAAAATAGTCTCTGTAACCCTAGCAACAAACACAACTTCATCAGTAGGGACTTGGCAAACAATTTATAGGTTCTAACAAAGAGCATCAAGGATGGATAGTTTTAATGAGAGATATGACAAACTTTTGAAGACTTGAAGTTTTCTATGGATAAGTATATTTTGTATGCTAATTCATTTAATTGATATGGATGAAGTGAATATTGTTCTTGGGTATCTTTGGTTGGAATATTTGGATACTATTAATATTAATGTGCAAAAGAAATTTATGAAGTTATGGTACAAAAAAAGAAGATAACACTGTAAGATATTTCTTAGCTTAAGGAGCAAGGATCAAGGGACAACAGGAAGCAATTGCACAAAAAAAATTAAGAAGAAGCAAAAGAACATGGAACAAAGTCTAAGGAGGAGGTAGTAGCAAGGATAAAAGAAGAAGCAAAAATAACATCCAAGGATGAACCAAAATATGAGAGCATGACAAAAGAGCATAAAATAGAGGAACAATATGTTGAAGAGTCAAAAAATTAAAACATCTGGCGAAGGTTGGAGCTTATCACCATCCACACAACCTTGAAAGACAACAATCATGAATACAGAGCTTAAAACAACAAAAGAACTATGAGAGACATACATGTAACCAAAGAAACCAACACTTTGTATATGCTACTGAAAGCACGAGATTTCGAAAGCAAAAGGAAAACTATAACTATGCAATATAAGACGAAATGTAACGCTTTAATCCTATGCACAAAAACAAGGAAAGGAGATAAATTGGAGACGAAAGAAAAGATGTAAGGAAATCACAGCCCTCTTTATTCAAATTTCTTATCCTCGGTTACATAGACGTCTCCTCCCTTTTTAGGGGCTAGGAGCGTTAAATTGGTCTTTGTTACAATTTGTGACTTAGTCTTCCTCCTTTCGCATGCCCACGTTTGGAATGGGCGGGCCAAATGTTGCCGCCGCTTGCGTTGGTAAGGTAGACTCCTCGCCGCTCCTCTAATGCTGCAACTCCGCACTCAAAGAAACAAACAAGAAAGTCAGTAGCACCTGTGTATGAAAAATAAAAGATGAATCTAACGATGGTTGAAATGAATCTAAATGAAATGAAAAACTTGACAAAAGCATAAACATGAAACTAAAAGAAATACCACGATTATGAAAGTGCAAATCGCCATGTAAGTGAACTAGCAACGACTTCGTCGCTCAAAATGCTCCTTCTCTGTATATCCTCTTTGGGTGATAAAACTCACCCTTTTTATAGACCCAAGGGATCTTTTTGAATTAACATGCAAAAGTGTTTCTTTGCATGAATGCTTTTTTTTGTGAAGAGAAGACTTCTTCTTAATCAAGGGCTTCTTAACTACCTCTGTGCATGTCTTTGCATGTTTTAGCAAAGCTCACTTGCACTCCCATGCAATGAAGGGATAGCTAAGTGGCAAATCTGAGTTGTCTTAAAAAGCTTACTCTCCTTCCCATGCAGTGAAGGGAAAGTCAATTGGCAGATGTGTGTTGTTAAAAGAACTCACTCACACTCCTATGTCATGCATGAAAAGCTGAGTGGTAGTTCTGAGTTGTCATGCGCTGAGGTCTGACTTTTTGTTGGTCAAACCTGGCATTCGTCCCACCCAGAAGCGAGCGCTAGTAATCATCCCTGGGTGAAACAAGTACAAATCCATACTCGTCCTTGGGTAGGACGAGTACAAATTCACACTCGTCCCTGGGTGGGACGAATAAGAAATAAAGTGTCTAAAAGGTGCCAAACTGATTTTTGACTTGCAAAACTGTTGTGTAAGTGGTTAGAACCACTGTTTAACCTCTGGGGGCTACCCTGGGGGCTGTGTGTGTTAATGTGATCAGTGTTTGTAGTCACATAATCGGATTGGTGATGTTTTGGTGTCTACACATACACTTGTATGACCAACTTACTTTACATGCCATCCTATCCCTCCATTCACAAGTATAATAGACATCATTCAATGGGTAATCTTGCATAAAATATATTTTATTTGCACTTCCTAAGGTGAATTTTAAGAAATGATCAAGCCAACTCTCTCTCATACGATTAAAACTGGTATGGATCTAACATTTCCATAATATATAAATTTTTAGGTAGGCAATGGGATGGTTTTCTTAGTATTCTCTCTTCGAGCAATATCACATCAAAAATTAAATATTTGGACTATTATTTTCCATTGTATGAAGATAAGCTCAATTGGCTTCAACCCTTGATTTGTATGATTTCTATAGTACTGGAGAATATCTATTTTCATGGGGCTCCTTTGTGCAAGAAATAACTCTCTCTCCAGATGGTGGAAGTTTTGACTATGATCCCTTCGAATCTGATGTTATTTCTTGTAGCATACACACAAACTAAACAACAATGTACATATATATATATATATATATATATATATAATAGTTTACAAAAATGGAGCTTCAACACTCAACAACGAACATTCAAAATTAATGGGTAAATTTTATTCATAAATTATTTCTTGATGTTACAAGGTGGAAATTTTCCACTCCCTCTTCTTCTCTTTTTGCTCTCTTTTTCACTGTCGTTACCTTTTATTGGAGATAAAATCTCCACTTTATAATTTCAAAAAAATCATTATCGAACTAGTTGTGATAGTTGATATTCTAATTTCCTTTCCTATTTGTTTATCTTTGTGTCCTTTTCATTCTTAAGCTACCAATTGGATGATTACTCAAATCATTTTCCAAACTGTTTTTGTCCATTTCTCCTGCTTGGCATATGCTCCCACATCATTTTTTCACCATGAGAATTTAAAGCAATATTGTGTTTTGTATCTCTTTATTGGTAGTTTAGGTAATAAATATTTTGTTTAGTTTCAATTGAATTAAATGCAAAGACATATCTAAGATAATATACATGATTATAAAACTGTATTATTAAGGATCAATGCTTGGCCAAATAAAGAACACGCATTATCATACAATGTACAATTCAACTTGGCTTTGATGGTTTATATTCTAATCATAACACACCAATTGTAGCTTTCAAATAAGAAACTTGTGCGTGGTATGTTCTAATAAAGATAGGTAAATTATAACCTACCCTTCCTATGGCCTATGCTACCCATATACCTAAAACATGCAAGTACTTGGAATTAAATGCAAAGACATATCTAAGATAATATACATGATTATAAAATTGTATTATTAAGGATCAATGCTTGGCAAAATAAAGAACATGCATTATCATACTATGTACAATTCAACTTGGCTTTGATGGTTTGAATTGTAATCATAACACACCAATTGTAGCTTTCAAATAAGAAACTTGTGCGTGAGATGTTCTAATCAAGATAGGTAAATTATAAGCTACTCTTCCTATGGCCTATGCTACCCATATACCTAAAACATGCAAGTACTTGGAACTATGCCTCCTATTATACCTATTCCAAACACTTAACCAACTACTAACCCTATTTCCCATGCACCAATTAATAAAAGATAATATTATCTTAGGCCATAAAAGCCCTAAGAAAAATGATTACAATTATGCTATAGATCATATAGTAACACCAATTTGAAAGTAGATACAATTTTTTTGAGGTTTCTTAGTATAAAAATTTAGGGCTTAGTTATCAAGGTTATGAATCATTGAGGTTTTACTATACAATTTTATGTTTAGGATTTCATGGATTGAGTTGATTTAGGTAAATATCTTTGTTCCTTTCCCTTAACGTATGTCTTAACTTGATTTCTTAAAACTTTGTAGCAAGGTCTTGTATTTCCATAATGGTCTCTTGTATGTTCCATGGAGCCTGTGCTTTTCTCAAAATTGTATTTATTACTATTTGTGAATCACCTTCCACCCATATTTTGTTCCATTTTATTTGTCTACATATTTTAATCCTTCCAAACCTTCCTAAGCTTTAGCTTCATTATCTGTCTTGAATCCACTATTGAAACTGTAATGTGATAAAATATCATCCCTATTAATTTTGATTAATCCCCCTCCTGCTGGCCCTAGATTTCTTTTAGAAGCTTCATCAAAATTTAATTTAACCAAATCTACTTTCGGTGGTTTCTACTTTTACATTTTTTGTCTTCCTTTTGTTTCTCCTATACCCACCATCGTAATTCCAATTGATGACTTCAATCGATCTATCAAGGCTTTTTGATCAAGATTAGGGATTGGGTGAGTTGATAAGGTTGATTTAGACTCCTCAACGGCTAAAAAATCTTCATTATCATTGTCTCTAAACTACTTTAATTTTCTTTAAATATTGTTTTGTTCCTTTCCAACCATATAGTCCAAAGTATGGTATATTTTGATGTACTACAAATTATTTGTAATGACTCACTTTTAGAAGTGCTCTGCCATTACTTTAACCATTTTTCACTTACATCATTCATCACCATACATTTACTAAACATGTTAAGAATCAATTTCCATAGTTCCTAGACTACTGAACACTATCTGACAAACTCAATATCTAAGACAAGGAGATTTAAAGAAAATTTAGAGGCAAAAGTTTTCGAATGTGAAATATTAGAGCATGAGGTAGCTTCACTAAGGAAGGAAGTGAAAGAGTCTAAAGGTAAGCTATACATGTTTGGGAGAAGCTCAAAGACCTTGGATAAGATTATCAAGGTACAAATATCCTCATCAAACAAGACATGACTTGGTTTTGAAGAGGAAAAAAAAGGAGAGGAGTCAATCTCAAGCTCCAAAGAAGAAAAAGATTCAGAAGAAGAGAGTGAAAAATAAAGTGATACTTATGAGGATAAGTTGGAAAATAGAAGGTTCAACAAGGAAAGAAACAATGCACAAATGAGGAACGAGAAACATCACAGGGAAGAAAGAACTGAGATACCAATGGGTTCAAAGCAAGATTTCTTCAAAGGACATTGCTTCTCATGTCACAGGTTTGGTCACAAGGCTATGCAGTGTAGGACACACAAAAAGAAGGAATATGGCTTCATCAAGAGAAATTTCAGAAATGGGCATATCTTTCAAGGGTATTGTCACTCTTGTAATCAGTTTGGTTATAAACCAATTCATTGTAGGGTTCATGATAGGAATGGATATGGCTTCACCAGGAGGAACTTCAAGATATTTACACCTTCAAGGAACCACAACATTAAGTGTTATAAGTGCAATAATTTTGGGCATATGGCTAAGTGGTGTAGAACAAAATTTTCAGATATAAGCAGGAATATTAATACTCAAAATAATAATAAGGATCAATTGAGGAAGAAGGTGGACAAAGAAAAATAGCATTGTATGCTAGGAGTAGAAATACTCCCACCCCAAAATTTATCACCTCAAGGAGAGGAATTTGGGAGGGGGTTGAGCTAAGAGTCTTATCTTTAGCCCCAAAGGAGTCCTTTTGCCATTGATGACAAAGGGGGAGAGATTTGAGTTAGGGGAAGAGCATTCAGTTAGGGGGAGCAGAATTGGAAAAAGGAAAAAGGATTGGTTAAAGAAAAAGGGTTGCCATCAATGAAAAAGGGGGAGATTGTTGGAAATTTTGACTAATTGAGTTGTGATTAATATTAAGAGTCAGTGCCAGTGATGTCAAAAGTTAGTGCAAGGGATTGACAAAAGGAGGGTTAAAATATTTATATTTTAATCCCAAGAGATTTGGTTTAAAGCTTCACATGATTGGTCAAAAGGTTGGCTAAATGCCCTAAAGGAAGGAGATACCTAGGCCTAAAGGAAATAATATTATAATATTAAAGGTGTTAAGATAAGGCCTAAGGTTAAAAAGGAAAAACATCTAGGCCCAAAGGAAATAATATTATAATATTTATTATTATAATATTAAAGGTTAAAAGAAAAACCTAAGGTTACTTATAAATTAATTATAATATTTATATTATAATTAATTAATTATAACCCTAAGTAAGGGTTGGGCACAAAATATTAAGTTTAATATTTATTCTCGCCAACGTTCGAGCAAGGAAGGAATATGGTATTTATACCATATGGCTTGAAGACATTTAGCAAGTCTTTGATATTGCGCATGCGAAAGGTTAAAAATTATTGATGTGATTTTCGTGAGCAACGATAGATGGATTTTTTTATTTTTAAAAGCTAAAGGTGGATTGTGGATGAATAAAGAGAGAAGGGTGCTTTTCTCCACTACCACCCACTCGGTTGACCTAGTGGTAAGGCTTGGCAGTGTAAGGAATAAGTGGAACAGAGGTCCTGCATTTGTTTCCTAATGGTAGTAGAGAAGTGTTTGTTCTAAAATATTTTGGTGCCAATGCATGTTATAAAGGGCAGTGAGTGCATTGTGGTGGTTGTGTGGGCACGCAACCGAAGTGATAGCCTAGTCATGGCTAAGGTACTAGGCAGGCGGTGACCGTGAGTTAGATTCATGTGGAGTGCATGTTAGTGTTTGAGGCACGTAAAATATTTTTTTATTAAAGTGGCTAAGGTATGATTAAATTTTTTATTATTTTTGCCATATGTTGATTAAGAATTGGAGATTATAAGGTGTGTGTAAGGAGTTTTGTTGGTGTAATTTGATATGTATGGTGGGTTAATAATTGGAGAGTATAAGGTGTATTCAAAGGAATTTATTATTGTAATTTGAAATTTATTTTGAGTTATAATATTAAAGTGTTTGGAAGGTTGAAATTTGGATTGAAATATTCTATGTTGAGTTGGAGTTAAAAGGAGCTATAGGGATATTGTCATTTTGCTTGATTGAGTGAATGATCTATTGATTGGAGTTATTTTTAAAGGAGTAATAAGGTGTATTTGAGTCTTAAAATTTTATTGTATTTCTTGTATGGTGACATATTTGTTGAGGTAAAATATTCTTGCGAAGATTTTGAGATAGACTGTTGTTATCTAACCTAGAATTGGCAAAGGTATTTAGTTGTGAGTAAAACAGGTTTTGAAGACATATCTCCATAAAAACAATGTATGGGCACATCATATTTTGATTGAAGTGTTGTTGGATTGAATGTTGTGAAATATAAAGTGAAGTGAAAAGGATTGATTGATAGTATTATTGGAAATATTAGAGTGAGTTTTTATATGCATGATTGGTGAATATTTAGAGAATATTGGAGATAAATATTGAGAATTATTTGAGTTAGGGTTTGAGATCCACATTGTGCTCTTTGTTTGAAGGAGTATGAAAACACTTTTTTAGGGTTTGTAAGCAAGTTGTGTTTCATTGGTTAAATGATTAAGTGAAATTCTTGAGCATTGATTTTGAGTGATATTGAAAGTGAATGTGCAAACATTAGAAATTAGATTTGTGAAAGCAACAGACTTAATGATTGAGTAGAACATATTGAGTTTTTGATAGAGTACATCATTCTCTATATGTTCCATAGGTTAAACGAATAATGAATAGAATATTTCTAAACTGCTTCAAGTTAAAGGAATTACTTTGAAGTTTAGACAAAGCAATTGATAGAATTGTGTACAATATTTGAGATTGATTGAGCATATCTTGTGAGCTGTATTGGGCATGTGTTTGAGCATATTTGAGTAAGCTTTTGTTAAATCTTAAGGACATCTTTGAGTAAGATTTTGTGAAAGCTTAAGGACAGATTTTAAGCAAGATTTTGTGAAAGTTTGTAGGCAGATTTAAGTAAGCTTTTATGAAATCTTATAGGCATATTTGAGCAAGTCTTGGTGAAGACTTGTAGGTAGATTTGAGCAAGTCTTGGTGAAGAATTGAGAGAAGATTGAACAAGTTATTGAGAGGACTTGAGGGTAGATTTGAGGTAAGTCTTGGTGAAGACTTGAGAGCATATTGAGCAAGTTCTTGAGAGGACTTGAGGGCAGATTTGAGGTAAGTCTTGGTGAAGACTTGAGAGCAAATTGAGCAAGTTCTTGAGAGGACTTGAGGGTAGATTTAAGACAAGTATTTATGAATACTTGATATCATATTTGATTGATTGATTTGTTCAAGATTTGTGTTAAGTCTTGGGGGAAATCTAAGAAGAGTTGATTTGTGATTGGATCAAGCTTTGTGTTAAGTCTTAAGGAAATATTTGAGGACAAATTTTGGTGTAGATTTGAGAGTAGATTTGTGCTAGACTTGAGATAAATTTAGAGCATATTTGTACTCGACCGAGGATAATGTTTGGTGCATATCTGAGATAGAGTTGAAAGCAATAATTAGAGGTAACAAAGTAGAGTACAATAGTATCTAATGGATAGATATCCATTAGCTAAGGCATTGAGGACAGAGGTCTTCTAAGTGAGGACAAAGGTCTTCTGTGGAGAGAGATCCATAAGTTAGTGCAGTGGGGGTAGTAGTCTTCTAGAAGATCACCAACTAGAGCAGAGGGGAAATATTTCCTCTATGGATAGAGATCCATGAACTAGAGCAAAGGGAAATATTTCTCCTATGGAGTATGATCCCTGAAGTAGCTAGAAAGATAGAGTTCTTCTGTGGAGAGATATTCATAAACTAGTTGAGGAGAAATAGTTCTCCTGGGTCAAGTTCCACGAACCAACAAAAAGGAGAAAGGTTTCTCCTATTGAGAGAGATCCACAAATCAAATAACTAGGGGATTGGTGTCTCCTTAGAACAGTGTTCCATAAACATTGTAATAGGGAAGTGATTCCCAAGAGATTTATGGAAAAAATTTTAGTGAAAGATTTTCTCCGTGGAGTAGCCCACATTGGGTGAACCACATTAAATTGGTGTCTCAATTGTGTGTGATGATTTATGCATTGTTTTGATTATTGTTGTTGATATTGCCATTGACTATATTAGATAATATTGTTTGGGAAAGAAAAGTAAAAGTTGATCTTATGTTGTTCACCCCCTCTCATTATAAGTTTGTGTTCTTCATATATGCCTCTTCAATCATTTTGATTTGAAGTAAACCAAGTTCATATTGTATGGATAAACTTAGTCCATTTATATTTCCTACCACCTTCTCCTCATCATCTTCAATATGACCATCCCTTATGGTCAACTTATAGAATTCCTCTATATACTCCTTTACTCTCAATTCCTTTTTCTTGAGATTTTAGTGTCTTCTACACAACACTATTTGGTAATCTACAAATAAAAATTTAGACTTCAATTGGATCATAAACTTATCCTAAGTTCAAATTTTATCTTTCCATTTCTGTTGTATTTCTATTTGGACATGATCCCGCCACAAGGAAACATGGCCCTTCAACTTCGTACATGCAAACTTCACCTTGTTGGTATCTTATATCAATTCAAATAAAAAAATTTCTCCATATTAGCAATTCAATCGATGAGTTATTCAGGGTTTAAACTTCCATTATATAATAGATTTTTAAATTTGGCTTTTTTCCCATGTTAGAAATTTTCCAAATTAATATTTCTTTTGGTTCTTTCTCTAGCCCATCATTGTGAGCTTCCAATTGGTCCACACTCTTCTCTTCACTATCTCTTACATCTTTGACTTGAACACCCCTCCTGTAAGCAGTTTCAAGTGTAACTAACTGAGTGATGGTTCCTCTCATCATCTTAGCTATATTCATGGCTTGAGGTCCATGATATTCATATTCCTCATTATACCATCATTCGTTTGGCATGTGCCATGCCTTAGAGATCAACCTAGATCTGATGCCAAAATGATATAGTAAGCAAACCTACAATCATAATTTCTTTCTTTTTATGACAAATGTATTGTACAATAACTTGTTCTACCATCTAGTTGTATGCTCTTTATGTCATTCAAGGTACTATATTTACCACTATTCAATATATTAAATTTCCTATTATACAAAACTTCCTTTCGTATGATGCTTTATCATATGAGAATATACTTATACAATGCTTTCTCTCGTATATTTTTCCTCTTGTATAATATCTTTCTTATACAATCATCTTCGTGTATATCATTTTCTCATACAATAGCCTTCTTGTATAATAGTCTTATCGTATGACAATCTTATCGTACAATACCTTCTAATACGATGTATTCTTATACAACATCTTTCTTGTACAATAGTTTTCTTGTAAATCTCCACTCTCCTATGGTCATCCTTATCATATGATCATGTTCCTTATACAACATATCTCATCATACGATTGTATGATCATTCTTGAATTTGGTCCTATTATACAATTGTATGATCCTTCCACTTCCTATTGTATGACTTCTATCATACACTTGTATGACCAACTTAATTTACATGCCATCCTATCCCTCCATTCACAAGTATAATAGACATCATTCAGTGGGTAATCTTGCATAAAATATATTTTATTTGCACTTCCTAAGGTGAATTTTAAGAAATGATCAAGCGAACTCTCTCTCGTATGATTAAAACTGGTATGGATCTAACATTTCCATAATATATAATTTTTTAGGGAGGCAATGGGATGGTTTTCTTAGTATTCTCTCTTCGAGCAATATCACATCAAAAATTAAATATTTGGACTATTATTTTCCATTGTATAAAGATAAGCTCAATAGGCTTCAACCCTTGATTTGTATGATTTCTATAGTATTGAAGAATATCTATTTTCATGGGGCTCCTTTGTGCAAGAAATAACTCTCTCTCCAGATGGTGGAAGTTTTGACTATGATCCCTTCGAATCTGATATTATTTCTTGTAGCCTACACACAAACTAAACAACAATGTACATATATATATATAGTCTACAAAAATGGAGCTTCAACACTCAACAACGAACATTCAAAATTAATGGGTAAATTTTATTCATAAATTCTTTCTTGATGTTACAAGGTGGAAATTTTCCACTCCCTCTTCTTCTCTTTTTCCTCTCTTTTTCACTGTCATTACATTTTATTGGAGATAAAATCTCCACTTTATAATTTCAAAAAAATCATTATCGAACTAGTTGTGATAGTTGATCTTCTAATTTCCTTTCCTATTTGTTTATCGTTGTGTCCTTTTCACTTCTCTTTTCATTCTTAAGCTACCAATTGGATGATTGCTCAAATCATTTTCTAAACTGTTTTTGTCCATTTCTCCTGCTTGGCATATGCTCCCACATCATTTTTTCACCATGAGAATTTAAAGTAATATTGTGTTTTGTATCTCTTTATTGGTAGTTTAGGTAATAAATATTTTGTTTAGTTTCAATTGAATTAAATTCAAAGACATATCTAAGATAATATACATGATTATAAAACTATATTATTAAGGATCAATGCTTGGCCCAATAAAGAACACGCATTATCATACTATGTACAATTCAACTTGGCTTTGATGGTTTGTATTCTAATCATAACACACCAATTGTAGCTTTCAAATAAGAAACTTGTGCATGAGATGTTCTAATCAAGATAGGTAAATTATAACCTACCCTTCATATCGCCTATGCAACCCATATACCTAAAACATGCAATTACTTGGAACTATGCCTCCTATTCTACCTATTCCAAACACTTAACCAATTGGATGATTGCTCAAATCATTTTCTAAACTATTTTTGTCCATTTCTCCTGCTTGGCATATGCTTCCAAATCATTTTTTCACCATGAGAATTTAAAGTAATATTGTGTTTTGTATCTCTTTATTGGTAGTTTAGATAATAAATATTTTGTTTAGTTTCAATTGAATTAAATTCAAAGACATATCTAAGATAATATACATGATTATAAAACTGTATTATTAAGGATCAATGCTTGGCCAAATAAAGAACACGCATTATCATACTATGTACAATTCAACTTGGCTTTGATGGTTTGTATTCTAATCATAACACACCAATTGTAGCTTTCAAATAAGAAACTTGTGCGTGAGATGTTCTAATCAAGATAGGTAAATTATAACCTACCCTTCATATGGCCTATGCTACCCATATACCTAAAACATGCAAGTACTTGGAACTATGCCTCCTATTCTACCTATTCCAAACACTTAACCAACTACTAACCCTATTTCCTATGCATCAATTAATAAAAGATAATATTATCTTAGGCCATAAAATCCCTAAGAAAAATTATTACAATTATGCTATAGATCATATACTAACACCAATTTGAAAGTAGATACAATTTTTTTGAGGTTTCTTAGTATAAAAATTTAGGGTTTAGTTATCAAGGGTATGGATCATTGAGGTTTTACTATACAATTTTATGTTTAGGATTTCATGGATCGAGTTGATTTAGGTAAATATCTTTGTTCCTTTCCCTTAACGTATGTGTAAACTTGATTTTTTCAAACTTTGTAGCAAGGTCTTGTATTTCCATAATGATCTCTTGTATGTTCCATGGAGCCTTTGCTTTTCTCAAAATTGTATTTATTACTATTAGTGAATCACCTTCCATCCATACTTTGTTCCATTTTATTTTTCTACATATTTTAATCCTTCCAAAAATTCCTAAGCTTTAGCTTCATTATTTGTCTTGAATCCACTATTGAAAGTGTAATGTGATAAAATGTCATCCCTATTAATTTTGATTAATCCTCCTCCTGCTGGCCCTAGATTTCTTTTAGAAGCTTCATCAAAATTTAATTTAACCAAATCTACTTTTGGTGGTTTCCACTTTTACATTTTTTGTCTTCCTTTTGTTTCTCCTATACCCACCATTGTAATTCCAATTGATGACTTCAATCGATCTATCAAGGCTTTTTGATCAAGATTAGGGATTGGGTGAGTTGATAAGGTTGATTTAGACTCCTAAATGGCTAAAAAATCTTCATTATCAATGTCTCTAAACTACTTTAATTTTCTTTAAATATTGTTTTGTTCCTTTCCAACCATATAGTCCAAAGTATGGTATATTTTGATGTACTAAAAATTATTTGTAATGCCTCACTTTTAGAAGTGCTTTGCCATTACTTTAACCATTTTTCACTTACATCATTCATCACCATACATTTACTAAACATGTTAAGAATCCATTTCCAATTTACTAGACTACTGAACACTATCTGACAAATTCAATATCTAAAACAAGGAGATTTAAAAAAAATTTAGAGGTAAAAGTTTTTGAATGTGAAATATTAGAGCATGATGTAGCTTCACTAAGGAAGGAAGTGAAAGAGTCTAAAGGTAAGCTATACATGTTTGGGAGAAGTTCAAAGACCTTGGATAAGATTATCAAGGTACAAATATCCTCAACAAACAAGACATGACTTGGTTTTGAAGAGGAAAAAAAAGGAGCAGAGGAGTCAATCTCAAGCTCCAAAGAAGAAAAAGCTTCAGAAGAAGAGAGTGAAAAAGAAAGTGATACTTATGAGGATAATTTGGAAAATAGAAGGTTCAAAAATGAAAGAAACAATGCACAAATGGGGAACAAGAAACATCACAGGGAAGAAAGAACTGAGATACCAATGGGTTCAAAGCAAGATTTCTTCAAAGGACGTTGCTTCTCATGTCACAGGTTTGGTCACAAGGCTATGCAGTGCAGGACACACAAAAAGAAGGAATATGGCTTCATCAAGAGAAATTTCAAAAATGGGCATATCTTTCAAGGGTATTGTCACTCTTGTAATCAGTTTGGTTATAAACCAATTCATTGCAGGGTTCATGATAGGAATGGATATGGCTTCACCAAGAGGAACTTCAAGATATTTACACCTTCAAGGAACCACAATATTAAGTGTTATAAGTGCAATAATTTTGGGCATATGGCTAAGTGGTGTAGAACAAAATTTCCAAAGATAAGCAGGAACAATAATACTCAAAAGAATCATAAGGATCAATTGAGGAAGAAGGTGGACAAAGAAAAATAGCATTGTATGCTAGGAGTAGAAATACTCCCACCCCAAAATTTATCACCTCAAGAAGAGGAATTTGGGAGGGGTTGAGATAAGAGTCTTATATTTAGACCCAAAGGAGTCCTTTTGCCATTGATGAAAAAGGGGGAGAGATTTGAGTTAGGGGAAGAGCATTCAGTCAGGGGGAGAAGTTTATCAGGGGGAGCAGAATTGGAAAAAGGAAAAAGGATTGGTTAAAGAAAAAGGGTTGCCATCAATGAAAAAGGGGGAGATTGTTGGAAATTTTGAGTAATTGAGTTGTGATTAATATCAAGAGTCAGTGCTAGTGATGTCAAAAGTTAGTGCAAGGGATTGACAAAAGGAGGGTTAAAATATTTATATTTTAATCCCAAGAGATTTGGTTTAAAGCATCACATGATTGGTCAAAAGGTTGGCTAAATACCCTAAAGGAAGGAGATACCTAGGCCTAAAGGAAATAATATTATAATATTTATTATTATAATATTAAATATTAAAAGAAAAAACTAAGGTTACTTATAAATTAATTATAATATTTATATTATAATTAATTAATTATAAACCTAAGTAACCGATTCCACCATGTAAATTCAAAAAAAAAAAATTATAACCCTAAGTAAGGGTTGGGCACAAAATATTAAGTTTAATATTTATTCCCGCCAACGTTCGAGCAAGGAAGGAATATGGTATTTATACCATATGGCTTGAAGACATTTAGCAAGTCTTTGATATTGCGCATGCGAAAGGTTAAAAATTATTGATGTGATTTTCGTGAGCAACGATAGATGGATTTTTTTATTTTTAAAAGCTAAAGGTGGATTCTGGAAAAATAAAGAGAGAAGGGTGCTTGTCTCCACTACCACCCACTTGGTTGACCTAGTGGTAAGGCTTGGCAGTGTAAGGAATAAGTGGAATAGAGGTCCTGCATTTGTTTCCTAATGGTAGCAGAGAGAAGTGTTTGTTCTAAAATATTTTGGTGCCAATGCATGTTATAAAGGGCAGTGAGTGCATTGTGGTGGTTGTGTGGGCACGCAGCCCAAGTGATAGCCTAGCCATGGCTAAGGCACTAGGCAGGTGGTGACCGTGAGTTAGATTCATGTGGAGTGCATGTTAGTGTTTGAGGCACGTGAAATATTTTTTTATTAAAGTGGCTAAGGTATGATTAAATTTTTTATTATTTTTGCCATATGTTGATTAAGAATTGGAGATTATAAGGTGTGTGTAAGGAGTTTTGTTGGTGTAATTTGATATGTATGGTGGGTTAATAATTGGAGAGTATAAGGTGTATTCAAAGGAATTTATTATTGTAATTTGAAATTTATTTTGAGTTATAATATTAAAGTGTTTGGAAGGTTGAAATTTGGATTGAAATATTCTATGTTGAGTTGGAGTTAAAAGGAGCTATAGGGATATTGTCATTTTGCTTGATTGAGTGAATGATCTATTGATTGGAATTATTTTTAAAGGAGTAATAAGGTGTATTTGAGTCTTAAAATTTTATTGTATTTCTTGTATGGTGACATATTTGTTGAGGTAAAATATTCTTGCGAAGATTTTGAGATAGACTGTTGCTATCTAACCTAGAATTGGAAAAAGTATTTAGTTGTGAGTAAAACAGTTTTTGAAGACATATCTCCATAAAAAAAATTTATGGGCACATTATATTTTGATTGAAGTGTTGTTGGATTGAATGTTGTGAAATATAAAGTGGAGTGAAAAGGATTGATTGATAGTATTGTTGGAAATATTTGAGTGAGTTTTTATATGCATGATTGATGAATATTTAGAGAATATTGGAGATAAATATTGAGGATTATTTGAGTTAGGGTTTGAGACCCACATTGTGCTCTTTGTTTGAAGGAGTATGAAAACACTTGTTTAGGGTTTGTAAGCAAGTTGTGTTTCATTGGTTAAATGATTAAGTGAAATTCTTGAGCATTGATTTTGAGTGATATTGAAAGTGAATGTGCAAACATTAGAAATTAGATTTGTGAAAGCAACAGACTTAATGATTGAGTAGAACATATTGAGTTTTTGATAGAGTACATCATTATCTATATGTTCCATAGGTTAAACGAATTATGAATAGAATATGTCCAAACTGGTTCAAGTTAAATGAATTAATTTGAAGTTTAGACAAAGCAATTGATAGAATTGTGTACAAGATTTGAGATTGATTGAGCATATCTTGTGAGTTGTATTGGGCATGTGTTTGAGCATATTTGAGTAATCTTTTGTTAAATCTTATGGACATATTTGAGTAAGATTTTGTGAAAGCTTAAGGACAAATTTTAAGCAAGATTTTGTGAAAGTTTGTAGGTAGATTTAAGTAAGCTTTTATGAAATCTTGTAGGCATATTTGAGCAAGTCTTGGTGAAGACTTGTAGGTATATTTGAGCAAGTCTTGGTGAATAATTGAGAGAATATTGAGCAAGTTCTTGAGAGGAATTGAGGGTAGATTTGAGGTAAGTCTTGGTGAAGACTTGAGAGCATATTGAGCAAGTTCTTGAGAGGACTTGAGGGCAGATTTGAGGTAAGTCTTGGTGAATACTTGAGAGAAAATTGAGCAAGTTCTTGAGAGGAATTGAGGGTAGATTTAAGACAAGTATTTATGAATACTTGATATCAGATTTGATTGATTTATTTGTTCAAGCTTTGTGTTAAGTCTTGGGGAAAATCTAAGCAGAGTTGATTTGTGATTGGATCAAGCTTTGTGTTAAGGCTTAAGGACATATTTGAAGATAGATTTTGGTGTAGATTTGAGAGTAGATTTGTGCTAGACTTGAGATAAATTTAGAGCATATTTGTACTCGACCAAGGATAATGTTTGGTGTAGATCTGAGATAGAGTTGAAAGCAATAATTAGAGGTAACAAAGTAGAGTACAATAGTATCTAGTGGATAGATATCCATTAGCTAAGGCATTGAGGACAAAGGTCTTCTAACTGAGGACAAAGGTCTTCTGTGGAGAGAGATCCAAAAGCTAGTGCAGTGGGGGTAGTAGTCTTCTAGAAGATCACCAACTAGAGCAGAGGGGAAATATTTCTCCTATGGATAGAGATCCATGAACTAGAGCAAGGGGAAATATTTCTCTTGTGGAGTATGATCCATGAAGTAGCTAGAAAGATAGAGTTCTTATGTGGAGAGATATCCATAAACTAGTTGAGGAGAAATAGTTCTCTTGGGTCAAGTTCCACGAACCAGAGAAAAGGAGAAAGGTTTCTCCTATTGAGAGAGATCCACAAATCAAAGAATTAGGGGATTGGTGTCTCCTTAGAATAGAGTTCCATAAACATTGTAATAGGGAAGTGATTCCCAAGATATTTATTGAGAAAATGTTAGTGAAATATTTTCTCCGTGGAGTAGCCCGCATTGGGTGAACCACGTTAAATTGGTGTCTCAATTGTGTGTGATGATTTATGCATTGTTTTGATTACTGTTGTTGATATTGCCATTGATTATATTAGATAATATTGTTTGGGAAAGAAAAGTAAAAGTTGATCTTATGTTGTTCACCCCCCCTCTCATTATAAGTTTGTGTTCTTCATATATGCCTCTTCAATCATTTTGATTTGAAGTAAACCAAGTTCATCTTGTATGGATAAACTTAGTCCATTTATATTTCCTACCACCTTCTCCTCATCATCTTCAATATGACCATCCCTTATGGTCAACTTATAGAATTCCTCTATATACTCCTTTACTCTCAACTCCTTTTGCTTGAGATTTTAGTGTCTTCTAAACAACCCTATTTGGTAATCTACAAATAAAAATTTAGACTTCAATTGGATCATAAAATTATCCTAAGTTCAAATTTTATCCTTACCTTTCTGTTGTATTTCTATTTGTACATGATCCCACCACAAGGAAACATGGCCCTTCAACTTCGTACATGCAAACTTCACTTTTTTGGGATCTTATATCAATTCAAATAAAAAAAAATCTCCATATTCGCAATTCAATCGATGAGTTATTCAGGGTTTAAACTTCCATTATATAATAGATTTTTAAATTTGGCTTTTTTCCCATGTTAGAAATTGTCCAAATTAATATTTCTTTTGGTTCTTTCTCTAGCCCATAATTGTGAGCTTCCAATTGGTCCACACTCTTCTCTTCACTATCTATTACATCTTTGACTTGAACACCCCTCCTGTAAGCAGTTTCAAGTGTAACTAACTGAGTGATATTTCCTCTCATCATATTAGCTATATTCATGGCTTGAGGTCCATGATATTCATATTCCTCATTATACCATCATTCCTTTGGCATGTGCCATGCCTTAGAGATCAACCTGGATCTGATGCCAAAATGATATAGTAAGCAAACCTACAATCATAATTTCTTTCTTTTTATGACAAATGTATTGTACAATAACTTGTTCTACCATCTAGTTGTATGCTCTTTATTTCATTCAAGGTACTATATTTACCACTATTCAATATATTAACTTTCCTATTATACAAAACTTCCTTTCGTATGATGCTTTATCATACGAGAATATATTTTTACAATGCTTTCTCTTGTATATTTTTCCTCTTGTATAATATCTTTCTTATACAATCATCTTCTTGTATATCATTTTCTTATACAATAGCCTTCTCGTATAATAGTCTTCTCATATGACAATCTTATCGTACAATACCTTCTAATACAATGTATTCTTGTACAACATATTTCTTGTACAATAGTTTTCTTGTAAATCTTCACTCTCCTATGGTCATCCTTATCATATGATCATGTTTCTTATACAACATATCACATCATACGATTGTATGATCATTCTTGACTTCGGTCCTATCATACAATTGTATGATCCTTCCACTTTCTATTGTATGACTTCTTCTATCATACATTTGTATGACCAACTTACTTTACATGCCATCCTATCCCTCCATTCACAAGTATAATAGACATTATTCAGTGGGTAATCTTGCATAAAATATATTTTATTTGCACTTTCTAAGGTGAATTTTAAGAAATGATCAATCCAACTCTCTCTCGTACGATTAAAACTGGTATGGATCTAACATTTCCATAATATATAATTTTTTAGGTAGGCAATGGGATGGTTTTCTTAGTATTCTCTCTTCGAGGAATATCACATCAAAAATTAAATATTTGGACTATTATTTTCCATTGTATGAATATAAGCTCAATTGGCTTCAACCTTTGATTTGTATGATTTCTATAGTACTGGAGAATATCGATTTTCATGGGGCTCCTTTGTGCAAGAAATAACTCTCTCTCTAGATGGTGGAAGTTTTGACTATGATCCCTTCGAATATGATATTATTTATTGTAGCCTACACACAAACTAAACAACAATGTACATATATATATAGTCTAAAAAAATGGAGCTTCAAAACTCAACAACGAACATTCAAAATTAATGGGTAAATTTTGTTCATAAATTCTTTCTTGATGTTACACGGTGGAAATTTTCCACTCCCTCTTCTTCTATTTTTGCTCTCTTTTTCACTGTCGTTACCTTTTATTGGAGATAAAATCTCCACTTTATAATTTCAAAAAAATCATTATCGAACTAGTTGTGATAGTTAATCTTGTAATTTCCTTTCCTATTTGTTTATCGTTGTGTCCTTTTCTCTTCTATTTTCATTCTTAAGCTACCAATTGGATGATTGCTCAAATCATTTTCCAAACTATTTTTGTCCATTTCTCCTGCTTGGCATATGCTCCCACATCATTTTTTCACCATGAGAATTTAAAGCAATATTGTGTTTTGTATCTCTTTATTGGTAGTTTAGGTAATAAATATTTTGTTTAGTTTCAATTGAATTAAATGCAAAGACATATCTAAGATAATATACATGATTATAAAACTGTATTATTAAGGATCAATGCTTGGCCAAATAAATAACACGCATTATCATACTATGTACAATTCAAATTGGCTTTGATGGTTTGTATTCTAATCATAACACACCAATTGTAGCTTTCAAATAAGAAACTTGTGCGTGAGATGTTCTAATCAAGATAGGTAAATTATAACCTACCATTCCTATGGCCTATTCTACCCATATACCTAAAACATGCAAGTACTTGGAACTATGCCTCTTATTCTACCTATTCCAAACACTTAACCAACTACTAACTCTATTTCCTATGCACCAATTAATAAAAGATAATATTATCTTAGGCCATAAAATCCCTAAGAAAAATGATTACAATTATTCTATAGATCATATACTAACACCAATTTGAAAGTAGATACAATTTTTTTGAGGTTTCTTAGTATAAAAATTTAGGGTTTAGTTATCAAGGGTATGGATCATTGAGGTTTTACTATACAATTTTATGTTTAGGATTTCATGGATTGAGTTGATTTAGGTAAATATATTTTTTCCTTTCCCTTAACGTATGTCTTAACTTGATTTCTTCAAACTTTGTAGCAAGGTCTTGTATTTCCATAATGATCTCTTGTATGTTCCATGGAGCCTTTGCTTTTCTTAAAATTGTATTTATTACTATTAGTGAATCACCTTCCACCCATATTGGTGGAGAACGGATCTAGCACAAGACAAGAAACAAGAATAACAATAGCTAAATTCCTTATTCAGTAGCTTCAAAAAGATTTACAGAGAATATACAATAATCTACCATTTTGCCAACCGCTTCTCATTACAATCCTTGGGTTTTTATCGAGGTCCCGATCCTCTGTGTTTTCAAACTTCCCATGATCTGCAATTGCCACCTTGAACAATACTGGAAAGTTGCATTGATGAGACTCTGGGTGAGGTGCGTGACTGGCTGCCATACCCATCGGGATCTTCTTCTTGAACTACTGCTTCGTTGCTAGTTGCTATAAATGCGTCTCTAGATAGTCTGCGTGAGCGGCCGACATGCTTGTTGGAATCTCCCTCTTAGCCTGCTACTTCACTACCATGAGCTTGTCGTGCATGAAGAGATGCATTTATGAAAACCTAGATTGCGTGTTTTTCTTTTGGTCATGATATCGCGACATGTCGTGATATCGAGACAATTCCTTTTTGTGCTTTCTCTCTCCTGTTTCGATCGCGATATCGTGACATGTCATGATATCATGACATTCCTTCCTTCATGCCTTCTCGCTTCTACTTTGGACATGATATCGTGCCATTTTTCTATCATGCCTCCGTTCTTCAGTTTCGATCGCAAAATCATGACATGTCACGATTTTGTGACATTCCGTCCTCCGCGCCTTTGCTCCCTGCTCTGGTCGTGATTTTGTGACATGTCACGATTTCGTGACCTTTTGTCCTCTGTGCCTTTGCTCCCTACATTGGTCATGATTTCGCAACATGTCACGATTTCATGACCTTCGATCCTTCGTGCCTTTGCTTCCCTGCTTTGGTCGTGATATCGCGACACATATTTTTCTTTGCAAAATACTTAGAAAAATTTGGTTGATGCTAGATTGCTCTGCTGCCCTCGGATGCTCCTACATCATATCACGACACATATTTTTCTTTGCAAAATACTTAGAAAAATTTGGTTGATGCTAGATTGCTCTACTGCCCTCGGATGCTCCTGCTGTAGACACCAAAATAACACCAATCCAATTATGTGACTACAAACACTGATCACATTAACACATACAGCCCCCAGGGTAGCCCCCAGAGGTTAAACAGTGGTTCTAACCACTTACATAGCAGTTTTGCAAGTCAAAAATTAGTTTGGCACCTTTTAGACACTTTATTTCTTATTCGTCCCACCCAGGGACGAGTGCGAATTTGTACTCGTCCTACCCAAGGACGAGTATGGATTTGTACTCGTTTCACCCAGGGACGATTACTAGTGCTTGCTTCTGGGTGGGATGAATGCCAGGTTTGACCAGCAAAAAGTCAGACCTCAGCGCATGACAACTCAGAACTACCACTCAGCTTTTCATGCATGACATAGGAGTGCGAGTGAGTTCTTTTAACAACACACATCTGCCAATTGACTTTCCCTTCACTGCATGGGAAGGAGAGTAAGCTTTTTAAGACAACTCAGATTTGCCACTTAGCTATCCCTTCATTGCATGGGAGTGCAAGTGAGCTTTGCTAAAACATGCAAAGACATGCATAGAGGCAGTTAAGAAGCCCTTGATCAAGAAGAAGTCTTCTCTTCACAAACAAAAGCATTCATGCAAAGAAACACTTTTGCATGTTAATTCAAAAAGATCCCTTGGGTCTATAAAAAGGGTGAGTTTTATCACCCAAAGAGGATATACAGAGAAGGAGCATTTTGAGCGACGAAGTGCTGCTAGTTCCCTTACTGGCGATTTGCGCTTTCATAATCGTGGTATTTCTTTTAGTTTCATGTTTATGCTTTTGTCAAGTTTTTCATTTCATTTAGATTCATTTCAACCATCGTTAGATTCATCTTTTATTTTTCATACACAGGTGCTACTGAATTTCTTGTTTGTTTCTTTGAGTGCAGAGTTGCAGCATTAGAGGAGCGGCGAGGAGTCTACCTTACCAACGCAAGCGATGACAACATTTGGCCCGCCCATTCCAAACATGGGCATGCGGAAGGAGGAAGACTAAGTCACAAATTGTAACAAAGACCAATTTAACGCTCCTAGCCCCTAAAAAGGGAGGAGACGTCTATGTAATCGAGGATAAGAAATTTGAATAAAGAGGGCTATGATTTCCTTACATATTTTCTTTCGTCTCCATTTTATCTCCTTTCCTTGTTTTTGTGCATAGGATTAAAGCGTTACATTTCGTCTTATATTGCATAGTTATAGTTTTCCTTTTGCTTCTGGAATCTCATGCTTTCAGTATGATAGAAGAAGTCATACAATAGGAAGTGGAAGGATCATACAATTGTATGATAGGACCAAAGTCAAGAATGATCATACAATCGTATGATGAGATATGTTGTATAAGGAACATGATCATATGATAAGGATGACCATAGGAGAGTGGAGATTTACAAGAAAACTATTGTACAAGAAATATGTTGTACAAGAATACATCGTATTAGAAGGTATTGTACGATAAGATTGTCATATGAGAAGACTATTATATGAGAAGGCTATTGTATGAGAAAATGATATACAAGAAGATGATTGTATAAGAAAGATATCATACAAGAGGAAAAATATATGAGAGAAAGCATTGTACAAGTATATTCTCGTATGATAAAGCATCATACGAAAGGAAGTTTTGTATAATAGGAAAGTTAATATATTGAATAGTGGTAAATATAGTACCTTGAATGACATAAAGAGCATACAACTAGATGGTAGAACAAGTTATTATACAATACATTTGTCATAAAAAGAAACAAATTATGATTGTAGGTTTGCTTACTATATCATTTTGGCATCAGATCCAGGTTGATCTCTAAGGCATGGCACATGCCAAATGAATGATGGTATAATGAGGAAGATGAATATCATGGACCTCAAGCCATGAATATAGCTAAGATGATGAGAGGAACCATCACTCAGTTAGTTACACTTGAAACTGCTTACAGGAGGGGTGTTCAAGTCAAAGATGTAAGAGATAGTGAAGAGAAGAGTGTGGACCAATTGGAAGCTCACAATTATGGGCTAGAGAAAGAACCAAAAGAAATATTAATTTGGACAATTTCTAACATGGGAAAAAAGCCAAATTTAGAAATCTATTATATAATGGAAGTTTAAACCCTGAATAACTCATCGATTGAATTGCTAATATGGAGAAATTTTTTGATTTGAATTGATATAAGATCCCAACAAGGTGAAGTTTGCATGTACGAAGTTGAAGGGCCATGTTTCCTTGTGGCGGGATCATGTCCAAATAGAAATACAACAGAAAGGGAAGGATAAAATTTGAACTTAGGATAAGTTAAAATTTGAACTTAGGATAAGTTTATGATCCAATTGAAGTCTAAATTTTTATTTGTAGATTACCAAATAGGGTTGTTTAGAAGACACTAAAATCTCAAGAAAAAGGAGTTGAGAGTAAAGGAGTATATAGAGGAATTCTATAAGTTGACCATAAGGGATGGTCATATTGAAGATGATGAGGCGAAGGTGGTAGGAAATATAAATGGACTAAGTTTATCTATACAAGATGAACTTGGTTTACTTCAAATCAAAATGATTGAAGAGGCATATATGAAGAACACAAAATTATAATGAGAGGGGGTGAACAACATAAGATCAACTTTTACTTTTCTTTCCCAAACAATATTATCTAATATAATCAATGGCAATATCAACAACAGTAATCAAAACAATGCATAAATCATCACACACAATTGAGACACCAATTTAACGTGGTTCACCCAATGTGGGCTACTCCATGGAGAAAATATTTCACTAAAATTTTCTCAATAAAGCTCTTGGGAATCACTTCCCTATTACAATGTTTATGGAACTCTGTTCTAAGGAGATACTAATCCCCTAATTCTTTGATTTGTGGATCTCTCTCAATAGGAGAAACCTTTATCCTTTTCTCTGGTTCGTGGAACTTGACCTAGGAGAACTATTTCTCCTCAACTAGTTTATGGATATCTCTCCACATAAGAACTCTATATTTCTAGCTACTTCATGGATCATACTCCACAGGAGAA
The DNA here is from genome assembly GCA_028583015.1 of Wollemia nobilis. Lineage (NCBI taxonomy): Eukaryota > Viridiplantae > Streptophyta > Pinopsida > Araucariales > Araucariaceae > Wollemia > Wollemia nobilis. The sequence goes on along the minus strand of JAQPPZ010016970.1, from coordinate 3,894,212 downwards.
ATATTTCCCCTTACTCTAGTTCGTGGATCTCTATCCACAGGAGAAATATTTCCCCTCTACTCTAGTTGGTGATCTTCTAGAAGACTACTACCCCCACTGCACTGGCTTGTGGATCTTTCTCCACAGAAGACCTTTGTCCTCACTTAGAAGACCTCTGTCCTCAATGCCTTAGCTAATGGATATCTATCCACTAGATACTATTGTACTCTACTTTGTTACCTCTAATTATTGCTTTCAACTCTATCTCAGATCTGCACCAAACATTATCCTTGGTTGAGTATAAATATGCTCTAAATTTATCTCAAGTCTATCACAAATCTACTCTCAAATCTACACCAAACTCTATCCTCAAATCTGCCCTTAAGCCTTAACACAAAGCTTGATCCAATCACAAATCAACTCTTCTTAGATTTTCCCCAAGACTTAACACAAAGCTTGAACAAATCAATCAATCAAATCTGATATCAAGTATTCATAAATACTTGTCTTAAATCTACCCTCAAGGCCTCTCAAGAACTTGCTCAATTTTCTCTCAAGTCTTCACCAAGACTTACCTCAAATCTGCCCTCAAGTCCTCTCAAGAACTTGCTCAATATGCTCTCAAGTCTTAACCAAGACTTACCTCAAATCTACCCTCAAGTCCTCTCAATAACTTGCTCAATATTCTCTCAATTCTTCACCAAGACTTGCTCAAATCTACCTACAAGTCTTCACCAAGACTTGCTCAAATCTGCCTACAAGATTTCATAAAAGCTTACTTAAATCTGCCTACAAACTTTCACAAAATCTTGCTTAAAATATGTACTTAAGCTTTCACAAAATCTTACTCAAATATGTCCTTAAGATTTAACAAAAGCTTACTCAAATATGCTCAAACACATGCCCAATACAGCTCACAAGATATGCTCAATCAATCTCAAATATTGTACACAATTCTATCAATTGCTTTGTCTAAACTTCAAAGTAATTCCTTTAACTTGAAGCAATTTAGACATATTCTATTCATAATTCATTTAACCTATGGAACATATAGAGAATGATGTACTCTATCAAAAACTCAATATGTTCTACTCAATCATTAAGTCTGTTGCTTTCACAAATCTAATTTCTAATGTTTGCACATTCACTTTCAATATCACTCAAAATCAATGCTCAAGAATTTCACTTAATCGTTTAACCAATGAAACACAACTTGCTTACAAACCTGAAACAAGTGTTTTCATATTCCTTCAAACAAAGAGCACAATGTGGATCTCAAACCCTAACTCAAATAATTCTCAATATCTATCTCCAATATTCTCTAAATATTCACCAATCATGCATATAAAAACTCACTCAAATATTTCCAATAATACTATCAATCAATCCTTTTCACTCCACTTTATATTTCATAACATTCAATCCAACAACACTCCAATCAAAATATGATGTGCCCATACATTTTTTTTATGGATATATGTCTTCTAAACCTGTTTTACTCACAACTAAATACTTTTGCCAATTCTAGGTTAGATAGCAACAGTCTATCTCAAAATCTTCGCAAGAATATTTTACCTCAACAAATATGTCACCATACAAGAAATACAATAAAATTTTAAGACTCAAATACACCTTATTACTCCTTTAAAAATAACTCCAATCAATAGATCATTCACTCAATCAAGCAAAATGACAATATCCTTATAGCTCCTTTTAACTCCAACTCAACATAGAATATTTCAATCCAAATTTCAACCTTCCAAACACTTTAATATTATAACTCAAAATAAATTTCAAATTACAATAATAAATTCCTTTGAATACACCTTATACTCTCCAATTATTAACCCACCATACATATCAAATTACACCAACAAAACTCCTTACACACACCTTATAATCTCCAATTCTTAATCAACATATGGCAAAAATAATAAAAAATTTAATCATACCTTAGCCACTTTAATAAAAAAATATTTTACGTGCCTCAAACACTAACATGCACTCCACATGAATCTAACTCGCGGTCACCGCCTGCCTAGTGCCTTAGCCATGGCTAGGCTATCACTTGGGTTGCGTGCCCACACAACCACCACAATGCACTCACTGCCCTTTATAACATGCATTGGCACCAAAATATTTTAGAACAAACACTTCTCTCTGCTACCATTAGGAAACAAATGCAGGACCTCTGTTCCACTTATTCCTTACATTGCCAAGCCTTACCACTAGGTCAACCAAGTGCGTGGTAGTGGAGACAAGCACCCTTCTCTCTTTATTCGTCCACAATCCACCTTTAGCTTTTAAAAATAAAAAAATCCATCTATCGTTGCTCACGAAAATCACATCAATAATTTTTAACCTTTCGCATGCGCAATATCAAAGACTTGCTAAATGTCTTCAAGCCATATGGTATAAATACCATATTCCTTCCTTGCTCGAACGTTGGCGGGAATAAATATTAAACTTAATATTTTGTGCCCAACCCTTACTTAGGGTTATAATTAATTAATTATAATATAAATATTATAATTAATTTATAAGTAACCTTAGGTTTTTCTTTTAACCTTTAATATTATATTAATAAATATTATAATTTTATTTCCTTTGGGCCTAGGTGTTTTTCCTTTTTAACCTTAGGCCTTATCTTAAAACCTTTAATATTATAATATTATTTCCTTTAGGCCTAGGTATCTCCTTCCTTTAGGGTATTTAGCCAACCTTTTGACCAATCATGTGAAGCTTTAAACCAAATCTCTTGGGATTAAAATATAAATATTTTAACCCTCCTTTTGTCAATCCCTTGCACTAACTTTTGACATCACTGACACTTACTCTTAATATTAATCACAACTCAATTACTCAAAATTTCCAACAATCTCCCCCTTTTTCATTGATGGCAACCCTTTGTCTTTAACCAATCCTTTTTCCTTTTTTCAATTCTGCTCCCCTTAACTGAATGCTTTTCCCCTAACTCAAATCTCTCCCCCTTTGTCATCAATGACAAAAGGACTCCTTTGGGGCTAAATATAAGACTCTTAGCTCAACCCCATCCCAAATTCCTCTCCTTGAGGTGATAAATTTTGGGGTGGGAGTATTTCTACTCCTAGCATACAATGCTATTTTTCTTTGTCCACCTTCTTCGTCAATTGATCCTTATGATTATTTTGAGTATTATTGTTCCTGCTTATCTCTGGAAATTTTTTTCTACACCACTTAGCCATATGCCCAAAATTATTGCACTTATAACACTTAATGTTGTGGTTCCTTGAAGGTGCAAATATCTTGAAGTTCCTCCTGGTGAAGCCATATCCATTCCTATCATGAACCCTGCAATGAATTGGTTTATAACCAAATTGATTACAAGAGTGAAAATACCCTTGAAAGATATGCCCATTTCTGAAATTTCTCTTGATGAAGCCATATTCCTTCTTTTTGTGTGTCCTACACTGCATAGCCTTGTGACCAAACCTGTGACATGAGAAGCAATGTCCTTTGAACCCATTGGTATCTCAGTTCTTTCTTCCCTGTGATGTTTCTTGTTCCTCATTTGTGCATTGTTTCTTTCCTTGTTGAACCTTCTATTTTCCAACTTATCCTCATAAGTATCACTTTATTTTTCACTCTCTTCTTCTGAAGCTTTTTCTTCTTTGGAGCTTGAGATTGACTCCTCTCCTCCTTTTTTTTCCTCTTCAAAACCAAGTCATGTCTTGTTTGATGAGGATATTTGTACCTTGATAATCTTATCCAAGGTCTTTGAGCTTCTCCCAAACATGTATAGCTTACCTTTAGACTCTTTCACTTCCTTCCTTAGTGAAGCTACCTCATGCTCTATTATTTCACATTCAAAAACTTTTGTCCCTAAATTTTCTTTAAATCTCCTTGTCTTAGATATTGAGTTTGTCAGATAGTGTTCAGTAGTGTAGGAATTATGGAAATTGATTCTTAAAATGTTTAGTAAATGTATGGTGATGAATGATGTAAGTGAAAAATGGTTAAAGTAATAGCAGAGCACTTCTAAAAGTGAGGCATTACAAATAATTTGTAGTACATCAAAATATACCATACTTTGGACTATATGGTTGGAAAGGAAAAAAACAATATTTAAAGAAAATTAAAGGAGTTTAGAGACAATGATAATGAAGATTTTTTAGCCATTGAGGAGTCTAAATCAACCTTATCAACTCACCCAATCCCTAATCTTGATCAAAAAGCCTTGATAGATCGATTGAAGTCATCAATTGGAATTACAATGGTGGGTATAGGAGAAACAAAAGGAAGACAAAAAATGTAAAAGTGGAAACCACCGAAAGTAGATTTGGTTAAATTAAATTTTGATGAAGCTTCTAAAATAAATCTAGGGCCAGAAAGAGGAGGATTAATCAAAATTAATAGGGATGATATTTTATCACATTACACTTTCAACAGTGGATTCAAGATAGATAATGAAGCTAAAGCTTAGGAAGGTTTGGAAGGATTAAAATATGTAGACAAATAAAATGGAACAAAATATGGGTGGAAGGTGATTCACAAATAGTAATAAATACAATTTTGAGAAAAGCAAAGGCTCCATGGAACATACAAGAGACCTAAGATAATATTATCTTTTATTAATTGGTGCATAGGAAATAGGGTTAGTAGTTGGTTAAGTGTTTGGAATAGGTAGAATAGGAGGCATAGTTCCAAGTACTTGCATGTTTTAGGTATATGGGTAGCATAGGCCATAGGAAGGGTAGGTTATAATTTACCTATCTTGATTAGAACATATCACACACAAGTTTCTTATTTGAAAGCTACAATTGGTGTGTTATGATTAGAATACAAACCATCAAAGCCAAGTTGAATTGCACATAGTATGATAATGCATGTTCTTTATTTGGCCAAGCATTGATCCTTAATAATACAGTTTTATAATCATGTATATTATCTTAGATATGTCTTTGCATTTAATTCAATTGAAACTAAACAAAATATTTATTACCTAAACTACCAATAAAGATATACAAAACACAATATTGCTTTAAATTCTCATGGTGAAAAAATGATGTGGGAGCATATGCCAAGCAGGAGAAATGGACAAAAACAGTTTGGAAAATGATTTGAGCAATCATCCAATTGGTATCTTAAGAATGAAAAGATAAGTGAAAAGGACACAATGATGAACAAATAGGAAAGGAAATTAGAAGATCAACTATCACAACTAGTTTTATAATGATTTTTTTGAAATTATAAAGTGGAGATTTTATCTCCAATAAAAGGTAACGACAGTGAAAAAGAGAGCAAAAAGAGAAGAAGAGGGAGTGGAAAATTTCCACCTTGTAACATCAAGAAAGAATTTATGAATAAAATTTACCCATTAATTTTGAATGTTCGTTGTTGAGTGTTGAAGCTCCATTTTTGTAGACTATATATATATATGTACATTGTTGTTTAGTTTGTGTGTAGGCTACAAGAAATAATATCAGATTCGAAGGGATCATAGTCAAAACTTCCACCATCTGGAGAGAGAGTTATTTCTTGCACAAAGGAGCCCCATGAAAATAGATATTCTCCAGTACTATAGAAATCATACAAATCAAGGGTTGAAGCCAATTGAGCTTATCTTCATAAAATGAAAAATAATAGTCCAAATATTTAATTCTTGATGTGATATTTCTCGAAGAGAGAATACTAAGAAAACCATCCCATTGCCTACCTAAAAAATTATATATTATGGAAATGTTAGATCCATACCAGTTTTAATCGTACGAGAGAGAGTTGGCTTGATCATTTCTTAAAATTCACCTTAGGAAGTGCAAATAAAATATATTTTATGCAATATTACCCATTGAATGATGTCTATTATACTTGTGAATGGAGGGATAGGATGGCATGTAAAGTAAGTTGGTCATACAAGTGTATGATAGAAGAAGTTATACAATAGGTAGTGGAAGGATCATACAATTGTATGATAGGACCGAAGTCAAGAATGATCATACAATCATATGATGAGATATGTTGTATAAGGAACATGATCATATGATAAGGATGACCATAGGAGAGTGGATATTTACAAGAAAACTATTGTACAAGAAAGATGTTGTACAAGAATACATCGTATTAGAAGGTATTGTACGATAAGATTGTCATATGAGAAGACTATTATACGAGAAGGCTATTGTATGAGAAAATGATATACAAGAAGATGATTGTATAAGAAAGATATTATACAAGAGGAAAAATATACGAGAGAAAACATTGTACAAGTATATTCTCGTATGATAAAGCATCATACGAAAGGAAGTTTTGTATAATAGGAAAGTTAATATATTGAATAGTGGTAAATATAGTACCTTGAATGACATAAAGAGAATACAACTAGATGGTAGAACAAGTTATTGTACAATAAATTTGTCATAAAAAGAAAGAAATTATGATTGTAGGTTTGCTTACTATATTATTTTGGCATCAGATCCAGGTTGATCTCTAAGGCATGGCACATGCCAAATGAATGATGGTATAATGAGGAAGATGAATATCATGGACCTCAAGCCATGAATATAGCTAAGATGATGAGAGGAACCATCACTCAATTAGTTACACTTGAAACTGCTTACAGGAGGGGTGTTCAAGTCAAAGATGTAAGAGATAGTGAAGAGAAGATTGTGGACCAATTGGAAGCTCACAATTATGGGCTAGAGAAAGAACCAAAAGAAATATTAATTTGGACAATTTCTAACATGGGAAAAAAGCCAAATTTAGAAATCTATTATATAATGGAAGTTTAAGCCCTGAATAACTCATCGATTGAATTGCTAATATGGAGAAATTTTTTGATTTGAATTGATATAAGATCCCAACAAGGTGAATTTTGCATGTACGAAGTTGAAGGGCCATGTTTCCTTGTGGCAGGATCATGTCCAAATAGAAATACAACAGAAAGAGAAGGATAAAATTTGAACTTAGGATAAGTTTATGATCAAATTGAAGTCTAAATTTTTATTTGTAGATTACCAAATAGGGTTGTTTAGAAGACTCTAAAATCTCAAGCAAAAGGAGTTGAGAGTGAAGGAGTATATAGAGGAATTCTATAAGTTGACCATAAGGGATGGTCATATTGAAGATGATGAGGAGAAGGTGGTAAGATATATAAATGGACTAAGGTTATCCATACAAGATGAACTTGGTTTACTTCAAATCAAAATGATTGAAGAGGCATATATGAAGAACACAAGCTTATAATGAGAGGGGGTGAACAATATAAGATCAACTTTTACTTTTCTTTCCCAAACAATATTATCCAATATAATCAATGGCAATATCAACAACAGTAATCAAAGCAATGCATAAATCATCACACACAATAGAGACACCAATTTAATGTGGTTCACCCAATGTGGGCTACTCCACGGAGAAAATATTTCACTAAAATTTTCTCAATAAATCTCTTGGGAATCACTTCCCTATTACAATGTTTATGGACCCCTATCCAAAGGAGACACCAATCCCCTAATGCTCTGATTTGTGGATCTCTCTCCATAGGATAAACCTTTCTCCTTTTCTCTGGTTCGTGGAACTTGACCCAAGAGAACTCTTTCTCCTCAACTGGTTTGTGGATATCTCTCCACATAAGAACTCTATCTTCCCAGCTACTTCATGGATCATACTCCATAGGAGAACTCTTTCCCCTTGCTCTTGTTCATGGATCTCTATCCATAGGAGAACTCTTTCCCCTCTACTCTGGTTGGTGATCTTCTAGAAGACTACTACCCCCACTACACTGGCTTGTGGATCTCTCTCCATAGAAGATCTTTGTCCTCACTTAGAAGACCTCTATCCTCACTACCTTGGCTAATGGATATCTATCCACTGGAGACTACTATCCTCTACTCTGTCACCTCCAAATATTGCTCTCAACTCTATCTTAGATCTGCACCAAACACTATCCTCGGTCTAGTATAAATCTGCTCTAACTCTATCTCAAGTCTAGCACAAATCTACTCTCAAATCTACACCAAAATCTATCCTCAAATCTGTCCTCAAGCCTTAACACAAAGCTTGATCAAATCACAAATCAACTCTTCTTAGATTTACCCCAAGCCTTAACACAAAGCTTGAACAAATCAATCAATCAAATCTGCTCTCAAGTCTTCACAAAGACTTGCCTCAAATCTACCCTCAATTCCTCTCAAGAACTTGCTCAATTTGCTCTCAAGTCTTCACCAAGACTTACCTCAAATCTGCCCTCAAGTCCTCTCAAGAACTTGCTCAATATGCTCTCAAGTCTTCACCAAGACTTACCTCAAATCTACCCTCAAGTCCTCTCAAGAACTTGCTCAATATTCTCTCAAGTCTTCACCAAGACTTACCTCAAATATACCTACAAGTCTTCACCAAGACTTGCTCAAATCTGTCTACAATCTTTCATAAAAGCTTGCTTAAATCTGCCTACAAGCTTTCACAAAATCTTGCTTAAAACTCTATCCTTAAGCTTTCACAAAATCTTACTCAAAGTTGTCCTTAAGATTTAACAAAATCTTACTCAAATATGCTCAAACACATGCTCAATACAACTCACAAGATATGCTCAATCAATCTCAAATCTTGCACACAATGCTATCAATTGCTTTGTCTAATCTTCAAAGTAATTCCTTTAACTTGAAGCAGTTTAGACATATTCTATTCAGAATTCGTTTAACCTCTGGAACATATAGAGAATGATGTACTCTATCAAAAACTCAATATGTTCTACTCAATCATTAAGTCTGTCACTTTCACAAATCTGATTTCTAATGTTTGCACATTCACTTTCAATATCACTCAAAACCAATGCTCAAGAACTTTCACTCAATCATTCAATCAATGAAACACAACTTGCTCACAAACCCTAAATAAGTGTTTTCATACTTCTTCAAACAAAGAGCACAATGTGGGTCTCAAACCCTAACTCAAATAATCTTCAATATCTATCTCCAATGTTCTCTAAATATTCACCAATCATGCATATAAAAACTCACTCAAATATTTCCAATAATACTATCAATCAATCCTTTTCACTCCACCTTATATTTCACAACATTCAATCCAACAACACTTCAATCAAAAGATGATGTGCCCATACCTTTTTTTTGATGGAGATATGTCTTCAAAACCTGTTTTACTCACAACCAAATCCTTTTGCCAATTCTAGGTTAGATAGCAACAATCTATCTCAAAATCTCCACAAGAATATTTTACCTCAATAAATATTTCACCATACAAGAAATACAATAAAATGTCAAGACTCAAATACACCTTATTACTCCTTCCTTAAAAATAACTCCAATCAATAGATCATTCACTCAATCAAGCAAAATGACAATATCCCTATAACTCCTTTTAACTCCAACTCAACATAGAATATTTCAATCCAAATTTCAACCTTCCAAACACTTTAATATTCTAACTCAAAATAAATTTCAAATTACAATAATAAAGTCCTTTGAATACACCTTATACTCTCCAATTCTTAACCCACCATACATACCAAATTACACCAACAAAACTCCTTGCACACACCTTATAATCTCCAATTCTTAATCAACATATGGCAAAAATAATAAAAAATTTAATCATACCTTAGCCACTTTAATAAAAAAATATTTCATGCGCCTCAAACACTAACATGCACTCCACATGAATCGAACTCACGTTCACCACCCGCCTAGCGCCTTAGCCATGGCTAGGCTACCACTTGGGCTACGTGCCCACACAACCACCACTATGCACTCACCGCCCTTTATATCCTCCATTGGCACCAAAATATTTGAAAACAAACACTTCCCTCTGCTGCCATTGAGAATCGAATGCAGGACCTCTATTCCACAAATGCCTTACACTGCCAAGCCTTGCCACTAGCCCAACCATGTGGTTGGTAATAAGGACACACTCTTCTCCCTTTATTCGTCCACAATCCACCTTTAGCTTTTTAAAAATAAAAAACTTCATCTATGCCTTGCTCACGAAAATCACATCGAATAATTTCCTTAACCTTTCGCATATGTAATATCAAAGACTTGCTTAATGTCTTCAAACCATATGGTATAAATACCATATCCCTTCCTTGCTCGAACGTCAGCGGGAATAAATATTTAAACTTAATATTTTACGCCCAACCCTTACTTAGGGTTATAATATTATAAATTAATTATAATATAAATATTATGATTAATTTATAAGTAACCTTAGGCTTTTCTTTTAACCTTTAATATTATAATAATAAATATTATAATATTATTTCCTTTGGGCCTAGGTGTTTTTCCTTTTTCCAATTCTGCTCCCCCTGAGAAACTGCTCCCCCTGATTGAATGCTCTCCCCTTAACTCAAATCTCTCCCCCTTTGACATCAATGGCAAAGGGACACCTTTGGGGCTAAAGATAAGACTCTTAGCTCAACCCCCTCCCCACCTCCTCTCCTTGGGGTGGTTAATTTTGGGGTGGGAGTATCTCTACTCCCAGCATACACTGCTCTTTTTCTTTGTCCACCTTCTTCCTCAATTGATCCTTCTGATTCTTTTGAGTATTCTTGTTCCTGCTTGTCTCTGGAAATTTTGTTCTACACCACTTAGCCATATGCCCAACATTATTGCACTTATAACACTTAATGTTGTGGTTCCTTGAAGGTGCAAATATCTTGAAGTTCCTCCTGGTGAAGCCATATCCATTCCTATCATGAACCCTGCAATGAATTGCTTTATGACCAAACTGATTACAAGAGTGACAATACCCTTGAAAGAGATGTCCATTTCTAAAATTTCTCCTGGTGAAACCATATTCCTTCTTTTCATGTGTCCTGCACTACATAGCCTTGTGACCAAACCCGTGACATGAGAAGCAACGTCCATTGAAGAAGTATTGCCTTGACCCCATTGGTCTCTTAGTCCTTTCTTCCTTGTGATGTTTCTTGTTCCTCATTTGTGCATTTTTCCTTTCCTTGTTGAACCTTCTATTTTCCAACTTATCCTCATAAGTCTCACTTTCTCTTTCACTCTCTTCTTCTGAAGCTTCTTCTTCTTTGGAGCTTGAGATTGACTCCTCTCCTTGTTCTCTTTTTTCCTCTTCAAAACCAAGTCTTGTCTTGTTTGATGAAGATATTTGTACCTTGATAATCTTATCCAAGGTCTTTGAGCTTCTCCCAAACCTGTGTAGCTTATCTTTAGACTCTTTCACTTCCTTCCTTAGTGAAGCTACCTCATGCTCTAATATTTCACATTCTAAGACTTTTGCCTCTAAATTTTCTTTAAATCTCCTTGTCTTAGATATTGAGTTTGTCAGATCTTGTATAAGCTTTCCTTTCTCTTCATCACATTCCTGAAATTGAACCTTGAGTCTTGAATTTTGCTTTCTTACCTTTCTTAATTCCTTAAGAGCAGAAATAAGCTCACCTTCTAGATCAACTCCTCCTTCCTCTTCATTTTTTGATTCTTCCTTTACATCTTTGTCTTCAAGAGCATCTTCATACTTATCAGACTTATCTTCAATAGGAGCACTTCCTTCTTCCTCTATTGCCAAGAAGAGCATTCTTTCTTCTAGGTCTTCAAGAGCATCTTCATATTCTTCTTCACTATCACTAAACCAATTCCTTGTATAATGATCTTCAATATGACCAAAGTTACCACACCTAAAATATTTGAATATTTTTGGTTCCCTTTTAGCTTCTTTTTTGACATCTTCTTTTTCTACTTCAGAATATAATTTCTTCTTCTTCATTATATGAGGATATTCCATCACTATCACTTGAACTCTTGCCTATCTTATCTACATAAAAACTCTTCTTATACCTCTGGAAAAACTTCTTTTCATGCTTGTTTTGTCCATACCTATTTTTCTTTTGATACCTGGATTTTCCTGCTTCCCTGTTCTTATGATCCTTGTTTCTCTTCACCACTACTACTTCCAGCTTCTAGATAGTTAGATGCATAGTGACCATATTTACCACAATTGAAACACTTAACTATTTTTGTACCTTTGTGCTTTCTTGAGTCCTTGTTCCTTCTGCCATAGTTTGCTTCTTCATCACTGGATGACTCATCACTTGAATCTGACTTCTTATCTTTTGTCTTCTTTGCTACTTTGAAGGCTACCTCTTTCTTGGGGATAGGATCCTTTCCTATTCTCATCTCAAAATCTGTGAGAGTTCCATGTAACTCATCCCTAGTCAAAGTTTCAATATCTCTTGTTTCTTCTATGACTAAAACTTTTTCACTATACCTCATAGGGAGTGACCTTAAAACCTTTTGACAAACATATGATTCTTCAACTTTAAACCCAAGTCCTTGCATGGAGTTAACAACCTCATCCACATGGAGTAAGTATGTAGCAATGTCTTCCTCATCCTTCATCTTCAAGTCTTCAAATTTTTTCTTGTGATTTTGCAATTTTGCCATCTTGACCTTTTTGTCTCCCTCATATGTTTTCTTCAACTTTTCCCAAATCTCTTTTGTTGATGTGCAATGCATAACTTTTACAAACTCTACTTCACGTAAACCACTTAAGATTGCATTCATTGCCTTTGAATTATGTAGGTGTAAGAGCTTACCATATTTATTTGTAGGAGGAGTAGCTAGCGGTGTGTACCCATCCTCAACTACTTGCCATGTCTCATTTCCTTGTGCCATTAGGTAAATATTCATTCTTACACTCCAAAATGCATAATTGTTCCCATCGAAAAATGGTGCCTTATTTTCTGAAGATCCACTCTGAGATGCCATCTGTGTTCCTATATACTTTTCCTTCAAGTTGTTAAACTCTTCTAAAGGAACCCGCTCTGATACCAATTGAAGAACACAAGCTTATACTAAGAGGGGGGTGAACAATATAAGACCAACTTTTACTTTTCTTTCCCAAAAAATATTATCCAATATAATCAATGGCAATATCAACAATAGTAATCAAAGTAATGCACAAATCATCACACACAATAGAGACACCAATTTAACATGGTTCACCCAATGTGGGCTACTCCACGGAGAAAATATTTCTACTAAAATTTTCTCAACAAATATCTTGGGAATCACTTCCCTATTACAATATTTATGGACCTCTATCCAAAGGAGACACCAATCCCCTAATGCTCTAATTTGTGGATCTCTCTCCATAGGAGAAACCTTTCCCCTTTTCTCTGGTTCATGGAACTTGACCCAGGAGAACTCTTTCTCCTCAACTAGTTTATGGATCTCTCTCCATAGAATAACTCTATCTTCCTAGCTACTTCATGGATCACACTCCATAGGAGAACTCTTTCCCCTTGCTCTAGTTCATGGATCTCTATCCATAGGAGAACTCTTTCCCCTCTGCTCTGGTTGGTGATCTTCTAGAAGACTACTACCCCCACTACATTGGCTTGTGGATCTCTCTCCACAGAAGACCTCTATCCTCACTTAGAAGACCTCTATCCTCACTAGCCTTGGCTAATGGATCTCTATCCACTATCACCTCTCACCAATCTTGCTCTCAACTCTATCTCAGATCTACACCAAATACTATCCTCGATCTAGTACAAATCTACTCTAACTCTATCTCAGGTCTAGCATAAATCTGCTCTCAAATATGCACCAAAATCTATCCTCAAATATATCCTCAAGCCTTAACACAAAGCTTGATCCAATCACAAATCAACTCTGCTTAGATTTACCCCAAGCCTTAACACAAAGCTTGAAAAAATCAATCAATCAACTCTACTCTCAAGTCTTCACAAAGACTTACCTCAAATCTACCCTCAAGTCCTCTCAAGAACTTGCTCAATCTGCTCTCAAGTCTTCACCAAGACTTACCTCAAATCTACCCTCAAGTCCTCTCAAGAACTTGCTCAATCTGCTCTCAAGTCTTCACCAAGACTTACCTCAAATATACCCTCAAGTCCTCTCAAGAACTTGCTCAATCTGCTCTCAAGTCTTCACCAAGACTTACCTCAAATATGCCTACAAGTCTTCACCAAGACTTGCTCAAATCTGCCTACAAGATTTCACAAAAGCTTGCTTCAACTCTATCCTTAAGCTTTCACAAAATCTTACTCAAAGTTATCCTTAAGATTTAACAAAATCTTACTCAAATCTGCTCAAACACATGCTCAATACAGCTCACAAGATATGCTCAATCAATCTCAAATCTTGCACACAATGCTATCAATTGCTTTGTCTAATCTTCAAAGTAATTCCTTTAACTTGAAGAAATTTAGACATATTCTATTCAGAATTCGTTTAACCTCTGGAACATATAGAGAATGATGTACTCTATCAAAAACTCAATATGTTCTACTCAATCATTAAGTCTCTCGCTTTCACAAATCTGATTTCTAATGTTTGCACATTCACTTTCAATATCACTCAAAACCAATGCTCAAGAATTTCACTCAATCATTCAATCAATGAAACACAACTTGCTCACAAACCCTAAACAAGTGTTTTCATACTTCTTCAAACAAAGAGCACAATGTGGGTCTCAAACCCTAACTCAAATAATCCTCAATCTCTATCTCCAATGTTCTCTAAACATTCACCAATCATGCATATAAAAACTCACTCAAATATTTCCAACAATACTATCAATCAATCCTTTTCACTCCACCTTATATTTCACAACATTCAATCCAACAATACTTCAATCAAAAGATGATGTGCCCATACCTTTTTGTTTTGATGGAGATATGTCTTCAAAACTTGTTTTACTCACAACCAAATCCTTTTGCCAATTCTAGGTTAGATAGCAACAGTCTATCTCAAAATCTCCACAAGAATATTTTACCTCAACAAATATTTCACCATACAAGAAATACAATAAAATATCAAGACTCAAATACACCTTATTACTCCTTCCTTAAAAATAACTCCAATCAATAGATCATTCACTCAATCAAGCAAAATGACAATATCCCTATAACTCCTTTTAACTCCAACTCAACATAGAATATTTCAATCCAAATTTCAACCTTCCAAACACTTTAATATTCTAACTCAAAATAAATTTCAAATTACAATAATAAAGTCCTTTGAATACACCTTATACTCTCTAATTCTTAACCCACCATACATACCAAATTACACCAACAAAATTCCTTGCACACACCTTATAATATCCAATTCTTAATCAACATATGGCAAAAATAATAAAAATTTAATCATACCTTAGCCACTTTAATCAAAAAATATTTTGCATGCCTCAAACACTAACATGCACTCCACGCGAATCGAACTCACGTTCACCACCTACCTAGCACCTTAGCCATGGCTAGGCTGCCACTTGGGCTACGCACCCACACAACCACCACTATGCACTCACCACCCTTTATATCCTCCGTAGGCACCAAAAATGTTTGAAAACAAAACACTTCCCTCTGCTACCGTCGGGAATCGAACACGGGACCTCTGTTTTGCCTATGCCTTATGTTGCCAAGCCTTGCCACTAGGCCAACCGTGTGGTTGGTAATGGAGACAAGCACCCTTCTCCCTTTATTCATCCACAATCCACCTTAAGCTTTTTAAAAATAAAAAGCTTCGTCTATGCCTTGCTCATGAAAATCACATCGAATAATTTGTTAGCCCTTCGCATATGTAATATCGGAGACTTGCTTAATGTCTTCAAACCATATGGTATAAATACCATATTCCTTCCTTGCTCGAACGTCGATGGGGATAAATATTAAACTTAATATTTTGTGCCCAATTTAAATATTAAACTTAATATTTTGCGCCCAACCCTTACTTAGGGTTATAATTAATTTATATTATAAATTAATTATAATATAAATATTATAATTAATTTATAAGTAACCTTAGGCTTTTCTTTTAACCTTTAATATTATAATAATAAATATTATAATATTATTTCCTTTAGGCCTAGGTATCTCCTTCCTTTAGGGTATTTAGCCAACCTTTTGACCAATCATGTGAAGCTTTAAACCAAATATCTTGGGCTTAAAATATAAATATTTTAACCCTCCTTTTGTCAATCCCTTGCACTGACTTTTGACATCATTGACACTGACTCTTGACATCGATGACAACTAAATTACTCAAAATTTCCAACAATATCAGTATGCACTCAAAGTAGAGGAAAAGTTGTTATGTAGACAAAAAAATAATGCAAAAGGAAGAAGATGATCCTCTCAAGGAAGAGAACAATTTAGTGATGGTAGAGGGTAGCATTTGCAATAAGGAGAAGTCCATACTTCTCAAAGTTATTCCAATTAGAATACTTAGAAAAAAGGTGAATCATCGAGAGGACAAGGTGAATTTAGTAGAGAAAGGGGTAAGGGATTACCTTGAAAGTGTTATAAATGTGGAGAAGCTAGACATCAGGTATTTGAATGCCCTTAAGCGCAACAAACTAGCAAGTGTGAAAAGGAAGCATGTAACCAAATTGTACAAGCAAATGAGGCTAGGATTACTTCATTGAAGCACATGGAGGAACCAAAACAAGGATGATCTCTCTCCTAAAGGAGAGAGTGTTGTTGAAACCAGCAAAGAAGGTGCATGAGCTTGAGCAACAAAGAAGCTTGTTTAGAATGATTTGCAAATCTAGAGGGAAATATTACAAGATGATTATGGACAAAAAAAGTGTGGTTTTTTTAGTGTCTACAGAGATGGTAGAGAAGCTTGGGTTGAAGAAAATTGAACACCCAAGTCCATATAGATACTTGTGGTTCCAAAAGGGGCACCAAATTTTGGTGAGTGAACAATGTATGGTGAAATTTTAGAATGGTTCTTACAAGGATGAGATATTGTGTAATGTTATGCATATGGATGCTTGTCATGTCTTGTTGGGAAGACCATGATAGTTTGATAGAAAGGTAATGCATGATGGTAGGGAGAATACCCACACTATTGAGAAGGATGACAAAGGGTACACATTAATTCCATTGAAGGACAAAGGGAAATAAGTGGACAATAGTTATATAGTGTGCCAAAATATAGAAAAATATTTCTTGAAGGAAAAGAAGCAAAAAGAAGTATGTTTTGCTTTCATTGTTGAACCCACCAAAAAAGTGATAATGGACAATATGAATGAAATCCCACATGGTGTGAAGGATTTTTTGGAAGAATATGCAAAGATTATTTCAAAATATGGGTTGTCACTCATAAGGAGTATTGGTCATCACATAGATTCCAGTCTTGGATAGAGCTTACATGATAAACCGACACCAATGGAGAATGAAGAGGAAAGGGTAGATATTGGTATTAAAGGAAAGAGATATATAACCCAAGTCACCAATAGTAAGGGTTATGAAACCAAGTTGAAAGGAGAAGATCCAGTATTAAAAGAAGTTGTGAAATAAGTGGAGAAAATGGTGGACACATGCGAGAGGATAAGCATGGAAAATAGACAATGGTCTAGGCCACCTATCAAAGTAATAATGAATATGACAGTGCAACAATTCTTATTTTCAATAAAGAGAAAGAGGAAGATATAAATGATAAAGAGATAGCAAAGGAAGATGAACCTCATCAGGTTATTGTTGGTCATGAGAAAGACCATGTTGTCAGAGTTAATAGTGTTAATGGTACTTCAGAGTGTGGTGAGGGACACTGTGATGATGACTAAGGTTAGAGTGGGGATGAAGTGTTTGGATGCTTTCAAAGGTACACCACAGGCATTGGCTTTAGGTTGATGATAATAATGGGGTATAGTGGTGAAGGATTGGGAAGATATGGGTAAGGTGTAAAAGTACTCATAATGCTAGAAGTAAGGCCAAGAAATGAAGGCCTTGGGTATGTAGGTCTAGTAGGAAGTAATGAGACCAAATTTGTGAGAAAATAGATTAGTATAAGGAATGAAGGTTCAAGAATGGGTTGTTGTAGTCAGTGTGGAAGATTTAGAAATTTTGCAACTGGATGGATGTGCCATAATGGGACAAGGTGAAATGAATGTTCAGTATATTATATAAGAGGTTTGATCCTCAGAGGAAGGTCAAGATAAGACAACAAAGTTGACCTTGTGTAGACAACCAAGCTAGAGTGGTAATAGCTTGGAAGACCACTTCATGAGATGGAGCTCATGAAATATTTTTGTTACCTAGTGAGTATGATGCAAGAGCATCTTCCAGGCAAGAGCAATGAATGAAAATGTTTTGGGAAATCATTCAAGCAACCATTCAATTGGCAGGTAAAGAAGGAAAAGAGAAGTGAAAGGGATAAAATAGTAAACAGAGAGGAAAGTAAACTAAAGATCATTTGTCCCAACTAGTTTAGTAACTATTTTTCAAAATTATAAAGCAGAGAGTTTATCCCCAAGAAGAGGTGATGACAATGGAAAAGAGAGGAAAGAGAAGAAGAGGCAATGGAAATTTTTCCACCCTGTAACATCAAGAAAAAATTTACCAATAATTTTTTCCATTAATTTTGAATGTCCATTATTGAATGTTGAATCTCCATTTTTGCATACTATATATATGTAGATTATTTTTTAGTTTGTGTGCAAGCTATAGGAAAGAATATTAGATCCGAGGGGAGCGTAGTTGAAATTTTCACTATTTAGGGAGAGAGTTATTGATGGCACAGAGGAGCGTCATACAAATAATATTCTCCAGTTCTAGAGGAATCATACAAGTCAGGGGTTGAAGCTAGTTGAGCTTATCTTCATACAACGAGGAAAGTTGTATATGTATATATATGACTTTGGTCTCAAACAACAAAGGGCCTTGCAAATATAAGAAACCTCAACAAGTAGATAATTTATTCATTGAAAAGTCTCAACCATGAGGTTTTTCTTAAAGGGCCAATCAAAGACAGTTGGCTTTTAGTAGTGCAAAAGACATTGTGTACTTCTTGGATACCCACTATATCAAATTTAAAGCAAGTCTTGGGACAGGTTCCAACAATTTCGTTGAGTTTTAGGCGTTGATCTTGTTAATGAAGTGTGCTTTGGAGAGAAATGTGAAAAAATTATAAATTTGTGGAGATTCTACTCTGGTCATCAACTAGATTAATAGATCTACTCATTTACTAAATAATCTACTTAGACGAGTGAGAGATTAATTGTTGGAGGTAATTTCTCTTTTTGAAAATATCTCTTTTACTCATGTTTATAGGGAATTAGAACAGGAAGCAAATAAATTATAAAAAGAAGGGCAGTAGGTTCCAAAAGGTTTCTTGCAAATGGAAGAGATCAAGGATGGATTTTTTTCTTTCACCCACATATCATACCCCTAGTTTATATGCTAGCTCTGGGTTTTTACTGTGGGTGTGTTCATTTAATTAAAGCTTTATGGCATATTTTAATTGTTTCTTTTCTTTCTGTTGGTTTCTTTTTCGTTGGTTTCTATCCAAGTTATGAACATGGAGGTTATTTTGATGATTATGTATTGATATATAAGAATTTTTATCCTTATTATCCCAATGCTATTTTGAAGATGGGGTTTTCCTCTCTAATCTACCTGATTATAATTATATTTTGACTCCTAGTAATATGTTTTTATCTTGGTTTTTGTTTGTGCCAAGGCACCTAAAAAGTGTAATTTTCTTTCATTCTTGAAATAAAATTACAATTTTTTCTTGTATATATATTATGTTAGCTTTAAAATAAAATATCCAAATCTAAAAAAAAATTTTTTTTGCTATAAAAACCTATACAATTTTTTTTTATGGTTATATTGTTCTCTAAATTTAAAAAAATTAAAATTTAATAACATCATTTTATTTTTAATGTGATATTAATATTTTTAAAAATATTTTTAAATTTAATAATAATATATAAATATATAATACATTCTTTAGTTTTATTTAATTTTTGTTGAAGTGATATGAAGTACAACGGATAGCACAACTAGAACCACACTCCCCAAGCTTACTAACAAGAACCTCTCTCCCCATAATTCGAAGTCAGGTCACCTAAATAAAATGCCAACAACATACCATTGAAATATCTCAACAAAAATACATCCTCTAATCTTTAAAAGTAAAAATTTATATTAACTTTACCAATATTAATTACATAAATTTATTTTTATATTACACTATATATATCTATATATATCTATATATATATATATATATGAAAACTTAAAAGTCATATACTTCAACTATTATTATATTGCCTCATACGCACATTATTATTATTATAGTTTATCTATACAAATGCCATGTAGTGGCCGGTTCCTTGAGTAGGAGGGCTCCGAAAGATGTGGTGCAAGAAAGATATAATTATGATGTGAAAGTACTATTATATCTAAGGAGCATGTTATTTTTTTTCATAGTTAACAATTAAAGAGAATGACATAGGCTGTAAATAATATAATATATATTATATTAAAAAATTAATAGAATACATTAAATAAAAAAATAGATAAACATGCCAAATAGTCAATGTTATTGAAAAAATGCAGAATCTAATTAGTTAAAAAATACAAAATTTAATTAGTTTAAGTTGAAAGCTTTTGACAAGGATATTATTGTTCAAATTCAATCTCTTTTTTCCTCTGAACAACAATATAAGTTAAATGGTGGTTTGTTTGGTCTTATCTGGCGTGACTGGGGGTGGAACTTTTAGGGGAGCATCATTTCTTACAAATCCACTAAGATTTACAAATATCTATTGCCTAAGACTTCTTTGCATATCCTGTTAAATAGACATTGGGACATTGTCTATCTAGAGAAGAAGTGGAAGAAGAGGCTAAAGCAGGTTTGGAAATTTAGATTATCTGCTCAACTCAAGGTTTTTCTTTGGCTGCTTATTTTCCAAGGTATCCATTGCAAGGTAAGGTTGGCAAGGTGGATGAATATCTCAAACCTCTGTAGTAGTTGTGGCAAAAAATAAACTATTAAACATATCTTTTGGGATTGTAGTGTAGCAAGGATTATTTGGAAAAGATTTAAGTGGATTATCCTATCCTAGGTGATAGGTGGAGTTGGAAATTGGTTCTTTAATATCAATAACAACATTGGACACAATCCCAAAAGTAGGGATAAATTCATTTCGAAAAACTAAATTGCATCTCGTCTTCCAAATAACATACAAAGTCACTGCTCTGATAACAGTCCACACCCCCCTAAGATGAGCCAAAGGAGAGTGTGGATTGTTATCAGAGCAACGACTTTGTATGCCATTTGGAAGGTGAGATGCAGTTTAGTTTTTCGAGATGAAGCTATTCCTGCTTCTGGGATTGTGTCCAATACTGTTATTGATATTAAAGAACCAATTCCCAACTCCACTTATCACCTAGGATAGGATAATAGGTCCACTTCAATCTTTTCCAAACATTCCTTGCTACATTACAATCCCTAAAGATATGTTTAACGGTTTCTTTTCTTCCATAGCTACTAGAGAGGTTTGATATATTCATCCACCTTACCAACCTTACCTTGTAATGGATACCTTGGAAAATAAGCAGCCAAAGAAAAACCTTGAGTTGAGTAGATAATATGAATTTCCAAACCTGCTTTAGCATCTTCTTCCACTTCTTCTTTAGACAGACAATGTCCTAGTGTTTATTTAACAAAATATTCAAAGTCTTAGGCAATAGAGATTTATAAATCTTAGTGGATTTGTAAGAAATGATGCTCCCCTGAAAGTTCCACTTTCAGTCACGCCAAATAGGGCTAGGCAAACCACCATTTAACTTATACTGTTGTTCAGAGGGAAGAAGAGAATGAATCTAAACAATAGCATCTCTGTCAGAAGCTTTCAACTTAAACTTATTGCAAAGATCCTCTTTAATTTAAGAGGTTTATAATCAAAAATCTCAAAGACTGCTCTGCACAAGACAAGTCAGATGGTTAAATGTCTTTGAGTAGATTTTTGAAATCTATTGTGATGTCTTATATTTTGATTTATTTGTATTAATATAAACAATATTAAAAAAAAAGCAAAATCCAAATAAATAATTAACAAATAATCAAAAAAATAAAAAAGCTAAATCCAGGCAAATAATTAACAATTAATCAAAATATATAATTTTTTTTCCAACATGTATGACGCTTGTTTTAACAATGAAAATGACATGAAAAAATGTATGGGGATTAAATAATTAATAATGTTATTTATTATGATTATGAGGCTTGTTTTAACAATGAAAAAAATACATAAAAAGTACGGGATTAAATAATTAATAATGTTATTTATTATGATTATGAGGCTTGTAATGGAGGCTTGTTTTAACAATAAAAAAAATGACATAAAAAAGTACGAGATTAAATAATTAATAGTGTTATTTATTATGATTATGAGTTATTGTGGTGATATTTTTTTAAGAAGTTCTTTTTTTTAATATTTTTTATAAACATCAGCTGTGAGAATTGAATAATGCAAGTGGCATTCTTATCGGTAGACCACACTCACATAAATAAAAAGTTCATTTTATATATATATATATATATATATATATATATATATATATATATATATAAAAAGCAATGGTTACAATCACAATTTTTAGTAACTACCAGCACACATGGTAGGGTTCAAACTATTTACGAAGGCTTCCAGGACTTCCACCGTCTTGGTACATGATAACCCGACGTGAGATGGGGACCGCCGGATGCGCAGGGGTTGCACCGTCGTCGTCATCAAACTGGCGCACCACTCAGAGAAATCGGATCAGGGCTACTGTCTGTGCATGGGCAAGCCCATGGGATTGGAACCTAGGTCTCCTCTCAATAAACGCCCCAACTTACCAATCCACCTAGACCCACTGACATAAAGTTCACTTTTATATATGTACATGATTTGAATTTGGAAGATGACATTTATGAAATGATATTATATCATTAAAGAAAGTAACCGTTCAAAATAATTTAACCAATAATTTTGATCTTTGTCTTAAACAAAATTTAATTTTTTAAAAACAACTTATACTTAAGTGGATTTAAAATTTTCAAAAGTTCAAATAAAAAATAAGTTTTAAAATTTTAAAGGATAAAGTTGTATGCAATCTTATTATCTTTTATAAAAGATTGATCTATGTAATTTAGTGGGCACTCAAAATCTATCTTTGTTTCAAACAAGGCTTACCTCCAAAGTTTAATGTAAATCTTAGTAAACATCCAAAACTTACAAATCTACCAACCCAAATATATATATTTATAAATTTATTTAATTATTTATTATTAGTTCTTTTTATTGGGATTGTTTCCATGGTCAGCTTAGATTCACACGAATCAAAATATTCAAATCTCTTGTCAAGATATAATGACTATCCTAATTTTAGGACAAGCTCATTTATTATTTAGAATGGTGTCACCAATGACAATGGGAATAAAAGATCTTTGTGTCAAAAATTTCAGATGGTTATCACGTGGACCGTGGGAGGTCTTCATATTTTTATTGTGAATCTTTTGTGTCAAATAATCCATCTTAGCTTTATTGATGGAAAATCATAAATAGACGTGTGTTATGAAAAAAATTGATATAAGAGTTATTTTGACTACTAAATAAATAGAATATAGATGCAATGTAATTTTAGAGTAATACTCTGGTATAGTTTAATTGTTTAGATTTTTAATATTTAAAGAGATTCGAAATAATACATGGATATTACTTAAAATTTATTATAAGATTATTATCGATGTAATATGAATGAGACATTTTCAATCTTATATGATCAAATTAAAAAAAAACTTAAAATGTAATATGAATGAGACAATTTCAATTTCATATAATCAAATTAAAAAAAAAAAAAAACTTAATAGTAATATATTTCTATATATATATATCAAGAATCAAATTGAATGACAATTTTTTATCCCATTATTTATTTGAAAAGTTTTTGTGATTTTTAAGAAAAATAAAAATAATACTTACATGAATATTTTTTTTAATGGTTGATTATATATTTTAGTTTACATTTAGGTTAGTATAACTTACTTGATACCAAACATCCATTATTAATATTATTTTTTAATAAAAATAGCAAATTTACATTAAATTAAGATAAAAGCCTTTAAAATAAAGATGGGTTAACACACCCCCATGGGGAATCAAACTAACCCTCATTGATATATTATATTTTTATATCATCAAGATTTGAACTTAAGCCTACTTTGCAAAAGATAATTTATTTCAATCATTAGAGCTTAGTTGCTATGGTATTTGGAAATAGGTATACAAGGATATGATAATATTTTGTATATGCATATTATTGATAGTTGACATGGGTCATACATAACCCAAGGGTTGATTGTGTTATAATATTATATTATGATAATGAGTTGGATAAGAGTTTAGGAGTGGGTTCCCTAAAGTAACATTAGAAGATGGGTATATAAAGAAAAGATATTGTCATTGTAAGGATCATCATTTACATCAAGTATTCGCTTGTAATAGTCTTTACCCACAAAGTGGTATTTCATAATGAATATATTGCAAAGTTATTCCTTCCCAAAGGAGTATTATTGGTGTTTCACTATCTTAAGGGTAGTATATATCTTTGTGTCATTGTGTGGATTGTTACTATATATAATAATTTTTATATGGATAATTTATTATTTTAGTATATGGTGAATGAATTATGTTAATGAGAATAAAGTTTTAACAACTGATATCATAGCAATGATTCTAAAAAAGTGGTGATTATTTTTTATGGATTGTAAAATTTGAGAATTTTTTCAAAAAAAGTCTCATTATTTTGGGAGCTATATCTTTACACAAAGGTGTCTAACTCAAATGATCCTTGCGGTATTTTGTTCAAAAGTTGAAGTCTCAAAACGAGTAGTCATATGAATGAATCCAAGCAATATTGAGAGAGATCCGACCCTATGAAGTTAGTCATCTAGAATAGGGGAGTGACATTTTTCAAATCATGTTTTTTCTAAAGAAAAAAATTGAGATATCTATCAGTTGGGATAAGCAAATCATCTATTTTTTTTAAAATAAAGGGGTAAAAATTTATTGATAAAAAGTCTGGATTACAGAGTACAATTGAGCTTCCAACCAGGACTCAAATAAACAACCAAACAAGCTAAAACCACTAGACTATAATGACACCCAAAAAAGACAACAAGAATAAACCACATTAAGTTTGTACATCCTTGTGGATCAACTCCCACAGGCGTTGAGATTCCCTAGACGGGAGACTCTCCCAATTATCGATACTCCAAGGATCCAGCAGCTCAAAAGCCCTTTTGTCTAGGTAATCAGCAACCACATTCCATTCCCTTGGAATGTGCACAAAGGATATAAATTCGAACTCTTCACTCATTCTGAGAATCTAAACGAATATAGAGGCCAACTGCCAATTAACTTCCTCCACCCTTTTATTGTTTAAAATATTAACTACAATTTGAGATTCAGACTCGCAGATAATCCTATGCCAGCCAAGAGAAAACCCCCTCCGCAAGGCCTCAAGAATTGTAAGAGTTTCCATAAAATTGTTGGAGTGAACACCTTTATAAATGGAAAAGAAAAAACTGACACCACCAATAGAATTTCTCCCAACACCGCCAATGCCATAATGTCTAGGATTACCCCTGGACGATCCATCAGTATTAATTTTTAAAACTCCTCTAGGAGGTGGCCTCCACCTACCATCTCTCCTAACCTTCTTGTTGAGCTGAGGAACCCTATTAGGGCTAGAAGAGTTCACACCATCCCCAAAGAGACCAAGGACTTGCTGTACCTTCTCCTCCCTAGAATCCAAAAGAGGGTCCACATCACATTTGCTATGGATTGTTTCCTGAACCATACACAGGATTTTTTGCCATATTTGTTGAACAACCAAATAACTACCCTGAAATATGTGTCAATTTTGTTCAAGCCAAATTTTCCAAATGATGCAAGAAGGGCCCAAATTCCAAGCCACCCGAAGGAAGGGGGCCTTGGTCTGCCCAAACTACTCCAAAACTCCACCAGGGACATCACATGAAAACATGGATGGTTCCAGGCACTCCACCAACGGTGCCAAATATCTTTGGCAAAGGAGTAGTGGAAAAATAAATGAGAAGAGTCATCCTCATTCTTACTGCAAAGGACACAAAAAGAGGGACCCTGAAATCCCCTCTTCCTCACATTATCCCAAGTGAGGCATTTATTACGAGCTACCAACCGGAGAAAGAAGTTACATTTTGGCCGGGGAAAATTTGTTCCACACCTTTTTCCACCAAGTGACAGGAAGACTCCCATACTTTTTCTTATCAAGAACCTGATAACCATAGGCTACCGAGTAGGTTCCCTTAGGATCGGGGTTCCAAGCCAGAATATCTTTACCCCTCAATGAAGAATAAGGCCTCCCCGTAAGAATAAGAGTAAGCACCTCTCTGTCCTTGGCCGATCCCCCTTGGGCCATTCTTGCAGATCTTTCCACCTGTACATCTCCATATTTCCAAAATACTGGATTTTTTTAAATTCCTCCACATGAGACCAACCTGCTTCCAAGAAAAAAATGCTTAGGAAATGTAACCTAGGATATTGATTCAAGATAGGAGGGTGGCCATCCCAATAATCCTCCCAAAAAAGAGCATTTGATCCCTAATTGCAAATCTAGAACAAACCCTGCTTGATTAAATTAGCTCCTCTTTTTAGAGTGTCCCAGATAACTGAACCTTTCCCAACCAAGCTGACTCTAGGGATTTCAGCTTCAGAAATACCTCTCAAGTATTCACAAGATAATATTTTAGCCCAAATATGATCTTGAGAGGTACACCATCTTCAATAAAGTTTTGCAACCAAAGTCTACCCAAAAAGAGATGTATGTCGCAACCCAAGGCCTCCCTCTTGCACCGACCTACATATAGAATCCCATCTAACCAAACTCTATTTTTATTGATCAAGTTTTTCAGACCATAAAAACTGTCTTGACAAAGAATCCATGTCCTTGATGAAGTGAGAGGGAGCTATTTGTACAAAACATCTATAAATGGGTAAAGCTTGAACAATAGATTTTAAAAGCAACACTTTACCTATAGTGGATAGCCATATGAAAGTCCAGTGATTCACCTTCCTTCTAAAATTAAAAAGCATAGACTTCCAAGAAGATCTAGGTAGAGGGTGAGATGAAATTGGAATACCAAGATAAATGAAGGGGGAAGTCCCAACCTGGAATTTTATAATGCGAGCAATCCTGGCTTGAATAAGAGGAGGGGTATTGAAGAAGAAAATAGAAGACTTGTCCTCATTATTCAACTGTCCAGAAGCACCAAGATATATGTCAAGAGACTGTATAATATTTCTAGCTTCCCTGATAGTGGCAACTCCCAAAAAAGTAGTATCATCAAAAAATTGAAGGTGGGAAAGAGGTGGCAAAATACTATCCCACTTCCACGCCTGAATGAGACCCTACATGACTTGAGACTTGAGCAATCTTTTCAACCCTTTCGCCATAATGATAAACAAATAAGGAGATAAAGGATATCCTTGCCTCAATCCCCTTGAGGCTTCAAATAGCTCTAATGGCTCATTATTAACAAGAATAGAGAATGAGGAAGAAGAAACACAACTCATCACCCATCTAATCCATTCCTCCTCAAATCCAAAAGTAGCAAGAACTTTCTGAAGAAAGGACCATCTGACCCGATCATAGGCTTTGGCCATGTCCAACTTAATGAACATAGTTTTCTCCTTAGAAGTTTTCATCGAGTGAATATTTTTTGTATCAATAACAACCCCATCCAAGATTTGTTGGCCATCAAAAAACCCTCCTTGCTCCTCAGAGATGCTTTTGCTCAACCATATCTTCAACCCCTTAGCAATCATTTTTGTGATGATCTTATACACAACATTGCAGAGAGCAATAGGCCTGAACATATCCAAGGAATTTGCTCCCTCTTTTTTGGGTATAAGCACCACAAAGGTAGCATTTAGGGCCCTTAGCATCTGTTTGTTATTTTGGGACTCATGGACCACCTCCAAAAGATCAAATTTGATTAAATCCCAAAACTCCTGATAATCAGGAATCCATCTAGACTTGGGGCTTTTCATTTTTCATCTTGAATACAACATTTTCCAACTCCTCAAGGGAAATTGGACCCATCAAGTGCTCATTCATTTCTCTAGAAACAATCATTGGAATGAATTTTAGAATAAGCTTTTCATTCTCATCATCTGATAGGGAGTCCTCCTTGAAGGGAGAGGAAAAATACCTCTTAGTCTCTTCTGAAATATCCCTGAAAGAAGAGAGTAGGACACCCTGAGAATTCACAAGAGTGGTAATAAGGTTACCATTACGGTGAGCCTTAACTGAGTTATAAAAGAAGGTTGTGTTTCTATCCCCTTCCTGAAGCCAATCTACTCGAGCTTTTTATTTCCAAAAAAATTCTTCCCTCAGTTCCCATTCAGCAAGGTCTTTCGCAGCCTCAGATTCCTCAACAAGAAGCTCCTTCATGAATCCCTGATCTCTAATATTCCTTGAATCCTCTTCCATCCTCCTAAGAGCTGCTAGCTTAGACAAGGAAAGGTTTCCAAAATTCAGTCTATTCCATCTCTTCAATTTATGTTTTACAAATTGTAGTCGCTTTATAAAGGAATACATAGCGGTGCCATGAGGAGGTTTGCCAGTGGTCCACCAGCCTCGCATGAAATCATGAAGCTTAGGATCACGAAGCCACATAAGTTGAAACTTAAAGGAGGGATTCTTTTTTAGCCCTAACTCCAAAGCATAGATTTTGATAGGCCAATGATCAGATCCCCTACCCTACAGAATCACAGAACTAGCACCTCTATTATTACCCATCCAATAACTGGATATTAAAAACCTATCCTGTCTCTCTGAGATGGAAGCTTCCCCACACCTTCTATTGTGCCAAGTAAAGATCCCATTATCCGGCTTGATGTCAACCAAGTTTAGGGCCTGGATATGAGGACTGAAGATAGAAGAAAAGGCTCAAGACGGTCCACCCCACCATGTTTCTCCTCTAGAAAAGTGATAGAGTTGAATTCTCTAGCCAAAATCCATGGGTACAGGGGAACCAAACTTGTCATAAAACAAACGGGCTTCTACAAATTCACTTTACCATTGTAATCAAAATGAGCATACACATTTGTAAGTAGGATGATTTCACCAGATTCATTATCATGCCCGACCATTGAAATAGACCATCTGCTGGAAATCCAAGTAAGAGGAGATATCTTAACCAGATCCCATAAACAAGCAATGCCACCATCATATCTACATGCACCAATACACTGACATTACCACCTTATCCACAACTTGGGAGTAATATTGAACATACTATCAATAGCAAATTTAGTATCCTAAATAAACACCACATTCGGAGAATGCACATGAACCAAATCATGAATAACTTTTTTTCTGAGGATGCTATTCAACCCCCTTACATTCCATGAGAGGATAATAATTTTTGGGGTTTATAAAAATAGGAGTCCAATGTTCTCACCAAGCATGAATCCACCAAAGTCTCCCCCATTAACTTAATTTTATCTTGTTCCTTATTCCGACCCACCTTCATATTATTATCCAAAAAAAAAATTAATTATTTTTTGTTGCAATCCCAACATCGTAGGAGTTTTGCAGTCCAAGGATGACTGCATCAGTGCATGAGTAGGATAGGGCATAACTAAATTTGTACCACTTTCCAAAATAGTTTCCATTATAGGGCTAGACCCAACCATGTCCCCTATACTCAGATACAAAGCCCTTTGTTCTTCATTTAAACCCCCTAGATTTGATTCCTTAGTTCCCCCTCAAGAAGAGACATCTGATTTGGCCTTGTTATATTTGCATCATGTAGTGACATTTTAGGTATCTCCATGCACTGATCAAGATCATCTAATATTTCAAAATAGTTGAGTAGAGCATCTGGTTGGCTATCCTTAAGGTCTTTGTTTTCCCTTCGTCCTCTATTTTGGGATTTTACCAAAACAAAACCTTCCTTATCTCGTTCCCCTTCCTTTATCGAGGCTTTTTATTTATCCAAACTTTGTCCAGATCGAGAGGGCCTAGGATTTGAAGCCACAGGCAAGACAAAATTAGGGTATTTTCTTTGCAGGTGGTCATATTCACTATAAATCAGACAATGAAATGGAAGAGCTTCATAGTTAAGTTTTTGAACCCATGTAGTTGATCCAAATTGTATTTCAATAAAATCTAGAATAGGATTATTTAAGTCAATTTCAACACAAATACAAGCAAGAGAGATTACCTTTTTATCCATTGTCTATTGTGATAGTCCAACCGACTTCCCAAGCAGAAGGACAATCTTATGCAAGATATCAGTTCTCCAGAATTCCAACGGGAGCCATAGAAGTCGCACCCATACTAGAACCCGTAACGGTCGCTCCTCTGATGGGTTGAAACCCACATGCCAGGGTTTAAGAAAGAGTCCCACTTGGTTATAGAAATAAGGACCCCCTTCAAATGCTTTGTTACAATCTGCAATATAAGAGAAAACCACCATAAAATAGTTGTTCGCACTCAACATCACCTCCACATCGCCTTCAGGATTCCAAGTCTTCCTGACCCAAGCCTCCACAAAGGGAAGAGAAATTTGGATGCCCAAAAATTTGCCAATAATGGCATGTTTGGTTAGATACTCCACATCTTCTGCCATCGAGTCTGGTCGAACCACTAGAACTGGCCTGGCTTCACATCGTTCCAAACATCCATTGTTCTTTAACAAGAGGTTCCCGACATGCACTGGAAAATCCTATTATTCTAGTCATTTTTAGATGAAAAATATCATGAGCATGCACTCTCTGTGTTGGACCCGATGCCATCACGACATTCCTCCAATTTTTTAGACCTCCTCCGAAAGTTGCTGCCATCCTCGCAGAGTAGTTTTTCTTCATCAAACCCTAGCAGAGTAGTTTTTCCTCATCAAATCCTAGTAGATCTCCAAATTCTATCAATATATTTTAATTCTCCGAATTTATGAGGACTCGTAAGAAAATCATCTATTGTTTTTGTAATTGAAGGAGATTTTTTTTGGGTCTAACTATATATATTTTTGTAAAAATCTTAATTTACATTATCATTTTTGTGGATGTGAACTCATGACACTCTAAAATTTTTTTAGAGTGAATGATATTGATGTTATAAAGTAGTGGATAAATTTTAGGTCTTTCTGTTTTAGTGATCCATATTGAAAATTCCACCTTAATACGTTTTTAGAAAAGGATGCTACAATATGGCTCTTAAGTTTTAAGACTGAAAAGAAAAAAGGCTACACTTGGGGAGAAATGGAGCAAGCATTCTTAAATCATTGAAACCCATATAAAAATATGGCTAGTTTGAAGGATACCCTCAAAGGCTATGTAGAAGAAATAAATAGGCTTCAAAAAGAATAAAATAAATTCAAAAGAAAGAAAATTTCAAAGAAGTGGTAAAAGGGAAAAAAGATGTTAGTGTGCAGGTTGATTGAACTGCACCTTTAGTGGAAGATAAACTAAAAAGAGGAAAAAAGGACTTGTTTAAATCTAGAAATTCTATTTTGTAGGTTCATAGTTGCATTAAAAAGGAAAAGGTTATTATTTCCATTAAGCCTAGTAGTAGATATAATTTTATTAATATTCCTTTACCTAAGAGGTTGCAAGTTCAAGTAATAAAATTTAAGGACATACAAATCAAGTGTGAGAATGTTTAGATTTTTAAATATTTGAAGATCACCATAGATAAATATGTTTTACATTCATATTTTTATGATATTGAGATGATAATATAGGTATTGTTCTTGGTTATCCTTGGTTGGATTATTTGGGTGCTATTAACAGTAATGTGTAAAAGAAGTTCATGAAGTTATGGTATAGGAAAAAGAAGATAACACTAAAGGATATTTCTTAACTTAATGAAAAAGGATCCAATGAGAAGAAAGAAATAGATATGGTAGGGGAACAAGTTAAAAAACCAACAAAGGAATCAAAAGTTATCTACAACAAAGGTAGTAGCAAAATCCAAGGAAAATCTATTAGAAGAGCATGAGGATGCACCAAAAGAAGGGTGCATAAGAGAAGAACATGAGGAAGAATTTAAAATAGAGGAACAAATGTTGAATAATCAAAGGAAGCAAAACATCGGGTTAAGGTTCTAGCATATCACCACCCACACCACCATGAGAAACAACAATCTTGGAGGGATGGTTAGGGTATCAATATTATTATGGACCTACATGGAGTCAAAAAGGTATCAAGTATGTCAGTATTTGACCAAAAAAATATAGTAATTCTAAATCAAAGCAATCCAAAAACATCATGGAATAATAAGACCAATTGTTCAAAATATCATAGTAGAGCAACAAAAGCATGAAGCCAACATAGTAGTTACAATCATTCAAGTGGCACAAGGGTAGCTTGGAATCATCGAAGACCACCACCAATTAAGATTTTACTTGGGTCGATGGATGATCAATATTGGTACCAGTTGTCAATATTTCTTAGAAGATTATATTGTTTAGTTTCTTCTCATGTTTTAAGGATGAAACATTTGTAAGGAGGGTGGAATGTTATGGTACCTAGAGATAGGTATATATGGATATGGTATTCTATTGTGTTTGTATTATTGATAGTTAGCATGGGCCACACATAACCCAAGGTTGATTATATAATAATATTATATTATGATAATGAGTTGGATAAGGATTCAGGAGCCGGTTCCACAAAGTAACATTAGAAGATGGGTATATAAATAAGGGATATCGGCATTGTAAGAATCATCATTCATATTGAGTATCATATTATAATATTCTTTGCCCATAGAGTGACCTCTCATCTTGGGAGATCTTATGGAGTTATTCCTTCCTTAAGGAGTATTAATGGTGTTGCCTGCCTTAAGGGTATTATCTATCTTTGTATCATGTGTGGATTGTTACTATGTATGATTATTTTTGGGTAAATGATTTGTTATTTTAGTATATGGTGAACAAATTATGTTAATAAGAATAAATTTTTATAACTTTAGCACAATAAAACTTATTGAATATTAAATTTAATATTATGCCACGAGGCCTCAATAGAGTGGTAAGTGGGGGTGATTTTTGTGAAAAGATCTTTGAGTTACCTTGACACTCGATAATGCCCCTTGGGGTCTTAGATTCTCATGTGCATGAATAGTATCTTGAATTAAAGTTAACATTAGAGAACATGAGGGTGGATATCCTTTGATATATAACATGGGTATACTTTAATATTTTTCCATTTATTGCCATAAGTTTGACCCTTATATTTTGTTGAATTAGGGAATAGTTTGACTTCTATTTTGGTTAATAATGTTTCTCAATTCCAACCTTTTAATAGATCATCATATGGAAGGGCTTATACCTCCTTTCAACCTCTAGATTTAGGCCAAATCCCTACTATCCTTTCTAATTTCTACTCTAATTACATAAAAACTAAAGTTTGAAGTTTAAGGGTGCAAGGGATTGAAAACAAAAAATACGGTTGTAACCATAGAAAGGAAGTGTGTGATTAATCAACACATGAGAATATAAATAATAACAATATTTCCATTTAATTAATACAAAATTGAGGAGAAAATAACAAGACAAGAAAAATGACTATGCCTTAATCACCAAGCATTCTATAATCAATGAGGGCAATGTCATTGATGGAGTTCAAAAGACTTGCTAATTTATGACCAATTTCATGAGATACAAAGCACAATGTGAGTTTCATAGAGTGTAGCTCAAAATTTTATGGCCAAAAAATATTTACAATGGAACCCATGACTCTTATTTATAGTAAGAGTTTACCCTTTAATTACATGAGTGAGAAACTATTACTCCTAATAAAATTATAAATTTTGGGGAATCTATAATAAAATAATGCACCTCCAAATGTTACATACCTTTAAAATATGTCTCTAATAGGCCTATAAGACTTCTAAAATAAGTTATGATGCCACTACATGCCAAAATATTGCTTTCAAAAGATTATCCTTGGGATGTATGCCTTAATTTTTATCTCTCCATAGGTCAGCAAATAATTCAATCTAGAAGGTGAGCAAATTACTTGACTCTGCTATAAATTTCCTAGCTTACCCTAAGCACTTCATTCCTACAAGTCAATCAATCCATTTTGTAAGAAAATTGATTTTGAGCCAATCAAGACTTTTAAGAAAATCTACACTTATCTCTAACTTAGAAAAAAAGTTAGAAATTTTGGAAGGCATTGGTAGACTAATTTTATTATTTTGTATACTTTCAAAATGATGAGTTCCAAGGTAGTGAGAAATCATGACATGTTTTGCAACTTCATGGGGTGCCAAAATCAATATGTGAGATATCCCATATATTGCCTTTGTCCTTGCACATGGAGGGTACAAAATTGGAATCCTTGTTGCAAAAGTGTCAAGACTATGTTTCTCATTTTTATATGTTCTACAATATCAAACCCAACAACTTCAGCCATTATTCATCATCTAGTAACTAAATTGAGGCTAGATCTTCAACTTCTCCTACAAGATCTTCATACAAGTTCTCAAATAACACATTTTGCTTCCCCGTGAGTTCTTATAGCTTGATGTAAATAGGATATCACTTCTTGTAGCTCTCAACTATGTCTCCTACATGAGATTTATACTTCACCTCTTTAAATATTGTATCAACAATATCATCATCTAGGAGTTTCATCTAAAGGTTAAACATGTTCAACAGTCTAGTAGAAACTAGCCCTTGAATTTCTTTAATAATTTCTTACACTAAGGATTTTAGAGAGGCCAAATTGTCTTTATAGGCCTATAGGTGTATTTGTATATGTTAGCTTTTGATGATACATATTAAATAAAATGCAACCACAAGATGTAAAATTAGAAAGCAATGATAACTATATGATAATGGCACTATAATATGCAAGAAAATTATATAAGAAACTTTTGCATGTTAGAATTAATGTGTACTTTGTCTTTTGCATGTTATGACATGTTTCCTTGACACTTGTTATGTTCTCATATAGACCTCATGCCTATATATTGTATCATTCTTGTATAAATAATATATCTCATCATTTCAATCCTAACATTTGGTGTCATATCTCAGTCGCTCTCCTGCCCGTGTAAACCCTTGAGGGGGGATTTCCCTCATGGAAATCCCCCCCTCATTTTTTCTTCCCCCCACTTTTTTTTGGGGGGGACTAAACAAAAGGTACTCATGTATTGATGAAATATGTTACAATATATAGGCATCAAGCCTATGAGTGAGATTTGACAAGTGTCATAACCTCCACTCCAAGTGTCATGCATAAGACACATAACTCCAATTGGATAACTAAAATTGGAAAGTATAAGACAAGTTTAAAAAATAAGGTATAGTGCACACTAAAATAATCTAACATTCCCCCTTAATGTGCACTATCCTAACTATAGACGAAACAAATAAGTCAATGTTAGATAACATTCCCCCTTAATGTTGACTTCTATTACATACATAGAGCAATTTGCTAAACTGAGAAAAATTATCTAGCCCAAGTGACTTGGTGAATATGTCATCCACTTGATATTGATTTGGTACATACTCCATGTGTATAATGTATTCTTGGACCATTTCTATGATGAAGTGATGATGGATCTCAATGTGCTTTGTTTTGGCATGGAATACTGGATTCTTGGTCATCTTAATGGTACTTTGATTGTCACAATATATATATATATATATATATATATATAAATATATATATATATATATATATATATAAGTTGGACCATATATGAGTAGCCCAATATCCTGAAGTAATTGCCTCAACAAAATTGCCTCCTTAGTTGCCTCAATTACTGCTCTATATTCATCCTCTACTGAAGATAATGAAACTGTGTTCTACTTCTTGGTGCTCCATGAAATAGAGCCTTGAACCAACTAAAAATAATAACCTAATATGGATCTTATATTTTTAAGACAACTAGCCCAATCTGAATCTATGTATCCAATCAAAGAAAAATCATCACATGATGTGTACATAAGGCCATGATG
The DNA here is from genome assembly GCA_028583015.1 of Wollemia nobilis. Classification (NCBI taxonomy): domain Eukaryota; kingdom Viridiplantae; phylum Streptophyta; class Pinopsida; order Araucariales; family Araucariaceae; genus Wollemia; species Wollemia nobilis. Next base: position 3,858,444 of record JAQPPZ010016970.1, on the reverse strand, counting down.
AGGGGTGGCCTTGAGGAATCTCAAAATCCTCTTAGCTTCTATCCAACAGTTCTTCTTAGGATCCTACATGAATCTGGAAACAAGGCTAACTAAATAGGAAATATCTGGTCTAGTTGAAGTTAAGTAGATCAAACTTCCAACTAGCTACCTATAAAGGGTGTCATCAACCCGTTCTTTATCATCACTATTAACCAATTTCAACCTAGTTTCCATGGGAGTGAGGGAGGGCTTACACTCCTCCATGTGAAACCTCTCCAAAATAGACTGAATGTATTTAGCATGTGAGATAAATATCTTACCAGGTTTTTGTCATACCTCTATGCCTAAGCAATAGTGGAGGAGGCCTAAGTCTGTCATCTCAAAATTTTTACATAAGTCCTCCTTGAGCAATCTTATTCCTTTTGTGTCATCACATGTAACTAGAAGATCATCCACGTACAATGTAACCAAAATGATGTGGTTATTCCAATGTTTCACATAGAGAGTAGATTCTACTGCAGATCTAGAAAAACCAAGGTTGATGAAATATGAGTCAATTTTTGCATACCAAGGTCTGGGTGCTTGTTTTGACCCATATAGAACTTTCTTCAATATTAGGACTTTGTTTTCTTGTCCTTCAACTTTGTACCATGGTGGTTGGTTCACATACACTTCCTCCTTAAAGTTACCATTGAGAAATGCACTTTTGACATCCATATAATATATAGGCCAATGTTTTTGAGCTACTAAAGCAATAACTGTGCGAATTGTAGTCATATTTGTCACAGGAGCAAAAGTCTCATCATAATCAATTCCTTCTTGTTTCTTGTAGCCTTGGGCTACTATGCGAGCCTTGTAGCGATCTAATGAGCCATCTGCTTTATACTTTACCTTGTACACCAATTTTTTTCCAATAGTATATTTACCTTGGGGTAAATCAATTAACTCCCAACTATGATTCATTTCAATGAAATCCAATGCTTAATCCATGGCAAGAACCCATTTAGGGTCACCAAGTGCTTATTTGATATTAGAAGGTTCAGGTTGGCTAAGGAATTTAGACATGAGGGCATAATTCACTTGATGTCTTAGGGCTGAAGGCCTTTTACCTGTATAAGTGGGTAAATGACTTTGGGCTTCATATATGGTGGCTTGAACACACTTAGGTAAAGGATTGGATTATGTGGCTTGATCATTATATGGAGGAGTAGAAGGAGATGGAGGAAATGGATCATTTGTGGGGAGTTCTTCATGTGGAGGAAATTATTGATTTATGAGTGAAGAGAAAGGACTAGATGATATTGTAGGTATCAAATATGTATCATGGAGTACACTCTCGGTTGAACTCGACACTCCAAAGAAAAATTGTATGTGATCCTCGTACCTAGTCACCCTCTCTATTTTTAATCAAAGCTCTAACTCAAGGATATGCTACATGTAACACTCCTGCTCGAGTCCCTCTACATCTGAGATATACAACGGTAGCATATACGTTGTGGAAGCCATTCCCTCACTTGATAATTGAACATTATTACTTGTGCTAGTATTGGGGAATATTGTTCTCATATTTAGAAAGCCCTGAATTTCATCCCTCATATTTTAGGGTAGGAGACACTTGAGAAACGTAATATCATCCTTAGGATTCCATTACTAGCTATTTTTCTTCACAGCGGGTGTGTCGTCATTCCACTATAAAATTTTTTTTCCTAGTGAGTGCATGTTAGTCTAAAAAGACTACCTCCAGAAGATAGCAGATTTTTTGCATAGAAAGACCGGCATTTCATTTTTGAGATATGAAGCAAAGAATTGTTTAAGGCATGAAGAAGGTCGCGATTTCGCGACATATCAGTTTTTCATCAAGGTATGGTTCAAAGTTGTCAGAAAGAAGGAAAGTGTCACGATTTCACGGTATGACAGGTTTTCGCTCATAAAACTGACCAAAAGGGAAAAAAGAGAAGGAGCGTCACGATTTCGTGACATGAAAGGTTTTCACCAGCATGTTGTTCAAAAAATAAGAAGTGCAAGAAGATGTCGTGATTTCGCGACTTGGCCGATTTTCGCCCACAATGCAGCCCGAAGGAGCCAACAAGGGGAAGGTGTCGCGATTTCGTGACATAAGCAAGTTTTCGCTCACAAAGTAGTCTGAAAGGACCAGGAAGGAAAAAGTGTCATGAAATCGTGACATAGCTAGTTTTTTCCGACATATACATATTTAGTAATAAATAAAATGCCATCAAGAGCTTGTGTCAGTAACTAGAAGTAGACAGTAGAGTAAATCAATTCCTAGATTCTTGCTATTAGAATTTATCTGTTGTAAGACATGCAAAATATATGGAAGCACAATTATATTTTGATTGCTTGTAATTGATTGTATATCAAAATGTACTAATTATAGAGATTCCCCATAGGGTATATATGAGAGTAAACGTATTCTAAAAAGAGGTCGGCTCTTGGATGTTTACAAGACTGGATGTATGTACTTTGAATACAAGCAATAAGATTACTCTTCTATTGGCTTCTGGTTCACATTGTGCAATTGTATGTATTAACATTTCTTACTTCTATTTCACATTATTGAAATATAGATTGTGTTGGTTCTAAGATCTGGACTTACGCAAAACATAAATCATATTGTTGGAGTTGAAATCCGATATATACATGTGTTAGATATACTTCTGAATCACATTGAGAAATCCATGATTTCTACGGGAAGATATATTGAATGCTTTGACAAGTAAAGTATATGTGTTCATCTTAGTTGTTGTTTAATCTGTACCATGTGCAAGTTCTAGCCTCGGCTATATTTCCCTCTCTTTCAGTAATATTCTTTTCCCTTTTCCTATAAAAAACCATTAAGGAACCAACCTCCTCTGGAGATTAGATGAAAGATCTCATGATCATTTTCGTCTATTCAATGTTGACAAAATCAAGGCGCAAACAATAACCAAAGGCAGATTTTGTTCCAACAGTTTTTGGCACGCCCGATGGGACACTAAAATCCCACAGTATTTTATAAGGTTTGGTGTTTGCCTTTGATATTTTTAAATCTAAATCAAATCACCTAGTGACTCCGTCCAAAGGTATAGACCCAAGAAATACCTTATCTATTTATCTGGTTAAAAGACTCATGATTATTTACTTATATGATAACTAGGACCAAAGCAAGAAACTCAGAAGAACCCATTGAGTTCTTCGAGTTGCATCTAAGTAGCCTAAAGGTGCATCCAGTTTTATCTGCTAGATCTAATCCACCTGCTACCAGTATTACCACCCTTGTATCTTCTATTTTGCCTATTTCTAGTATTAATCCATCTTCAACAACTACCAGTAGTTCTATAGTATAGGCAAGTACAATTGTTACAATGGTTGCTGCTCAAGCACCGACTTATCTTACATGGAACCACACTGGTCCACTAAATTTAGCGGTTCAACATTGAAGGCATTGCCTTCATATGACAGAATAGGTAAAATGACATATGAACATTGTTTAGATGTTGTAGCCTTGGCTGCAACTTATAACATCACTCAAGAGGACGTGATGATCAGATTGTTAGTCATTTCCTTAAAAGGAAAGATGTTATATTGGTACAGAGCACTTCCTCCTCAATCAATAACATCTTGGGCAGTTCTCACTGGAAAACTTGTAGATGAGTTCAATCAACATGCAGATCCATTCTCACTACTCAGTCAGTTCACTATTATTAAGAAACATCCTCAAGAGGAAATTGTTGATTTTAATATTCGATTCAATCGAACTTGGGAAAGAGTACCCACTGGATTAAAACCAACTGAGGAGCAAGCAGTATATTATTATTTAAGGGCTTTTGATACAAATATTAGTATGATAATATGACAATCATGGGTATTCACTTTCCTTACCATTTATCAAGAAGCTTTTGTAGTAGAAAGAGATCTCATTGCCATAGGGAGATATCCACCTAAAGCAATAATGCCTATTTTTCTTGATATTCCCCAAATTCCCAATGCTATCTCTTCTGGCCCTTCTCAACTTTCGAACGCAAGCCTTCCAAGATGGAATGGATCACCTTCCATCCCTACAATACAGTTACCTTAGAATCCTCTGGCATTACCTCCTGTTCTAGTTGTGCCCACACTACCTGCACCACCTTCTCAACCAGTCCTAGATAATCAACTTACTATTATACTGGATACAATGAAGAATCTGGAAAATGATATGACGTCTATGAAGAAAAGGGAAGCTGAAAGAAATTTCCAACCAAGAAGGTTCCCTCAGATAACAAGAGATGCAGTGTAGTCCAGTAACAAGGGACATGAACGATCAAATGTTGTTTATGCAAATGAAGTAGAAGATGCCATAGAGCCTTCTATAAATTTAGATTACTGGTGCACTACGTGTAATGATCCACATGGAGAAAATTCATGTATGATTCATCAACATTATGTACAGAGTATAGTTATTGAAAAGGCAAAAAAAAGCATGAAAGGTCATGTAAATATGATTAGAGAAATAGATCACAATCTCATGATGCCTACGGTGGAACAAGTTACAGTCTTAACCAGATCTGGTAAAAAACCTCTACAGGTTGATCCTAAAGAGCTTCAGCCTTTAAGTTTTCCCCCAGCTCCCAAAATAGCTCCTATAGCAGTTTCCAAAGGAAGTTTACCTTATGAGAAAAGATCTCAAGTTCCAGCTCAAAACCCAAGGCAAGAAATCCATAAAGAATTCACTCCATGAAAGGAAACTGAAACTCAGGATCAAGCTAAAGAAAGGTTGAGATTTCCTTCATTGACTAAGAGACAAAGGACTGAAGCTACTCAAGGATACAGAAACAGATATGACACTTTCACCAAGGAAAGAGAAAAAATTGTTGAATCATCTACTTTCAATATAGTTGAAGAAATGAAAAAGACTCCCTCAAAGGCGAGTATGTATGATGCTCTTCAGTTCCCTGGTCAAATTGATCTCTTACAGGAATCTCTAAAGATGATGAAAGATAAAGGTAAAACTATATCCTCTTCAAATACAGTCCAGGCAAATCTAACATCAGCCATCAGAAAAAATAGACCTCCACCCTTTTATTTATCTCTTCAGATGGAAGGATGGGTTGTTCACAACTGCATGATAGATTCAGGTGCTGCTACTACAGTGATACCCAAAGCGGTATGTGATATTATGGGGATGGAGTACACTAGGAGTAATCCAAGTGTCCTGCAGTTGGATGGCACTCCTATAAAAATTGTAGGAGTGATTAAAGACATTCCCATACAACTCCACAGGATGCCTCAAGTGGTGGTTATACAAGAAGTAATAGTGGTAGATTTGACACCATATTTTGGTATGTGCTTATCAAGAGAATTCATAAAAAAAATAGGAGGATACCTATCCTTAGATTACTCTCATTTAGAAATACCTTTCAAAGGTAGAAGGATTAAAATATTTAATGAGAAACCATCTACTTTCCATGTGGAAAAGATAGGAGAAGCTGAAACAGTGAATACAATGACTGAAGAAATTGGAAAAGTGGACCTGATGGAGGAAACCTTGGAAGACCTTCAAGCAGAGGATCATTTTTCTATGCAGGATTTCAATGCCATGATAGAAACAGAAATAGGAAGTTATTCCATTGAAAAACCTAAAAAGCAATTGACACCTGCTCTCGAAGAAAATAACTCTATTAATCAATTGTGGAAGCTTTTCTTTGATGGAGCTAGGTGCAAGAATGGAGCAGGTGCTGGGATAGTTTTGATTTCCCCCACTGGAAAGGAAAGGGTGTTCTCTTACAGATTGACATGGAGTTGCACCAATAATGCAGTTGAATATGAGGCACTTTGTTTAGGATTGAGGAAAGCTAAAAAACTGGGAGTAAAACAACTGCTCATTTATGGAGACTCAGAACTTATTGTCAATCAAGTCACAAAAAAATGCATCAGTAAACAACACTACTTAAAGGCTTATAGAAATAAAGTATGGGATATTTTGGAAGCCTTTGAGGCTCTGAATATAAAGTCTATTCCTAGAGAATAGAATACCCACGCAGATTTATTGGCATCAGTGGGAGCTAATTTTTGTCCTGTCAGTAATGTTATTCATAAATCAAAGATGGTTAGACTTATATATAGGCCCTCGATGCTAGAAAAGAATATCTTCTGGCAAGTTTTTGAAAATGATGAGCAAATATTGGATTTTTTAATCCATGAAATGAACTGTTCAAGTAGCAAAGATTTACAAGACAAACAGGAAGAAGATATGATTCAATTAAAAAATAATCATATCCCTAAGGGACTTATCACCCTTGAAAGTCTGTTTGATAACAATGATAGGGCTATAGGCCATAAAATCAAAGTTGATAAGCGTCGGTATAAAGAGGTAGAGTTAGAACCAGGAAAAATGATTAAAGTCGAGGTTGGTTGTATAGAAGAAGAATTGAACCAAATCAGAGAATTGTGCAAAAAATTTCCTGATATCATAGCTTGGGTGTATAGTGATCTAAAAGTATATAGAAAAGAGATTATCCAGCATACCATTGAATTAGAAGAAGGAGCTAAGCCTTTTAGGCAAAAGCAAAGAATGGTAAATCCAAAGATAGAATCTTTGATGAAGCAGAGTTACTAAAACTTCTTCAAGCTAAAATAGTGTATCCTATTAAACATTCTACTTGGGTGGCAAACTTGGTACCAGTCAGGAAGAAAAATGGAGACATCAGATTGTGTGTAGACTTCAGGAATCTGAATAGGGCATCACTCAAAGACCATTATCCCCTTCCTCAAATTGATCAAATTTTGCACACAGTTGCAGGGGCAGAAAGGTTCTCTTTACTAGATGGCTTTTTAGGGTATAATCAAGTATGGGTCAGAGATGAAGATCAATTCAAGACTACTTTTACCACAAAATGGGGAACATTTGCTTACCAAAGAATACCTTTCGACTTATCTAATGTTGGAGCAACTTTCCAAAGGGCTATGGATGTAGCTTTTGGTGAACTTGCTACTAAGATTATAGTCATCTATTTAGATGATATGACTATATTTTCCCATCATAAGCAAGATCATATAACACACCTTGAACAAGTATTTGAAAAATGCAGAGAATTCAAAATATCTTTGAATCCAAAGAAATCCATATTCGTTGTAGAAGAAGGTATCCTACTTGGTCATGTCATCTCTAAAGTTGGATTAGCCATTGATCCTAATAGAGTGAAAGCACTTTTGGAACTGTCCTTACCAGTTAATAAGAAAGGTTTGCAATATTTCTTTGGGTAAATAAATTTTGTACAAAAATTTGTTGCAGATTTCGCATAGATTGTTAAACCAATGACTGAATTATTGAAGAAAGATGCTCCTTTCAAATGGACTGATCCAAGGAAGAATGCTTTTAGAAAGATCTTAGAAGAAATAGCCCAAGCACCTGTACTGGTTAATCCTGACTACTCACGTGATTTTATTTTATATGTTGTTGGTGAATCAAAAAGTTACGTTACAGTCCTTACATAGAAGGGGTCAGACAATGAAGAAAGACCCATAGCTTTTCTGAGTTCCACTATGCATGAGCATGAAGAGAAATATAATTTTATTGAAAAACAAGTTTATGCTGTCATGAAATCCTTGAAAAAATTTAAGCACTTTCTATCACAGAGCAAAATCATTGTTTATGTGATCCATCCTGATGTCAAAAATTTTATAATACAAGGAGAACTTGGCAAAAAAAGAGTTGGTTGGGTGACTAAGATACAGGAATATGATGTAGAAATACATCCAACAAAGATAATAAGAGGAAGAGCCCTGTGTCAAGAATTGGCCAAGCAAGCTATAGATGAGCAGGTAGAACCCCAAGGTGTAATGGCTAATACATAATCAGATCCAAATCCGAGAAACACTGATTGGATTGATGATCTTGTGGAGTACTTTCAAACTGGAATGTGTCCTAAAAGTTTGAATGCTTCACAAAGAAGAAGATTTAGAGCACAAGCTTTGAAGTACACCCTTCAATCAGAAGGGTTGTATAGAAAAAATATAGATGGTGTACTTTTGAAATGTATAAGAGAAGATGAGAAACAAAAAGTGTTAAAAGAATTCCATGGAGGTCTTTCTAGGGGACATTACTCGGGAAGATCCACTGCTTTGAAAATACTCCGAGCAGGTTATTACTGGCCTTCTATTTTTTTAGATACTTACAAGGTTACCAGAAGCTGCGAGCAATGTCAGAGATATGTAGGGAGGAATAGAAATGCTCCTATGCCCTTAAAACCTATCCAAGTCGAAGAACCTTTCCAGCAGTGGGGGTTAGACTTTATAGGGATAATAGAGCCCAATTCATCAGCTGGCCATAAGTATATACTTACTGCCACAGATTATTTCACTAAGTGGGCTGAAGCTATCCCTACTAAAAATGTTGATCAAGAGGTGGTGATTGAATTTGTGGAAAGTTTGATAACAAGGTTCGGTGTACCAGATTCACTGATTACAGATAATGGATCAGCCTTTATCGGAGCAAAAATGATTGAGTTTACTAGCAGATATGGTATATATTTGAAAACTTCTTCCAATTATTACCCACAGGGTAATGGTCTAGCTGAGTCTACAAATAAAAATCTTCTCAGAATCTTGAAAAGAACACTAGAAGAGAATAAGAGGAACTGGCATTCCTTGATCAATCAAGCATTATGGGCTGACAGGATCTCAATAAAAAAGTCCATTAATACATCACCTTATTCTTTAGTATATGGTAAAGAGGCTATTTTGCCCATTCATATGGAGATACCAACACTAAAGTTGCTAAATCAGATAAATGAAGAAGGAGGTCAACCTATGGATGCCCGATTAATGCAGCTCTTACAGTTGGAAGAACAGAGGGAAGAGGCTTATAATCATCACCAGAAACATATGGTAGAAACAGAAAGATGGTTTAATAAAAAGACAACCTACAAAAAATTCAAAGTGGGAGATCTGGTTTTGAAATGGAATGTGAAGAAAGCAAAGCCAGGTAATCATGACAAATTTGATGCTTTTTGGGAAGGTCCTTTCGAAATAATTGTTGAAAAGCAATTTAATTCTTTCCAATTACAGGATCAGCAGGGTATGGTTCTACCCATCACAGTGAATGCATTTCACTTGAAACTCTATTTTAAATAAAACAGGTGGGAAAACGTATGTATATAATGTATATTATAGTAAGTGTGTAAATATTTTCGAAGTTATTTTTATTTCAGAAATCTTTGTCAGTATCCAGCAACCAATCAAAAATCACCAGCAATAGAGAGATGAAATTAGAAGGTGCCATATTGTCAGATATAGCGGTTCGAATTCAACATTGCCACGTGGTTTGCTGACTGTTGGTGGGAGAAGACCATTTTCGAAGAACTTTGATATGCGTTCCTTTTATTAAAAATGGTGAATGATCGATTATCGATAGGAATTTAAAATGTGCCACGTAGTCTTTCAATAATTGCAAAAAGGAACCACCTTCGTAAATGGGAAAGCTTTGATAAGCAAAATTTTAATGTGCACAATGAATAATCATTAATCAGGTTCCCAAAACATTCGAAAAGGTGTCAAAAATAATGCACAAAGGGATCCAAGCAGATCTAGCCCACCAACCGCAATTAATGCATGCCATGCATATGTTTCCAATTGACGTAAAATCCTAATTTTGCTCCTGAGTAAAGTCCGCTGCATCACTTTCTATTCCTACTTTTCAAGTTCAAGTTTAGAAAGAAAGTTCAGTTCAGAAAGAAAGTTCAGTGTGATAAAAATCTCATGGCTCCAAGAAAAAACACTCAAAAAACAACAATGGCGGGTCCGTCTGCTTCACCTTCAACAAAAAGACGCGGAGAAGAAGTGAGTGAAAATTTTGGTGATCGGGATGCTAGAATTGGAGATACAGTGATGACATGGAAGGACCCAGTAAAAATTTGAAAAGATATTGAAGATAGAATGTCCACTGGGGTTTCTGCGTCTTCTCCTGCTACTTTTGCCTTTCATTCATTGCTATACTGGTATGTGTATGTTCTTGTGCATCCTTGCCCTGAACTAGTTAAAGCAATTGCAAATTTTTATGATGAAAAGAAAGGGGTGGTTACAAATAAGAGTGGGAGAGTTCTTTTTGCCTTAAACCCAGATGCTTTCATTTTTGCTTTTGTGCTGGGTATGTACCCGCCTTTGAGCCCAAAGCTTTTGACCCGACAGATCAGGCAAAGTATTTCGTTCCCTCTAAAAAATCAAGAATTTTCTTTATACACAGTTGAGAAATCCACCTAATGGAGGAAGGATGCCTGAAACTCCTATTTCCATAGCCGAATTCAAAAACCCAGAATTATTTTCCATATTGGCTATGGTGGTAGGGTTAAAAACTGATGAAAAAGTTCATGGGTGGCAAATTGCTTTAGTCAATTGCCTTTCTAACCCAAAAAATTATGACTCTACAGTTATGGATAAGAGTATTCGACCTATGTTTTTTGACTAGCCAGGGTATTTATTTAAAGAAATACATGAAGGGTTGTCTGCTATCAAGAGGGGTTCTCAGTACTCTTTCCATTTCTCTTCCTATTTAGTGTGGTTGTTCTTTTTATTTATGGCTAAAGAGCTAGCATTTATTTCTGTAAATGATAAATATGATAAAGGAAGGACTTTGCCAGTATATGATTGGACCAATGTATTGTACAGAACAGAGTCATATTATGATTTCAATAGGGAATTTCTAGGTCCTGCGTTGAAAATAATGTATGGGGAAGTCAGAAGGTTAACCTCCAGGGCTGAAAATATTTTACAAAATAAACACGTTGAGGAGGGTGATTGGTTTATACTCACCCAGGGGGTTGTTGTTAGGTTGTATGGTTTTACAGGAAAACCTTTCTTACTCCCGCATTATGTTACTGATAGATTGTTTGCATTGGAATATGTAAGGCAAACTAAATATATTAATTTGAAATATGGCACGGGTATAGGTAAAACTGGTACCTATACCATGCCTTTCCAGCTGGAAGGTATTGTGGTTTCTAAATGAGGTCAAAATGAGCAAATTGTTGAGGCTCTAAGAGATTTGGGGTTAGTAGAAATCCCTCAGAGATGGAAATATGATCCTCTAAACCGATTTGCAGAGAGACAAGCTATTCTGAATAGAATTCCGTTGAAAGTATACCATGCTTCTATTAGGCCGGATATCGAAGCCTGTAGAAATAATGATGAAGATGCTCCATTGGAATGGCACGTGGAACAAATGCAGCCATTGCCTCCTTGGCATGACTTTTATGAGCATGTGTTGCATTTTGATCCAGGAAAGAATAAGGGGCATGTGTTAACTGAAGGCACCATTGCTAGAATGCAGAAAAAGGGTGCAGATTGGATGATAGGAAAGATTCATGAATGGTGGACTATGAGAGTGCAAACAGACATGATTGAATCTAGGTATCCCATAAAAAATGATCTTGAATTCTCAGTAAGATATGACCATTATCAGAACTCCTGGTTAGGAATTTTCCCTGTGAAAATACCTCGCAGCGTTGGTGGTAGCAAAGGGACAAGCCCTGAAGCTGCTAAAAAATAAAATGTTGAACAAGGGAAAGGTAAGAAGGTTGCAGTTGAACGACCATTAGCTCAAACACAAACCAGGTTGAGAAGTTCAAAGAAAAGGGCCCCTACAGAAGTCTTCACAAAAGAACAAGGAGAAGCATACGGGAAGGCCGCTCAGATGATGTTAAATATGGGATATGAAGGCAAAGGTCTAGGAAAAGAAGGACAAGGGATCACTGAACCCTTGCAGGCTGAAAGAAGAGGAAAATGCCTAGCCTTAGGAGCTGATTCATCCAGAGGTAAAACTTCAGTTTCTAAAAATGTTAAGTTTGTTCCCCCATCTAGTTCAGCTACAGAATCTGATGAAGAACCTCTTTGTATTAAGAGGAAGAGGCTAAAGTCTGTAGCAGAAGTTAAAGAAAAAAGTAATAAAATTGTTGAAGGAAACCCAGTTTCTGAGCAAATCGCTCAAAATATTGATGCTGATAAAATAGAAATGGCCCTTGAAAATGAACAGATTGTTCAAGATAATGAGGGTAATGTTCTAAATCCAGAGGTTACTGAACAAGAAAATGTCCAGATTGGGACTTTGGATGATCCAAATGACTTTGTTCAGGAGGATCAAAATGTAAATATTTCTAAGGAAATTACTGTGAAACAAGAGAATGTGGAACGTAAGAGAAGACAGCCTAGAGGAATTCCTCCAAACGTTGAAATTATAAATCTTGAAGGAGTTGTTGATGGTGAAGACAAAATTGATAACAACAGAAATGTTGAGGTCCCTATACAAAGTGAAAATCCAGATCAGATGATGAATGAAAGGGACCATGACCATGGAGAAAGAGATCAACATCAACAAGTGCTACACACAGACAAAGGTATGATTTCCCTTTTCCTTCAATATTTTCTCTCTACTTATTCCTACGGTGATTTTCCTTCCATTTCTTGTTCAAAGAAAGATATAATGTTCCCCTTGAATTCATGTTTTCTTTCCCAGAACCAGCATTATGTTCTCAACTTCAATCTGAAGTTGATGTTGAGTTGATCCCCAATCCATTTCTTTCTAGCGCAAGTATTCCAGCTATTAAGTCAAGATCTTCTCCCAATGATGAAAATCATCCCACTCTTTCAAAATTGAAAGGGTTGAGAAAAGCGAATAAAAATGCTTTAGATTGGTGGGCATCTCATTCTGCTAAAGATTCTAAAGCCCCAGCTCGTGTTCAAGAGATAATTTCCCTAGACCCCACCACAATGCAGAGGAAAAAGGTTAAATTAACACCAGTTTCCCATAAATCAAAGAGGGATATGACCATTGAATATTATCAAGCAGAAGACACAAATGAAGATATTACTCAGCTACATATGTCAGATGAGTGGGGAAAATCTCAAGCCCATTTTGGGACTATTTATTTACATGGAGAATTTTTTAGAGAGAAGTTCATCAAGGAACAAGAAGCCAGGAGGGATTTAGAATCCATCCTGCAAGAGCAAAAACTGACTGAAAAGGCTCTAAATCTAGAAGCTAAGAAGTGGGAGGATAGATTTGGTGAAGCTGCTAATGAAGCAGCTACATTGAAAGAAAAATTGAAAGAAGTTGATGAACAGGTTTGCTCCCTGACTCTACAGGTTCAGCAATTCCAGCAGCAGTTGATTGAAAAGCAGAACACTCCATCTGGTTTCTCCAAAGAAAAAGCCAAGGCAGTAAGAAGGGAAATGCTTGAAGACATGTTGGTATTGAGCCTTAAGGCAAGGCCCATGTTATTGTACCTGGCCAAAGTGAAAGAAGTTATTGAAGTAGTCGGTGAAGAATTAAAAGCCTCAGTAACCTTTCTTCAAGGAAGATCAGATGCGGCCACAAAAATTCAAGTTTTATCAAAAAAATGCCCGAGTGTTGAATATAAAAGAATAAAGAATTTTTGGAGTTTGTGTAGCTTACCCCCTCAATTGGTGAATGAGTTGCAGATGGATCTCATGATCCAATTGAAAAAATTGTGCAAATTATGAATGATGTGGTGAATTTATGCAAGTGATGAATGGATGGTGTAAAATGTAATGTGATTGTGGATGATATGAATGATGTAAAATGTGATACTATTTTTGCACCAACGATGGAAAGGGGGTTGGTGTAAAATACCATGTGATTGTGGATGATATGAATTATGTAAAATGTGATACCATTTTTGCCCCAACGGTGGAAAGGAAGTTTTATCCAATGTCATGATCATGTGAGATGTATCCCATCATGGGAAATCATAATCAAATTTTGGTTGCCCCAAATTTTGGGATGATTCGATGTTGTTGAATAAGATGATAGAGTGGCGTTATCGAGTATGCAAGGTATGAAGATGTAGTATGCCATAGGCAGCATAAGGGGTCGTGTAGTGATTGTTTTAATAATTCCACAATAGAACTAGTCAACCTACCGAGCTTTGCCTTCTTTGGTGACTATGGTCAAGTGAAATGAATGATTGTGATAGTAATTATCCATGTTTTTGTGCCCTATGGAAAAGGACATCAATGACTGCATTTGAGAAAATTATTCTTGGCAAGGAGATAAGTGATGATGATCATGGTGAAGTGTCCTTATGGTGGTTTGTTCATATTACCGAATTACATGGATGCAAATCGCTGTAATTTATGAGCACCAAAAATGCTCATTTTATATACACTATTAAGGGGCATCATCACTGGTTTAATTAGCATTAGAGATATATTTTTATTTAACTTATGCATATAATTGATAGAAAATCTAGTATTATGCTTAACAAGTGTTTTTAGTGGAAACTGTGTATAAATGCAAGTTTTGTTACTAATATGGTGTTTTCCATTCTACACCCCACTTGGACCTGGTATGCTTCTTCTTCAATGATTCTAAGGCATATTGGAAAGGTGCCTTACTCTGGCACCTTACTCCCATACATGGGAGGCACCTTACTCTGGCGCCTTACTCCCATACATGGGGAGGCGCCTTACTGAGCTAGGCGCCTTACTCCCATACATGGGGAGGTGCCTTACTCCTATACATTGGAGACACCTGCATTGAATATGCCATATGACCAAGTCAACATTCACCAGCTAGACCGAGGGGCTAAGGAGGAGGTTGCACGTAAAGACAAAGGAGAATTATTTTAATCATGCATTTATTAAATAAAATAAAGTATGTTTTATTATTATCAATCGATTGGCCGATTGACCTTGTAAAGCTCTTAAAGCATTATTTTTAGGATGCATTAGTTTAGTATTTATTTGTTATGTACACCTAAGGATTTTTATATATTTATCCTTGTGTGAACGGACATGCTTTAAAATAGGGAAATAAAATATGTGTAGAACCAATTGTAACTAATCACATCATGTGATTAAATTAGATTGATTTGTTATTGTAACAATATCTGGCTACGCTTTATATAAGGACGCATGCCAGATGAACGGAGATCAATGATTAATTTACACAGAAATTATTATTCCATTTCATTCTTTGTTTAGTTTATTAAGAGTGCAACTCCTCTTATTCGAGCAAGCTCTATGTAGCTATTCGAGCAGACTATCTGCGAGAGCTTGGGCCCAATCCCTATAGTATTCCTGCTCTGTTTATTTTTGTATTTATTTTTGGTAGCTTAGATTTTTTTTTTATTATTTCTTGCTTTAATTAATTTAGTTGTGTGTGTTTATTTCCTTGCATTTTATTTTTGTACATTTATTTTTAGCACTTTAATTTAGTTGTTATTTATTTATTTAATTTTTCGCACTTAGTTTATTTAGTTTGGCTGAAATTCAAATGCATAAACATCCCCCACCAAACTAAATAAGGTGCAGCTAGATTCATTCCCCAACACTGCAGGCATATCCTATGCATGACACTTGTAAGTTTATAGAATTATCGTATTGATAATTTATGGAAGAGAAATGAATGTTTTTCGAGACATAATTTATGCTCACCATTTTGGTGTCATTGTCGAGCAGTGTATAAATTGTAGTGTTTTGATTTACAGGTTAGATAAAAAGCCCATTTAAAAATACCTATAGATATTTTACCTGAGAAGTGTGATCCACCAAGAGATTTTTGTATAAGGCCAAAAGTAGTTATCGGCACAATCAGAGCCAAATCCCACAGGAAATAGTTAAATTTATCAACTTCTTAGGTAAATACGGGGATGAACCTGATGTACCATAATTAAGTGTATAAGTAGAAATAAAATGTGTTGTTGAAAAAAAAATTAGAAAATCAGGCAATGAAGGATTTCCATCAGGTTCTGAATGGTTTCAAAAAAATCAAAGAAATAACACAACCCAGATATAATTAAAAAAATTTAGGGATGTGTTTTTATATAGAAACTATTGGAAAATTATGCCTCTAAAAGCTTGGTTTTAGCAATGAAATTTTTTACAAACATAACCCTTTGCAACATATTGGAAAATTATTTTGATGATGCAGGGAAAATAACAGAGCTAAATTTAAAAGAACATGTTGTTATGGAGTATGCTCTTCACTTGCGGTTAAGGTGACCTAGTGAATCAGAAACAAGCACTTGTTTTTAAAATATTACTATGCCCTATTTTATTCAAGGTGCTAGCCTGTAGATAGTCATTTGTCATCCTGCACATTTTGTCGTAATGTTGAAAGAGTTTGGTTGTGAGGCCATAAAGGAAAATACTCTTCTCATGCTACAACATATCATACTAGTTGATAAAAAATGAGATGATTTTCAAGAGACTAGTTCAGATGTAGGCATGGGGGAGACCCCACATTCATCAATGCTGCCAACAATACAATGGAAGTTATTTACAGTGTTCATGGAAACAAAGAAAAAAAAAAATCTTCTGCTGAAAAGGCTCCAAATTAAAATGTAGAGTTGAAACAAAGTTTTTTTTTTTTGCTACCTGTTGGAAGAGAGTATCCTCTTTCCTAAGGACCAGCTTGGTCTAGAAGGGAAATGAGAAATATCCAACCTATAGCTAAAAAAATAAGGGAGGAGCCTAGAAGAAATCAGATGTCTACACAAAGTCCACATGGTGCCTGAGCACAAAAAAAATATGAATGGAACTCGTAGTGGCTAGAAATAACAACATATAAATCTTAACAAGGTATCTCATGGAAGCATCACAGCTGAACACCTGACACACTCTATCAATGATGAAAAATGAATTGATTTATCCCCACTCTCAGAAGCAGATAATCCCAATGCTACTCTAAATCTACCTGCGGAAAAAAATTATAGTGGGAAATCAGTTTGATTGAAATGCACGTGTCCTAGGGATGCCCAATAAAAAAAACAAAAAACAATGTGTTTAGGAGCACACACAGAGAAAATAAGGCACAAAATTTAATCCCTATGATGCAGCTAAAGAGTTAGCGCTCTTAGAAAAGCCAAAATCTGGATTAAAATAATTTTATATGTGTTGTTAATGAGGAGTTGGGTATTGCAAAAGTTTGGAGCTATTGGATGTCATCAATCCTTTAATAGTGGTATGTGGGATGTAAAATTTTCTATGGAGCCTCACAATGCCAATATTACAGATTTTTTTGGCAGAGGAAAAGAAAATATAGCCAAGTCACTATGGTGGAGAAGACGTTCCAAGCTTGGTCACCCAATGTGAAAATCACCAACTCACCTGTGGCAGATGATTTTGTTCTCTATTGCAGATGATGAAAAAAAAAATTAAGCCAAGATCTGTGCCTGTCATGGCAAAATAGAAGAAAAAAGTTAGAATTTTATTAATGTCTTTAGTTTAGTTTTTTATGTTTTGTAGGACAGCATGAAGTGCGGAGATGTCATACCAACAGTTTTCAAAAGTGCCTTAATCTACAAGCAAGTGCCTTACTCTGATGCCTTACTATGGTGGCACGGTGGTGGCACGACGCCTTACTCTGGTGGTGCGACAGTGGCACGATGCCTTACTCTAGTGGTGTAGTGGTGGTACGATGTCTTACTCTGGTGATGCGGCATTGGTGTGGTGCCTTACTATGGTGGCATGGTGCCTTACTGAATTAGGCGCCTTACTGAGGTAGGTGCCTTATTGAAGTAGACACCTTACTAAAGTAGGAGTCTTACTGAGGTAGGCATCTTACTGAGGTAGGCGCCTTACTAAGGTAAGTGCCTTACTGAGGTAGGTGCCTTACTAAAGTATATGCCTTACTCAAGTAGGTACTTTTCTCCATCAGCGAATGTACGCGTCACTCAATGTCCATCAGTGGAGGGATGCGCCACTCAATGACCATCAGTGGAGGTACTTGATCACAGTTGGAAGAAAAAAAATGGCACTTTGATTTCATATGTCAAGAGTGCATTGACTATTAAAAATAAAAGTAAATAATAATAATAATAAAAGGAAAAGCACCTTGATGTCATGCATCAAGGGTGCCTCGATTATTATTAAAAATAAATAAAAAACCCACACATCATTTGTCCTGCTCAGCATAAATTTTTTTTTGCTACTTTCGTGTGTTGTAGAGAAATTTCCTGCATGCAAGTTGTAGGCATCTTGAGAGCCAGGGTCTAATAGGCATGGATTGCACTGAATTGCATTTTAGTTTTCTTAGTTTTTATTTTGCATGGGAAGTTGCCTGATTGTACGAAAAATAGGCATCTTGGAGACAAGGCCTAAATCGACTCAGCATCCATGAACCTGCACATTTTTTTTAGAGATAGAAATTTGACTGTTTCCATCCAAAGGAGATAGTCCCCATCTGGGTATAGACATGGATGTTAATTTCCTAAAAATGTATGAGGTACCTACCTCTATGCCTGGATGAAGCAGACGCTGATGCGGCATGATAAAAGTATTGGAGAGCCTGATCAACTCTACAATAGTAGATAAATCAACAATTTTTGACTTCTCAACAGTAAGAAGGCACCTTGATGCTCATCAATAGCAATGCATAACTTCTGTGAGAAGCCATAAAAAAAAGAATCGGATGGCTGGGAAAGAGAAGAGTACTAAAAATAAAAAAATAAAATTTTACAGCTCTTCCTGGAGAAGAGAACTGCAGATCCACTTTATCCTAGCAGTGCTCAACTTCTTCTCCCTAAATTGGGGGTTCTTGTTGCTTAGTGTGGGACCTGATGTTCAGAGGGTTGTAGACCTGTTGCATAGAGGGACCTATTACTAGTGACGAGGGCATCACCAATTTAAGTGGGGGAGGATTTGGGTGAACCTATTACTAGTGACGAGGGCATCACCAATTTAAGTGGGGGAGGATTTGGATGAACCCAAATCTCTTTCAAATAAAAAAATATATAGTATGGTTGCAATGTTGGACTTGTTAAAGTCCACACCTACAAGAGGAATGCCTCAATGGATCAAATTAACATAGTACAATCGTACGTAGAAAAAAAATAAATAAATAAAAATAAATCCCCTACTATTTTCATCAAGGATACGACACTTGCTTTCATACAAAGACTTCCCCTATTTTCTAGGAAATGTGATGCATGACTCACGCAGAATAAATGAACTTCGTTTGCTGGAGGAGAACACCATAGGAAGAATACCATATTTTTTATCAGCAATACAGATGGGAAAAAAATTTTATATCTATCTTTTGAAAGCTACGGAGGAAGGATCCATCAGTGGAAAGTTATAAACTGCATCACTTTCCAGATTGTCATGCTTAGGGAAAATGACGTCTTCATTGATTGTGAGAGCCATTGATGGTTGTTTATGTCATATTCACTATACTGGCTTCACTACTGGAGTAGCAATGCACAGAGGTATAATAAAAACAAAGATTAATGATGTGAAGGAAGCCGAAAAAGAAAAAAAAAAAAAAATATATATATATATATATATATATATATATATAAATAAAATTCTCCAGATGTAGAGGTAGAGGCAACAACGATTGTAGAACTTCGGTTGTACAGGGTCAGCATGGTCATTCGAAAGAGGGACAACTCCAATGTTCCCTTCGGGGAATTACACCCTCAACACGTTGACCTAGGGTAGGAAGTAGAGGTAGCATTCTAGAGAGGAGAGACGACTATAGCTGCAACACCCAGCACAGGTGATGGGCCCAGCATACCAAGGAGACGTAGCCAACGCAATAATAAGCTGACACAAAATGAAGGCCAACCCAGCACCACCAGCATGATACAGATCAAAATCTATGAAATTCACCCAAGTATGTACTAAGTTTTTTGTTAATTATATGTACGATTATTTTAAAAATAATTTCTATGCTAAACTTAGTAGATGCCCTTTGAATTCTTTCTATTGAAATATCCCGGCTACATAATATGCCTTAGATATGAAAAAACACTATGGCATTTACATGAATAGATTTGGCATTTTGTTTCATTGTCGCATTGTGATAAATCCATAAGGTGGAATGCCAAAGAGAAAAAAAAACATATATATTTCAAGCGGCTGACTTCAACATTTGATTTCTATGGATTTGCAATTTGCTGGTTTTAACAATTATATGGCAGCATGTACCCAATGAAAAAATAACAGTGCTCTATGAAAAACACAACAGTGCTCCATGGGGAAAAAAATAACAGCGCTCAATGGAAGACAATAGTGCTCCATGAAAAAAACAGTAGTGCTCCATGAAAAAAAAAAAATAGCCGCGCTCAATGAAAAAAAAAAACAATGCTTAATCAAGAAAAATAAAGATGTTTTTTTCTCATGCCGTAGTGTGCTTCCACTGGTGTCGTAGTGTTTAATAGAGAAAAATACAGTGCAGTGTGCTTAATGAAAGAAACAGAGATGCTGGAAAAAAAAAATTATTTTGAGGACTATTTTTCGAGGGTTATTGTCATGAGGACGTGACAATATTTAGGCATGGGGGGATGATGAGCACCAGAAATGCTCATTTTATATACACTATTAAGGGGTATCATCACTGGTTTAATTAGCATTAGAGATATATTTTTATTTAAATTATGCATATAATTGATAGAAAATCCGGTATTATGCTTAATGGGTGTTTTTAGTGGAAATTGTGTATAAATGCAGGTTTTTTTACTAATATGGTGTTTTTTGTTCTACACCCCACTTGGACTTGGTATGCTTCTTCTTCAATGATTCTAAGGCATATTGGAAAGGTGCCTTACTCTGGTGCCTTACTCCCATACATAGGGAGGCGCCCTACTAAGGTAGGTGCCTTACTCCCATACATGGGGAGGTGCCTTACTGAGGTAGGCGCCTTACTCCCATACATTGGAGACACCCGCATTGAAGATGCCATATGACCAAGTCAACATTGACCAGGTTGACCAAGGGGCTAAGGAGGAGGTTGCACGTGAAGACAAATGAGAACTATTTTAATCATGTATTTATTAAATAGAATAAAGTATTTTTTATTATTATCAACCGATTGGCCGGTTGACCTTGTAAAGCTCTTAAAGCATTATTTTTAGGTATCATTAGTTTAGTATTTTTGTGTTACGTACACCTACGAATTTTTATATATTTATCCTTGTGTGAACGAACATGCTTTAAAATAGGGAAATAAAATCTGTGTAGAACCAATTGTAACTAATCATGTCATGTTATTAAATTAGATTGATTTGTTATTGTAACAATATTTGGCTACGATTTATATAAGGACGCGGGCCAGATGAACGTAGGTCAATGATTAATTTACACAAAAATTATTATTCCATTTCATTCTTTGTTTAATTGATTAAGAGTGCAACTCCTCTTATTCTAGCAAGCTCTACGTAGCTAGCCGAGCGGACTATCTATGGGAGCTTGGGCCCACTCCCTGTAGTAGTCCTCCCTTATTTATTTATGTATTTATTTTTTGTAGCTTAGATTTATTTGTTTTATTTCTTGCTTTAATTAATTTAGTTGTGTGTGTTTATTTCCTTGCATTTTATTTTCGTACATTTATTTTCAACACTTTAATTTAGTTGTTATTTATTTATTTAATTTTCCGCACTTAGTTTATTTAGTTTGGCTGAAATTCAAATGCACAAACATCCCCCACCAAACTAAATAAGGTACAGATAGATTCATTCCCCAACACTGCAGGCATATACTGTGCATGACACTCGTAAGTTTACGAACTTATCATATTGATAATTTATGGAAGAGAAATGATTGTTTTTCGAGACATAATTTATGCTCACCAACAATCGCCAAGGAGATAGAATAGACCACTAGATACGAGGTTCTCTTGAATTTGTAGGTGAACTGGACAAATATTGGATGAAATGATTGATGGATTGAGAGATGGTGATGGAAGAATGTTGGATGAATGAATGTTGTGATTTCGCTAAATGTAGAGTTGATTGATGTTTGATTTGTATTTTGTGCTTCTTTTAGTGGTTCATTTTGCATGAAAATAAGAGATTTATTGGTCAAATCAACTCCAATTTTTGCGAAATTGTGTGGGATGATGAAGAATATGATGCAGAATGGTCGAATGTTGGTTTTGTGAAAATTTGGATTTATTTGATGCATTTTGTGACTCGATTTGTGCATTTTGAAGATTTGGTTTGTTCTCAAAAATTATGCATGCAAAACGATTTCTGTTTTCACAAAACCTAATTTTATGATGTGCATGATGTGTGGATGAAATTTGGTGAAATTTGGAGGAGGTAAGCTACTATTTTTATCGATTTTATCTTCATGCCCTTTTGGCGCCAGGCACCCAGGTGCACTGCGCAGGCACCCAGGTGAGCCTACAGATTGTAGGCATCGTCCTGCGACTGAATGCGCTAAGTAAAGCTATAAATAGCTTTCTGAGTGAATTGTGAGGCTCATTTGTGCATTTTAAACTTTGAGAAGCTGCATCTGAGGAGTGGAGTGGATTTGTGAGCTAAGTGAGGCTAGTGGAAATTTGCACGAAAGCTATGGCGATAGAGGGATCAAATATTATTGGTGGATCTGAGGCACAATTTACCTCGGTAATGTTTAAAAACACTTTGTCTTTTGTGCAAAACTTCTTTTATCTTTTTTTTTGAAATAGTATTAATAATAAACAATGTTTGTTGTTGTAGTTGAGGGAGATAGAGCCTCGTCATCGCTTCTCTCCTCTTGTTCCTAGGATGAGGAAGAAGCTCACGAATGGGGATTGGGAGCTTTTGGGGAAGGTGGGCTTGGAGGGGGTGGCTAGGTTGGATGTTGTGAGGGTAGATGAGGTTTATATCTCATCATTGATAGAGAGATGGGATTCTGATAGGGGGACATTTTAGTTTCCAACTGGGGAGGCTACTGTCACCCTTGAGGATGTATATCGCATTCTCAAGGTGCTAGTAGAGGGTGTGAGGGTGACGGTTGGGCACGACAAGAAGGTGGAGATGGAGAAGATGTTTGGGGAGTAGTGGTGGGAGGTATAGATGGGGGATGGAGGTATATGCTACCTGAGCATGTACAAGGCTAAGGAGTTGGATGCACTCCCAGCCTTGATCATGTTCATGTTGGCGAACATAGTTCTCCCCAACAACACGGGGTGTAGGTTCCCTTGGAACCTATTGGGATTGGTGAGTGACCTACTCATCGACCCAAGGGTGTATGCATGGGCTCCTGCATTATTGGTGTAGCTATACCGAGAGCTTTATGAGGTGACACGAAGAAGGAGGAAGGGGATTGGGTGTAGCTTCCTCCTGTAGTGCTGGTCTTGGGAGCATTTTAGTGTGGCTCATCTAGAGGGGTTGTCATGCCAGGCATGGTAAATGGGTGAGCCCTATGCTAGGCAATGGGTGATGGTGGAGGAGGTGCAATAGATTCGAGAGGTTCATACCAGCCAGTGGTATTAGGATATGTGGTCGGGGTTGACTCGGGCTAATGTGATATGGAGGCCATGGCGAGGAGCCCGATGGGATGGTGATGAGGAGTAGCTACGTCGGGTGAGGTAGGCTCGGTGGTTGGTTGGGAGGAGGTATGAGGAGGTGGAGTACTTCCAGTACTCATGGGTGTTGAGGCAGTTTGGCTTACCTCAGGATGTGTCGGATGAGCTAGTGTTGTATCGGTGTCAACGGGATGAGGTGGGGCTTCCATGTGCAGAGCCATGGTGGGTTCATATGGATGATGATGAGTGGTTGGAGGTCCCTAACGTAGATGATGTCGAGGTGACTCCGGAGTATGTAGCTTGGTTTGGTGCCCAACCAGTATGGGTACCCAAGGTGGTGAGTGGTGAGTGACAACTACGGGGTCAAGGGCGACTTCGAAGAGGATGAGGCCTCAATCATCGATGAGTCAGAGGTGGTCAAGGGGAGCAGCCCAATAGGCTCCTAAGATAGAGGTGGCATATGAGGAGGGGGAGGATGATGAGGAGATGGGGGAGATCTCCAAGGTGGCTAGGCTATGGGCTGAGGTGGAGCAGCTTCATGAGGAGTGAGAGACTACTCTTGAGTCTCATAGGGAGGCCTTGGCTACTATAGCTCGGATGGAGGCAGAGCGGGTGGCAGTTGGGGTTGGTGATCAGGAGATAGTCATGAGGCTTCGGGTAGAGATTTTTGCTAGAGAGCGACATCATCAGATTGACCTACGATGACTACGTGCTAGCGAGGCCTATGCACACTCCTTGGAGGATGTGTGTATGGCTAATCATATTCCTTTGTTAGATCCTCCATCTTCCTCTAGGATCGAGTCATCGAGGCACATGGGGTCCACTCATAGACATTAGCTTAGTGCTTAGATGCACTTTTGTATATGAGCCTTGGTGCTCCATTGTAGCCTTTATGGCATTCATTGTACATATGATATTTTTGATATATATATATATATATATATACATGGCTTTTTATATATTTGTGTTATCCTTTGTGTGAATGCTTTTATGTGTATGCGATGCATGTTTTATGAAAATATTTTTATGCTTTTCTTATGGATGACTAATGCAAACTAATCATGATGTGTATGCATAATGTTATGGATGATTAATGTAAGCTAAATGGCATGTATATGAATGGTGTTTATATGGATGATTAATGCAAGCTAAATGACATGTATGTGAATGCTAACTACATGAGAGGAATGCATGATGTTCTAATGATCATTTTTAGTTCAGAATTTTTGTTGGCCATTTTTGTTCATTGTTTTGCAATTGGGGGCACCAATCTTGGTGGCTTTATGCGGGTTGATCCATGATGAAGACATGGATGTTAATATGGAAGAAGATATGGATGTTGATATGGAAGAAGATATGGATGTTGATATGGAATACTGAAAGATTTTCAAAGACTCAAATAGACTAGTGCTATCAACCAAACTCACTTGAAAGGTTGTCTAACTTTCTTTAGGACCAATGTGTGTGCAAGTGAAGTTCATGTACCAAATCTTGAGCATGACAATGACCCTAGGCAATCAAGAACCAATGTGTGTGCATGTGAAGTTCATTAACCCATTATGAGTAAATTGGGTATGACCTGTTATGGGATGGACCAAGAAGCTAGCTTGCCCGTATGTGCGGTCAGAGGTCTCCCTTTTTGGAAGAGAGACATGTCACCCTACATGAGCTTACTCCACTACCAGTCAAGCATCTATAGCCCTGGTGGAGACTCACTCCATAGTCCAATGATCTGATATTTAGGCCTTGGGGATGACTACATAAATTTTTGAGGGGAATGTAGTACGATCCTTACAGCTTTAGGGATCTATGGTGTGTGTGTGGAAATTGTTAACTTTGGGTAGAGCTTTGGGGAATTGGATTCTCAACCGAAGTGTGATGAGAATGTGACCCTATCCTTACTACTCTATATTTTGTGTTTGTATTTGGAGAGCAACTGTGATAGTGGTGAAAACCACTATTTTTGATTTTGGACTATGTTGCATGATAGGACAAGCGAGGAATATCCTTTTCACTTCAAGGTGCTACCCAAGTATGGTGTTATCCCTATTTTACTCAAAATTTTTTTAAGATGTGAAAAAGTGTGGTTGGTGCAAGATTGTTTTTGGAATCAATCGACAATACTCAAGATTTTCTTAATGTGAGAAAAGTGCTTTTGGTCCTAAAGAAAATTGGACATCTTTCTGGAGGCTTCTAGACACACTAGTAGTGGTTGAGTGAATGAAAATTTTGGCTTATTGTGACTTTGGACAAATGGGATTGTTGGAGGGGATTGCATAAATGCTCCCAAATAGGTACCCCCAGTTGTGGAAACTTGACTTTTTAATTTTGGCCATATCATCACTACTATAAATGATCATTGAATGTGGGATGGGATGAATGCAATATGCAAGATTAAAGAATGCAATGGAATGCATGTGGGATGTAAAATGCAGTGGAATGTGTTTGGAATGGATGCAAATGCAATTGTGAAAATGCAGTATGTATGAATGCAATGTGAAAAATGCATGCTAAAATACCTATATGAAAATGTGATATGTATGCAATGGGAATATTTAAAATAATATTATTTTTTTTGTTTTTGATGAGGGTGGGGGGGAGGGGCTCGCCTGTAGGCCTTCTTGAGTTAGACACATTGTTTTTTTCCCTGGGGGGCGGGGGGGGGGGGGGGGGGGGGGGGGGGGGTGCCTCCCCCACCCTCTTCCCAGGGTTTTGGTGAATGGTGGAGGGGGGAGGTTTTGGAACTTTAAAATTCTGGATAGGATGAATTCCAAAAAGGAGGGTGGGGAGGAAATCCGGTCCATATCAATAAGGCTTATGTCAATTGGAATTGGCTTAGCCGAATTGTATGGATTGTGGAGTGGGGTGAATAAGTCAATAGGATTCATATTGACTTATAGGAAGAAAGGTGTGATGGCTTGGACAAATGGATGGGTGGGATGATTGGATTTGAACTGATGTTGAGTCTTGCTAACCCTGGATAGCAACAACAAACATGAAATCAAATTCTATGTACATGTAAAGAAAAGTTTTTTTAATATTTTTTATTTTTTCTTTTTTTGTATACATATGTTACAAATTTTGGATTTGGCTGAATGGCTCAATGGAATTCATGTGGGAGGTGGTTCACTAGGTGGGTCAACTTGTTCTTGTGGAAGAAGCAAGCGAAATATGGGCTGATGGATGGGGAACATTCTGAGGTAAAACTCATCCTATTGGGTAATGGGGACGATGGGTGGAGCATCCTCTTCAGAATCATCAGAAGCATTTGACATTACTTCAAACTCTTCATAACTTTCCTCATCGGAATCTAGGATTGGGTAGGAAAAATTGAGGGGGTCATCCTCGTTCACTTCATCGATGCTAAGCTCTTGAAGGGCTTGCTCAAGAGAGGAGGTTGAGGGAAATGGATGGGTGTTGTTATCTTCGTCATTGATGCTAAGCCTTTTGAAAGCTTGCTCAAGAGAAGCCATGGATGAAAGTGGGGTGTAGCCTAAGCCTGAACGATCATGTGCTCCTCGATATGGAACGTCTAGGATATCATGCATCCCTTGTTCATGGGAACCTAGACCTTGACCTTGCCAATTAACCATGTGAAAGTATCGGGATGGAAATCCTACCATATTATTTATGTTGGCCTATCTTGGTTCTTTAGGTTCATCGGGTGGGTTTATCCCAATTGAGGAATCTAACCCTCCATAAACAAATTTGATACTATTTGGAGCGGATCCCATGTCGTATACAACACCTATGGTTAAAGGATGGTCATGTGGGTGACCAAAATCCTTGGCTGTGGGAATGGCTAGGGGTGTGATGGTGACGTCTTGGACCACGTATTCACCAATACCAGGATTAGTGATGTGGACTTCGACTTGGGCTGATGTGGTGGATGATGTGGGCATGGATGGCTCAGGATTGGATGTGGTTGTGGGTGTTGGTGGTGAATTAAATATTTCACAATCCGAAAGTTTGACTTGTGAAACATCTATTGATGGAGCAGGGTTGGATGACAATGTGGAATTAGAAGAAGGTGGATGGGGTATTGATGAAGAAGAAGAAATGGTTGTGGAAGAAGGGATGGTTGATGTGTACGATGTGACAAAGGTGGATTGACCTTGACCACATGTACAAGAAGAAATGGATGATTTAGGAGGTTCGGTGATGGGTAACTCCTCAAGAATAGGAGCTTTGGAAGAAGATGTGAATGGATTAGAAGAAGATGGATGAGAATATGAAGAAGGTGGATTGGATGAAGATGGGGATAAAAATAAATGAGTGGAAGGCAACATGGATTCATAAGGATTTGAAATAAAATTGCAATACTTAAAAGGTTCTACATCTGCGGGGATGCAATGGACTTGTCCATCATGAATGTATTTCAAGCATTGATGGAGTATTGAAGGAACACATTTCATTTCCCTCATCCAGGGTCTACCAAGGAGTACATTGTATGCCATGGTTCCTTCCAAAATATGAAACATTGTGTGCAATGTTCTGGCCCCTACTTCAATGGGCAAAACAATAGTGCCAACTATGGTACACAAAGCATCGTTAAATGCTTTGAGGGTGAATGATGACTTGGAAATGTGGGAAGGTGGTAGCTTGAGGTGGTGAAGGGCAGTGGTAGTGATGATGTTAATGGATGAGCTGGTGTCTATTAGGACTCTTTTGAATGGCTTCTTATCTATCAAGGCCATGATATGCAATGGAGGATCCACGGATTCTAAGGTTATCGACTTTATTTCAAAGTCATAAAAGGTGATGGATGGCTCCATGCATGTCCTAACACTCCCTACAAAACTATTGAAGGCATTAGAGTCTTGGGATTCTAACTCGATAGACTTGAGGATCTCCATTAAAGCTTCTCTATGCCTAGGGGATTGTTGGATAAGCTCATAGATAGATAACTTAGTTGATGCCATTTTCAAGCTAGTAGTCAACCGACTAGTTAAGGTTACCGTTGGCCTTATGGGACGAAGGGTGGGCTGATTTGGTGGATTGGATAGATTGATTGGCGGGGATGGATTTGGTGATGTTTGGATGGGTGGTGGATTTGAAGGTTGTTGTACATTCTATTGATTTTGCCTTTGCCCTCTTGTGACTACATGGACTGCTCCTACAAAATTTTGGTATTGTTGAACATGGTTGACTTGGTTAGGAGGTGTTTGATGGTTGTTACCTCCTACATTAGTTTGGGCCTCTCCATGGTTGGGCAGAGGTGTCTAAAAAATTCCCAAATTTTGGTTTTGTGGAGCTAAAGGATTACCCACATTGATGGCCCCCAACTCTATAAGGTCTTGGACGATATTCTTAAAAACATGGCAAGAGTTGATGTCGTGACCATTTTGCCTATGGTATGGGAAAAATAGGTGTTCTCTATAATTCTTGGGATGTTTTGTAGGGTCATCGGGTCTGACTTCAGGTAAGGCTAGCTTGTTTGTTTCGTACAACCTTCAAAAAATGGAAGAATATGACTCTGCTAAGGGAGTGTATTGACATTGAGGTTGGGTGTATTGGCGATGGGGAGGTTGTTCCACAGTTGGCACTATGTTTTGCATCGTTGGTGCTTGTGTGATTGATGGGACCACATGATAAGCAATTGGTTGTTGCATAGGTTGTTGAGCCATTGCGGGCTGGCTCATCACCACTTGATTAACTTGATTGGGTGCATTAGCCGTAGAGGCTTGTGATGATTTGTTTTGGCCAGATTGATTATTTCGGTATTGGCCCTTGTTTTGCCATTCTTTCTTCTTAGGCTTGATGATGCCCTCTTGGATTTTGATTTCCTCAATGATGCTAGCCTGTGCTAAAGCTTCTTCAAATGTGCGATAAGTATTAAGTTGAAGCATCCAAGAGATGGGTTTTAAGCAACTCTTGGTGAATAATTTGATAATTTCATCCATTGGTAGGGAGAATGGCAATTTGGTTATGACTACCCTCCAACGGTTTCCAAAATCATAGATAGGTTCATCATCCCATTGTTTTAGATAATAAATGTCTGATAATGAGACCTTCTTTCTAATGTTTAGGGCAAAACGGTCCAAGAATAGATCCATCAATTGAGTAAAAGTGTAAATGTTGTGTGTTGGCAACTGATTGAACCACTCTATGGCGTCTCCCCCTAATGTTTGAGGAAAATTTTGGAGCATGAGGGCATCATCGGTTTGAATTCGAAAACATGCGTGAACAAATGAGCTCACATGCTCCTTAGGGTCCTCGGTTCCCCTATATTTATCAAACTTTGGTAGTGTGAAGTCTGCCGGATATGGCGGTGATGGCACTGAAGGATGAATTGGTTGGTGGATCAGTTGGCTTAAGGTTAGTTTTTGGCTTGACATGCCAGGGGTGTTCTGCATCAACTGATCAATCTATTTCTGCATGGCTTGTATCCTAGGATCTTCCCCAGGAACTTGGAAGCCTTGGATTACCTGATGATTGGGAGATGGACTGGAAGAAAAATGTTGTGGAGTGATTAGCTGATTTTGGTGGAATGGATTGGTTTGAACATGGGGTGAATATTGATGAATGAAAGAAGGAGATGATTGATGAGGAGGATGTTGGAAGAATTGGTTGAGAGGTTGGCTAGAAGAAATGGTAATTGGTTGGGTTGGGGTATGAATTGGTGGAGGATTGGGGATGGAAACCACCGAATATTGGGGTACCCATGTTGGATTTTGGTTGGCTATGATGGGTTGGGTTGGGGTATGAATTGGTGGAGGATTGGGGATGGAAACCATCGAATATTGGGGTACCCATGTTGGATTTTTATTGGCTATGATGGGTTGGGTTGGAACCACCTGGATCATAGGGTCTACGTGAACTTGTTGCTTAGCCTTTCTAAGTTATGAGAGCAATTTGTTCATGTAACCTGATATATCCTATAGCTCTTGTTCGGACATGGTAGACATTGACATAGTTGTGGCTGGATTGGAAGATGAAGGAAGTGAAGGAGATGGATTAGAAGAAATGGGCATGGCACAAGTTACACTTGATGTGGCAACTTGGGAGGTTGGGGCTTGTGAGGCAACATTCACATACTCCTCATACAAGGGATTGGAATAGGTTTGGATATGGCTAGATGAAGGGTAAGTGTTAAAAACACTTGTGTTTTGGGTTGGGCTAGAAGAAGAAGGTATACCATATTCATAGGTAGAATTATGATATCCTTGGGTGGTGGTGGATGGACAAGTTGTAGCCAAGTCTAGTTGTTCAACACAAGTCTTGACTAAGGGGCTCAAGAACATAGTTAGAGGCCTTGTAGATAGCCTCTACCTTGTCCATGTCTATGTGGGTGGTATGTTGTTCCACATTGTGTGGAAGGGATCCTACTTGTGGTAGGGATGGGTATGGAGGCCCAGATGAAATAGTCTGTACCACATTGGATGGGTTTGCCACTGAAGTAGCAGGGGAATTAGAAGTGTTTTCCATTAAGCTATTTTGGTCTATTACTTTCTTTTGATTTCTTGTTAATACCATAAAGTAAATAAACCAATAACTAAAACTTATCAAAATAAACACCAAACTAAAACTTGTATGGAATTAACAACTAAAGAAACAATCAATGCTAATTTTAGACCTTGTGTCTTACCTCATTCATTAATTATTTTCTTTATTAATGTGAATTCCTTTTAAAGTGATAGGTTAGTGTGTTTTGATGTTCTAATATTGCTTAAGAAAAACAAAGGTAAAAACTAAGGCTGGCAAGGGCAACGAGATTCTTGTTGGTAATGACCTCCAACAAGTTTTCTTGGGGGTGACCTATGGTGTCTAGGGTAGATATTGGTGGATGGAAATGACTTCCACCATCACCAAATCTCAAGCAATGGTTGGTGATGAAATCCAACCACTACTATTTTAGAGTGAAACATGCAGTGTGTGATTAATTTTAAAGTTTCCTGTTCTTTATTGTGTTCAAACAATGCTAAAGATCACCAATTTTACTCATCTAAATCAGAATCCAATATCAGAATGCAAATTTCACCTAAAGAGCGTGAAGTACACCGCTCAAGACCCCCTACCTAAATAGCAACCGAAGGGTTCATCCACCTCTCTGCCAAAGGAGTCACCCTAGGGCAAGATTACTTTTTGCATCTGAATACTATTCCTATTTAGATATGCAAAATAAAGCAGTATTTAACTCCTAAAAATGTAGATTCTAATGATGCTCTTTAGTTTCAAATGCAAACAAAATATGCAAGCAATCACTCAAATTTGTAGATTTTAAAATAGGAAATTTAAACTATGTGAATGTATGCACAAAATACCCTAGATGCAATCTACAATGATTTCTTTCCTAGATTACTTAGTTTATATTCATTTTATATTCTAGAATCTGAAAAATCATACAAAAATAAAATACGTAAATTGCAAAATTGAAATTAGGGTTATGGGACTTACTCCAAAGCCTACGCTTTGCATCAGATCACTACCAGGTGCAGGTGGGTATCCATGTAGGTATAGTAGGGCAACTATTTAGGCACATTAGGGCACCTGTGATGGTATATAGTCACCATAGAATTCATGTGCAACTTCTGAAACTATTACATAATTCTTCAGAAATCCTAATCGATGGAATCAACAAATTTTTTGCTTTTGAAAAACCTATAATAGATAGAAACAAAATGAAATCAGCAAAGTAAATTAGATTAATAAATGAAACCCTTGTGGGGTCCCACCATGATCTCACTCCCAACATATTGAGTGGGCTTTGTTGATATCCGATTCCGAGCCACTCCAGCTTCAACAACTATCCAATGATCTCTTGATTGATGCTATTCAACCCTACACACACAGAAAAAATAAAGTTATTAGTAAACAAAATGAGGGTTCCACAGTGTGAACCCTCAGAGATGTAGACTAAAACCCTAGATCTATGTAAACAAAATGTGTAGAAATAAACAACACCAGATAATAACAAAATAAATATTTACCTTGCTGTTGATGGTGATGATCCGTTGCTTCGTTGCATATTTTGTGGTAGGGTGCCCCAACGACACCTGATGATTTGATACAACAAGCTCTGGTTTGTTTTGATGATTACGGTAGGCTCTGGCGAGCTCTTGGTAGGCTCTAGTGTGAGCTTGACAGGCTTTGGAATGAGCCTGCGAGATATGGTACGCTCTACAACGAGCTTGGCAAGATCTAGAAGATGCCTTGCAATCTTTGCAACGAGCCTATGGGTTAGGGTTTGATCTATGATAGCAGATCATGGGTATGCAAAAAATATGATTGATGGGATATGATGGTGATGACGTAAAATCGTTGGTGGATTACGACAACAATGGAGGATGAGGATGGATGTGGAAATGGCTGGAATGGTGGAAGTCCTATGGCAAGCTAGGGATTTGGATCTTCAGGGCTCTGCAACCTTCTGCTTCACAAGGGCTTCTTCAACAATATCTCCAATGGTGAGAACATTCTAGGGGTTGAGCATTTACAAATGCTCTTATTTATAATCCAACCTAGGGTTTTCTTAGGGTTTTAGCTTAACACTTTTGATCGTGTGGCTAAGATTAAATCAAATCCTAAGGCTGAGATTATACTTTAAGTGTGACATGGATTAATGAAGATGGATGGCTGAGATTAGATTAAATCTAATGGTTGAGGTTAATTGGGTTTAAATATATATATATATATATATTTTTTATAATATCTATTAAAATATAATAATAAAATATTATATTAAATATAAATAATATAAAATACACATAAATTAAGTCCAAAGGGATCGGAAAGTTGTGGAAAAGGGCTAAAGTGGGCCTTTTGAAGGTGGGAAAGGTATGCAATGGTTAAATGGATGGAAGGAAAGGTGGATGGTGGAAAAGTGGGTGGTAGGATGGTTAGGATGAAGGATGATTTGGTGTCTACAGTTCTAACCTTCGTGGTAGCATAGTTGGTCAAGGCGCTTGTGAAAGCATTGTTGGGACAGAGGTCTGTGGGCCAAAACTTGTTGAGTGTGTTTTTGCTTGGCATTGATGATAGAGTTGATTTTTGTGATGCGCTAAGGTTTCTTGGTGTTCATGGAGCGCACAAAGACTTTGAGCAAGGTAAAGTAAAAACATTTTGATTATTGTAAAGTTTGGAGTTTTAAGGTGCATTTAGAGATTTCTATATTCTGCATTGTGAGTTGTATATTAGGGTGTATTGTTGAATGTCATAAGCTTGGAGTTATAAGGTGTATTTAGTAATTTATATATTCTATATTGTAAATTGGATTTGGGGTGTTTTGTTGAATGATAAGTTAGGAGTTATAAGGTGTAAATTGATTTAATTTCCAAGTGTAATTTTTGCATTATAGAAAAAGGGATCCTAGGGTTTTAGAAGCTTATTCTTGAAAGATTATAGAGGAGAAATAAGGCATTGATTTTCTAGATTTATTATAAATACCTTTTGGACAGATTTGAGTAGATTATGTTTTTATCTATGCTAGAATTTGAAAATAACTAACCAAATTTCTTGAAGGATCAAAAGAAAAATTGTTTTGAGATAGGTTTTAGAGGCACATCATCATCAAGGCAATTTTTAGAGGTATGGTGTTTTGATCTCATTCTCAAGGTGGTTTTTGGTTAAGGAATATTTTGTTGTCTTATGATTGGAGAAATAAGGATTGAATGAGTATGCATAAGTACTAGGGTTTGAGGACAAAGTGTGCATCATTGTTGAATGATTTTAGAAGCATATGTGCTAGGGTTTGAGAACAAAATTGTGCATCATTATTGAAATAAATTAGAAGCATATGTGCTAGGGTTTGAGAATAAAATTATGCATCATTATTGAAATAAATTGGAAACACGTGTGCTAGGGTTTCAGAAAAAATTGTGCATTGGTTTGAGTGTCATTGAAAGTGAATGTGAAAGTGTTAGAATTCAGATTTGGGAAGGAAGTGTGTGCATTAGTTTTGATTGTGGAAAATACATAAAGGTCAGTTATCAAGTGCTAGACTAGAGCTACATTTAAAATGCAATAAATGTAAAGCATGTGAAAGCAATAAACTTAATGAATGTGAAGAACATATTGAGCATTTTTTAGTGCATATCATTCTCTATAAGTTCAAGAGGTTAAACGAATTCTTGGTAGAATATGTCTAAACTACTTTAGTCAAATAAAGCACTCTTTGGGGAAGATATATGAAATTTTTGTATGCAATAATTAGAATATTTTAGCATGTGTTATGAGCATATTTGAGCATGTGTTATGAGCATATTTGAGCAAGCCTTATGTGTAGGCTTGGAGTGGTTTGAGCAGGTTTGGTAGGTAGATTTGAGCAAGCCTTATGTGTTGGCTTGGAGTAGTTTGAGTAGGCTTGGTAAGCATATTTGAGCAAGTCTTGTGTGTAGACTTAGAGCAGATCTAAGTAGATATTTGAGGAAGTCTTGTGTGTAGACTTGGAGCATATCTGAGTAGATATTAGAGTAAGTTTTGGTAAGTAGATTTGATCAAGTCTTGTATGTAGACTTGGAGTAGATCTAAGCAGAGATTTGAGGAATTCTTATGTGTATACTTAGAGCAGATCTAAGCAGATATTAGAGTAAGTTTTGGTAAGTAGATTTGATCAAGTCTTGTATGTAGACTTGGAGTAGATCTAAGCAGAGATTTGAGGAAGTCTTATGTGTATACTTAGAGCAGATCTAAGCAGATATTAGATTAGGTTTTTATGAGCAAATTTGAGCAAGTCTTGTGTGTAGACTTGAAGAATATGTGAGTAGATTTGAGAGCAGGTTTTAGAGCAAGCCTTGTGTAAATACTTGAATAGAACCAAAGCAGTGGGGATAGATGTCTCCTATGGATAGAGGTCCACAAAATAGATAAGAGGGGATTGGTGTCTCTTATGGATAGAGGTCCACAAACCAAATTAGAGGAAATTGATATCTCCTATGGATATAGGTCCAAAAACTAGAGTAGAGGGGATTGGTGTCTCCTATGGATAGAGGTCCATGAACTTGAGCATAGGTGATTGGTGTCTCCTTTGGGTTGGTTCTGTTGATAAGCAACACACCCCAACTGAAAAATGAGATTCCATCCTTAGAAAATTCTAAACTTTCATTTTTTGCAGCAGGGACCCTCTTGATCTTTTCAGGTTTTAAATCCAAATTTGCTTGCCTCCTTTTTAAAGTTGTGCTTTTTCTTGCATTCTAGCTGTGTTATACAAGAATTCACTTTTTACATGCTATAATCATTCATGCACAAGCAAAATCTTGCACCGGTACGAGAAAATCCGAAAACGAGTTGCATAAATTCATCTGAAAAATCAAACTTTCCATTTTTGGTAGTGTCGCGATATTGCGACACTTCCATTTTCGGAAATGTCGCGATATCGCGACAGGTAAGTCAAAATGCGGCTAAGTGCTAGAAAGGTCGCGATTTCGCGACATGTCGCAAATCGCGACCTTTCTAGCACTTAGCTACATTTTGACTTGTCGCGAAATCGCGACAGTTTTTTGACGAGAGAAGCAAACTGTACGGATGGCGCGATTTTGCGACATGTCGCGAAATCTCGTGGCAGGAGAGAGAAAGTGGGCTGCAGAATGAAAAATCGGCTAAGTCGCAAGCATGTTCCAAAATCGCGATCAACGCGGTCAACGCATGCAGGTAAGGGAACTGTCGCGATATCGCGACGTGTTCTAGAATCGCGGCTGAAAATCAAGAAGCGTACGGAGGCCGGGGAAGGGTCGCGATTTCGCGACATGTCGCGAAATCGCTACATGTCGCGTTTTCGGGTCCGACGAGGGAGGAAGTTGCCGATGCGCTGGCAGGGTCGCGATTTCGCGACATGTCGCGAAATCGTGACATGTCGCAGAATCGTGGCAGGAGAGAGAAAGTCTTAAGAGGGCCCAAAAGTGCATTTCAGCTGAAACATAAGGCTTCCTGGGGTAGCGACACATGTCAAAGCGTGAATGAGACAAAAAAAAGCCGACATGCAAGCTTACTTTGCGGTTTTTAATCTGTTTTTAATGTTTTAAGCTTCTGATTTAATTAAAATGCTAATCTAATGCATCTTTTTGTCTTTCATGCAGGATTCCACCTGGCACTTACGGGACAACCGGGAAAGACCATAAAGGCAAAGATAAAGTGCGGATTTAGTCAAGGACCGCCATGCTAGAAGAGAGGCTACCGGTAAATGCATTTAATGGAGATTTATTGCAGAATTGATAGCATGGAGACCATTTCAACTCAGAGATGGATTTGCGGAGATCAAATTGATGGAGAAGTGGTGACTCATCCGGCTCACCAGCAGAATTAACGGAGGTATTTATTTGCAGCTACGGATGAATGCAAGTTGCATTTGATTTTATCTTCTCCATTTATGGCAGTGATTGCCATGATTTGTCGAAGGGTTAAGTTCTATCCGGATTTGTGATTTTAAATGGATTTTTATTGTAAAACCCAGGTCCTAGGGTTTAAGTGCGATAAGATTTAGGGTTTGAGCAAGATATTTTGAAAAGATCAGGGTCTATCCCGAGTCTATAAATACAGATTCTAAATGTAATCACAGGAGGCGAAGACTTAAAAATAAAGGCTTATAAGCAATTTCTTGCAAATTTTGTGAAATCCTTTGTTTCCGGACTTGGAGTTGATGTGCTTTAGCTTTTACGTGATAGCATGGCCGGGAGCCTAATCTTTTGCGAGTGTGATAAGTGTATTTTCTTTTGTTATCCGTTCCATTTAAATTTTGTTAGATATATCTTGTAAATCTGCCATTATCAAGATTAAATATCTTGTTAGGCTTCGGTTGTTCTATTGTGCTGCTAGGGGAAATTACTGATTTGAGGTTAAGTTTGTTCTAATTGCTCTGTCTTCATTCGTGCGAGCTAGACTGCCGGTGAAAGATACCGGTTTTAATCATTGCCCTTGGATTTATAATTTTCTGCTAGATCTGTTTCACTCTGCCTTGTGCTCTTAGTTGAAAGTGATCTTAGACTGACTGGACACTTTCTTCTTTGATTTGTTCTGTTGTGAAGCTGATAGCATAGATAAGATTGGTAGTTTTAAGTTTTACAGTTTAATGTTTGATAAGCTTCTCTTTTCTGCCTTACCCTACCCTCTCTTTGCTTACCGTTAATGATCCATTTTTATTTTCTTTATTTGCCTTTTATTTAAATTTGCTGACCCATGAGAGCTAGATCTAGAATTCAAGTTAAATCTGATTGTCAACAACTTTTGCAACTACTGAACGAGTTCAAGAACCCCCTGTAAGGTAACAGAGCAGTCCATATCGAAATCTATTCCAGAAGTGGAAAAGAGTGAATTGCCATTCGACCCAACTCTGTAACTCGCACCTTGGATAACCAGCTAGATCCTAAAGATGAGTGGGATCCGTCCCGTGGGTGTCTCTAGAGCTTTCCTTGCCTTCATCCTGATGTTGGCTTGAGGAGGAGGGGAAAATTGGCTACCAGACTTTGGATAAAATACAGCTTTACAGTTCCACATACAGTCGGATTTCTCAACTCAAGTGCACTAAGAACAGATGTTCTATGGCCCTCCTTCTAGCGCCAATTAGATGTTGGTCCGGCTTTCATGCACACCCCGGGAAAGGATGAAGGCAAGGAAAGCTCCGGAGACACCCACGAGACGGATCCCACTCATCTTTAGGATCTAGCTGGTTATCCAAGGTGTGAGTTACAGAGTTGGGTCGAATGGCAATTCACTCTTTTCCACTTCTGGAATAGATTTCGATATGGACCGCTCTGTTACCTTACAGGGGGTTCCTGAACTTGTTCGGTAGTTGCAAAATTTGTTGACAATCAGATTTAACTTGAATTCTAGATCTAGCTCTCATGGGTCAGCAGATTTAAATAAAAGGCAAATAAAAAAAATAAAAATGGATCATTAATGGTAAGCAAAGAGAGGGTAGGGTAAGGCAGAAAAGAGAAGCTTATCAAACATTAAACTGTAAAACTTAAAACTACCAATCTTATCTATGCTATCAGCTTCACAATAGAACAAATCAAAGAAGAAAGTGTCCAGTCAGTCTAAGATCACTTTCAACTAAGAGCACAAGGCAGAGTGAAACAGATCTAGCAGAAAATTATAAATCCAAGGGCAGTGATTAAAATGGTATCTTTCACCGGCAGCCTAGCTCGCACAGTGAAGACAGAGCAATTAGAACAAACTTAACCTCAAATCTGTAATTTCCCCTAGCAGACAATAGAACAATTGAAGCCTAACAGCATATTTAATCTTGACAATGGCAGATTTACAGCATATATCTAACAAACTTTAAATGGAACGGATAACAAAAGAAAATACACTTATCACACTCTGCAAAAGATTAGGCTCCTGGCCATGCTATCACGTAAAAGCTAAAGCACATCAACTCCAAGTCCAGAAACAAAGGATTTCACAAAATTTGCAAGAAATTGCTTATAAGCCTTTATTTCTAAGTCTCTGCCTCCTACGATTACATTTAGAATCTGTATTTATAGACTCAGGACAGACCCTGATCTTTTGCAGAGTGTGATAAGTGTATTTTCTTTTGTTATCCATTTCATTTAAAGTTTGTTAGATATATGCTGTAAATCTGCCATTGTCAAGATTAAATATGCTGTTAGGCTTCAGTTGTTCTATTGTCTGCTAGGGGAAATTACAGATTTGAGGTTAAATTTGTTCTAATTGCTCTGTCTTCACTGTGCGAGCTAGGCTGCCGGTGAAAGATACCAGTTTTAACCAGCTACCCTTGGATTTATGATTTTCTGTTAGATCCGTTTCACTCTGCCTTGTGCTCTTAGTTGAAAGTGATCTTAGACTGACTGGACACTTTCTTCTTTGATTTGTTTTGTTGTGAAGCTGATAGCATAGATAAAATTGGTGGGTTTAAGTTTTACAGTTTAATGTTTGATAAGATTCTCTTTTCTGCCTTACCCTACCCTCTCTTTGCTTACCGTTAATGATCCATTTTTATTTTCTTTATTTGCATTTTATTTAAATCTGCTGACCCATGAGAGCTAGATCTAGAATTTAAGTTAAATATGATTGTCAACAACTTTTGCAACTACCGAACAAGTTCAGGAACCCCCTGTAAGGTAACAGAGCAGTCCATATTGAAATCTATTCCAGAAGTGGAAAAGAGTGAATTGCCATTCGACCCAACTCTGTAACTCGCACCTTGGATAACCAGCTAGATCCTAAAGATGAGTGAGATCCGTCCCGTGGGTGTCTTCGGAGCTTTCCTTGCCTTCATCCTTTTCCCGGGGTGTGCATGAAAGCCGGACCAACATCTAATTGGTGCTATAAGGAGGGCATGAAATCAGTTCAAGTATTGTAAGGGCATAACAGAAACATTTGAAGGACCCACAGTGAACTCCGGACAGTTTTCTAAGTTGTCAGTACAGTTTTCTAAATTGTCAGTGCAGTTTTTAAATTGTCAGTATAATTTTTAAAGTTGTCAGTGCAGTTTTTAAAATTGCCAGAGAAGGCCTTAAGTTCAGTGGTTTGTTAAGAACAGTTCTATCATCACTTGCAGTTATCCAATTACAAATCAGAACATCACTGTCAGCCAAGTAATAATGGCAAATTGGTTGGGCTCCACCGCTTTGAACATTCCGGGTATAGCCCATGACCTGCCTGAAGTCCAGAAAGGTATCTCCCCAGGTACAAACATGATGGGACAAGAACTACAGAAGAACATCTGCTAGCTTTTAAAAATGCTTTAAGATTATTGAATATACAGCATGAAGATGTTGCCTGCAGATTGTTCCCGTTCACTCTCCAGGAGGGAGCTTATGACTGGTTTTTAAACCTCACCAGCAATTCCATTACTAGTTGGGATGATCTAGAGAAAGCTTTTATATCACAGTTCGGTGAAGTGATAGATCCCAGCATTTTATATCAGCAATTTTCCAGCATCAAGAAAGAGTCGGGAGAAACTGTCAGGTCTTTCAATATGAGGTTCCAAAGAGCTTACGGTAGAATTACTGGCCATTACATCCCAAATGCAAATCTGGCCTTAGAAATCTACAAGAATGCATTGGATTCGGTGACCTCTATTTTCCTCAAGAGAGACATTAATATCACAACCCTGGCAGAGGCTTATAAAGAAGCCTTAATTCTTGAAAGACAGCTAGGGCCTCAAATTCTGAGTAGTCCTTTGATATCCTATGTTACACAGAACATGCATGTTCCAGACCCCATTCCACATCATGAGTTAGTGCCAACATGTCATGTTCTACCCAAGGAAACTACGTTAACTGTCACATCCACTCAGCATGTGCAAAATACAGAGAAAAGTTCTGACAAGTTCAAAGTGCGGGTGCTTGAACCGAACAGCTTGTGATCCGGCACCACCCAAATCGAAGTTTTTCCCGGTGAGTTAAATTTTCCTAGAGATCAAAGAAATATTGATCTTTCTAGTTCACCCAAAAATAGTACAACCAGGGTTTTAGATTCTGTCACTTTTCCCGAAGAGACAGAAAGTCTTGTACAGACTTCTGTGGATGAAATGCAAGATTTTCAACAGTTCAAAATGGACAGTTATGACTTGAAATGTGAGAGTCCAGAACTTAATAATGATCCTTCCTCATCAGAGGATGATGAAAGTGAGATTCAATCTCACTATGCAGAAGTAACTGAGGAGGATAGCATCATTGAGGATATGAGGGAACTTAAAGTCGACATCACCCTCTATGAACTGCCTCAGATTGTTGGACAAAACATTAACTTGATTGAGGCTTACTCTGGACCACCTGTTGAATTTCAAGAAAAGGAGGAAAAGATGGTAAATATGAATGTGGTCAGCCAACTTGGAAATGATGAACTGTCTCAACATAAGCCTGCAACTTCTGAACATAATATCAAAGATAAGGCTATAAACTGTGTTGATGCAGATATTGGAGTTTATGATTTGGCAACTGAAAAGGTGAGAACAATTATAGCCCTAATCAATAACAACAATGATGTTTGGACATTGCACATTGATGAGGTTAACTCTAAGCAAGGCTCAGGTGAAAAGGAAAATTGTAAGCATCCTTCTAGAGGGATAAAAATTGAAGTCCTGGATATTGAAGCAATGACCAACAACCACAAAATGTTCAAGTTGTTAAGAACCAGGGCATACAAATAAAACATGATTTCTTTCAGTTGTCACATTATTTTGAAGATGTGGTGGTCTGGGTCTGTCAAGATTTTAAAGTATTTGATCCTGGGGGTTTTTTACATTCAGTCCTTTTGAAAGAACTCTGCAAACCCTTCAATTAGAAGCATAAACATGTTATCATATGATTTGTTATTATATGATTTGTTTAATTTGAAGGAGTTGCAGATTTGTTTTTCAAATGGGACAAGGAAGACAGTAAACCCAAGTCTTTCCCAGATAGCAAATTTTTGAAGCACGATCCGGAGTGCATTTCGTCAACAGGACTCGAAAGGTAATTTTTTTTAAATTACTTGCATGGTCAAAATTTTTTTAAAGCACCATTTCTCTGCTTTCCCGACTGCTGCATTTTTTGAGTATGAAGGGAAGTTGTAACATATGTATGCATTGTAAATAAGCTTTGAAGTTTTTCAATTTTATTTCTTTGTCAGTGCAGTTTTTATTTCAATGTCTGTGCAGTTTTAATCTGTTTCAGTTTAATTTTAATGCTCTGTAGTTTTAATTTATTTGTTTTTCAGTTTATTTCTTTGTCAGTGCAGTTTTATTTTTAAATGTCTGTACAGTTGCAGTTTTTCAGTTTTCTTTAATTGTTTTTCAGTTTTAGCTTGTGCAGTTTATTTCTTTTGTCAGTGCTTTTTATTTCCTTTCTTTGTCTTTTTATTTCAGTTGCAGTTTAGTTTATTTCAGTTGTAGTTTAATTTATTTCAGTTAGTTTAGTTTATTTCAGTGCTGTTGCAGTTTAGCTTTGCTGCAGTTCAACATTTTTATTTGCTTCAGTTCTTTTAGTTTATTTCTTTTATTGCCTGTACAGTTTTTATTTTCTTCCCTGCTTTTCCTTTTCTTTGTTGTCTGTACAGTCTTTTGTTTTAGTTTTATTTTGTTGCTTGTGCAGTTTTGTTTGTTGTCTGTGCAGTTTTAATTTATTTGCTTCAGTTCTTAGTTTATTTGTTTTAGCTTAATTTTGCTGCCTGTACAGCTGTGCTTTGCATCCTTTGTAAATAGCCTTGCAGTTTGTTTTATTCCTTTGTCTGTACAACTGCATGCGTTTTCGATTTTTAGTTTATTTTATTTGCAGTCTGTGCAGTTTTATTTTGTTTTGCTTTAAAGCCTGTGCCTGTCCTTGGAAGCCTGTATAAAGTCCTTTGGCTTCTAAAATTTTATGTCCTTTGCCTTTGCCTAAGCAATCAATGAAAAGTCAGCCTGCTGAAAATTGTTTTATTCCTAGCTGATAAATCCTCAATCCAGTGCCTCCCCATTCTGCTCATTATTCTAATTGAGATAGTCTGCTTGCTCTGAACTGTGGAACTATTTTGTTATCCAGGATGAAGGTAGAGAGATGATTGGATCTTGTGTCTTACTTGCCACAGTTGTTTTAATGATAGAAAAACTATTATGCTGTTTAGTTGGAGGAACTCCCGGGGAATCCAAGAAAAGCTGGTTATAAGAGGGGACTATGGTTCATACAATTATTTGGGTATCCACAGAGGCTATCAATGCCTAGACTGAAACAGTTCCAGATTGATCAAATGATAAAAGAAAATTGTAATTTCTCTAAGGTCTCAGATATTAATATATTTCAGAGGGAAAGAAGAAGAAAAAAGAAAAAAAGAGAAAAAGAAAAGAAAAAAAGAGTTATATGATCAAAAGAGGCAGCCAATATTAGATTCTGCCCTACAGTTGTAAATTGGGTCGTGTAAATCTAAAGGGTAACTCTGTCTAGGCTGTAAAAAGCTAAACTAGTAAACAGAGCTCTACTCGGTTTCCCCATTTACAATCTAGAAAAGTTGA
This sequence comes from Wollemia nobilis, assembly GCA_028583015.1. Taxonomy (NCBI): domain Eukaryota; kingdom Viridiplantae; phylum Streptophyta; class Pinopsida; order Araucariales; family Araucariaceae; genus Wollemia; species Wollemia nobilis. The sequence continues at coordinate 3,815,365 of JAQPPZ010016970.1, read as the reverse complement.
TTAATCCAAGTTTATCATTCAATTCAGTCATCCTTGAAGAAAGTTCTATACCTTTGTAATTGCACATCAGAAATCTTCCTTGAAGTAATCCAGCCCAGTATGTCCTTGGGAAATTTTAACAGTGGCAGTTGGCAGTCAATTTATTGTGAAGAATGTCTGTGGTAAGGCATGATGCATGGTCTTTTTGTTTTGAAACCAGAGTCTTGGGTTCTAAAATAGTGCTACTATTTTACCCGCAGATATCGCCATTTGTTGATAAGCAACACACCCCCACTGAAAAATGAGATTCCATCCTTAGAAAATTCTAAACTTTCATTTTTTGCAGCAGGGACCCTCTTGATCTTTTCAGGTTTTAAATCCAAATTTGCTTGCCTCCTTTTTAAAGTTGTGCTTTTTCTTGCATTCTAGCTGTGTTATCCAAGAATTCACTTTTTACATGCTATAATCATTCATGCACAAGCAAAATCTTGCACCGGTACCGAAAAAATCTAGAAAACAGTTGCATAAATTCACTGAAAAATCAAACTTTCCATTTTTGGAAATGTCGCGATATCGCGACACTTCCATTTTCGGAAATGTCGCGATATCGCGACAGGAAATTCAAAAGCAGCTAAGTGCCGGAAAGGTCACGATTTCGTGACATGTCACGAAATCGCGACAGTTTTTTGACGAGAGAAGCAAACTGTACGGATGGCGCGATTTTGCGACATGTCGCGAAATCGCGACATGTCGCATTTTCGCGGTAGGAGAGAGAAAGTGGGCTGCAGAATGAAAAATCGGCTAAGTCGCAAGCATGTTCCAAAATCACGGTCAACGCGGTCAACGCATGCAGGTAAGGGAACTGTCGCGATATCGCGACGTGTTCTAGAATCGCGGTTGAAAATCAAGAAGCGTACGGAGGCCAGGAAGGGTCGCGATTTCGCGACATGTCGCGAAATCGCTACATGTCGCGTTTTCACGGCCAATGAGGGAGGAAGTTGCCGATGCGCTGGTAGGTCGCGATTTCACGACATGTCACGAAATCGCGACATGTCGCAGAATCACGGTAGGAGAGAGAAAGTCTTCAGAGGGCCCGAAAGTGCATTTTAGCTGAAACAGAAGGCATCCTGGGGTAGCGACACGTGTCAAAGCGTGAATGAGACAAACAGAATCCGACATGCAAGCTTACTTTGTGGTTTTTAATCTGTTTTTAATGTTTTAAGCTTCTGATTTAATTAAAATGCTAATCTAATGCATCTTTTTGTCTTTCATGCAGGATTCCACCTGGCACTTACGGGACAACCAGGAAAGACCATAAAGGCAAAGATAAAGTGCGGATTTAGTCAAGGACCGCCATGCTAGAAGAGAGGCTGCCGATAAATGCATTTAATGGAGATTTATTGCAGAATTGATAGCATGGAGACCATTTCAACTCAGAGATGGATTTGCGGAGATCAAATTGATGGAGAAGTGGTGACTCATCCGGCTCACCAGCAGAATTAACGGAGGCATTTATTTGCAGCTGCGGATGAATGCAAGTTGCATTTGATTTTATCTTCTCCATTTATGGTAGGTGATCGCACTGCAGTTGCCGAAGGGTTAAGTTCTATCCGGATTTGTGATTTTAAATGGATTTTTATTGTAAAACCCGGGTCCTAGGGTTTAAGTGCGATAAGATTTAGGGTTTGAGCAAGATATTTTGAAAAGATCGAGTGGTCTGTCCTGAGTCTATAAATACAGATTCTAAATGTAATCGCAGGAGGCGGAGACTTAGAAATAAAAGGCTTATAAGCAATTTCTTGCAAATTTTGTGAAATCCTTTGTTTCTGGACTTGGAGTTGATGTGCTTTAGATTTTCTGTGATAGCATGGCCAGGAGCCTAATCTTTTGCAGAGTGTGATAAGTGTATTTTCTTTTGTTATCCGTTCCATTTAAAGTTTGTTAGATATATCTTGTAAATCTGCCATTGTGAAGATTAAATATCTTGTTAGGCTTCGGTTGTTCTATTGTCTCGCTAGGGGAAATTACAGATTTGAGGTTAAGTTTGTTCTAATTGCTCTGTCTTCACTCGTGCGAGCTAGGCTGCCGATGAAAGATACCAGTTTTAACCAACTGCCCTTGGATTTATGATTTTCTGCTAGATCTGTTTCACTTGCCTTGTGCTCTTAGTTGAAAGTGATCTTAGACTGACTGGACACTTTCTTCTTTGATTTGTTCTGTTGTGAAGCTAGTAGCATAGATAAAATTGGTGGGTTTAAGTTTTACAGTTTAATGTTTGATAAGCTTCTCTTTTCTGCCTTACCCTACCCTCTCTTTGCTTACCGTTAATGATCCATTTTTATTTTCTTTATTTGCCTTTTATTTAAATCTGCTGACCCATGAGAGCTAGATCAAGAATTCAAGTTAAATCTGATTGTCAACAACTTTTGCAACTACTGAACAAGTTCGGGAACCCCCCTGTAAGGTAACAGAGCAGTCCATATTGAAATCTATTCCAATAGTGGAAAAGAGTGAATTGCCATTCGACCCAACTCTGTAACTCGCACCTTGGATAACCAGCTAGATCCTAAAGATGAGTGGGATCCGTCCCGTGGGTGTCTCCGAAGATTTCCTTGCCTTCATCCTTTCCCGGGGTGTGCATGAAAGCCGGACCAACAGTTCCCATAAACATTGTAATAGGGAATTGGTTCCCAAGAGATTGGTTGAGGAAATTTTATAAGAAATATTTTCTTCGTGGACGTAGCCCACATTGGATGAACCATGTTAAATTTGTGTCTCTCATGTGTGTGATTATTTGTGCATTGTTTAATTTACTGTTATGATGGGTGAAAAGTAAAAGTTTAATCTTATATTGTTCACCCTCCCCTCTCAGTATAAGCTTGTTTTATTCACTTTTTAATTTGATGAAGTTCTCTATTTTTGGATTCCTTTTGTCCATTTAATTTGTATATGAGATAAGTATAAGCAATAAGTTCCATCTTTAAAGCAATCAATGATTTTGCTTCCTTTATCCTTAATTTTCAATGGTTTAATTTTCTAAATTCCAATAATCTAAAGTTTGATGTAGTACTCCTTATATCTCCCTAATTTAGAAATTTAGAAAATGATAATATTTACAAAATAATAATGCTTTAATTTTTCCAAGGTAGAAAATATTATATCTCCTATGTTAATTATTTACAAATATTATGATATTTGTATTTCAAATAATGCACTTTTGAAATATCACTTAAGGATATAAACTCCTTGTATAGATTTGCTTTCTAATTCACTAAGGTTGTTATTTGATTATATCTCCAATACAATAATAAACTCAACCTTATATCTCCTTGCATTCCTTATATCTCCTTGCATTTAATAGAAGGTAAATATTAAAATCATGTAAAAATATACCTTTCTTTTAATGTTGTAGGCTACTAGATGAATGGCTCCTATTTTGACTCCTCTATCCAAACTTTAGGCATAGTATTTGCTTGTATTCAATGTATGACAATGAGCATTGAATGCTCTTACATTCAATGGGAACCTTATGATAGTCTTCTCCTTATTCAATTCAATTTGACCATCATGCAAGCTATATGAGTGTGCTCTTCTTTAGATTGGGCTAGTAATACACCATTCTTCCTTGAAATGCACGATACATGGCGCTTTATGTTGCACTACAATGTAGGATCACTTGCTAGGTGGTGTCTAGATGTTACAACCTTTTGAAAATGTTATTTTAAGTGGTGTAGGCCTTTGAGCATTGAATTAATGATTAATATCCCTTCTTGGCTTTGAATGGGGCGTTACTCCAAACTTGGGTGCTCCTTACCTTTGTGCAAGCATTATGTAAATGGGGTACTCTTCATCCTTTGTGCCAAGTGGCACAATATTCCTTTAGTTGATGTGGCAAGTGGAAGATCCTTCCCTTGTATACAACCAACCTCTTCAACATTCCTTATCACTATTTCTTACCAAATTTTGCTAGTTGTTTCGCTTAACAAGCTTTCTCCAACGTATGGTGGATCCTCTCCAATAAATGGTGGATCCTCTTCAACAAAGGTGGATCTACTCCAATGAAGGTGGCTCTGAGGTGCTTCAACATTGCCTTCTTGGTGGTTTTTCATCCAATATTTTATCCTTATCTGCTTTGATAATGCATTTTGCTACTTGCACCTTTATTTTGCTACTTATATTATTTTTTTACATTGTTCTCCTTGCAACTTGCACTACTGTTATGTTAAAATGTCCTTGCTAATGTCATTTTGCTTCCCTAATTTTATCTCTTTTTAGTTGCAGGTTCTTATTTCATTGTGAGCACTACTTTCATGAGACCGATGGCACTGAATTTGGTGTCTTTAGACACCTTGAATACTATGATTTTGAGCCCTTTTGTTAGCTCTCTTCCCTTTGCTTCAAAGTTTGCTCTTCAACCTTGATGATACGGTCACTTGATGATAATAATTTACTTGTTGTTTTAATGCCTTAAGACCCTCTAAATTTTATCCTCCCTTTTCTATGTTGTACAATACAAATATGGTGAAATTATATAATGTAAATAAATATGCAATAATTAAGATAAAATACCTTAATTTGCACTAGAATTTTTGAGACTTTTTGGTCTCCTTTTTGAAGCTATCTTGGTCTCCTTTAGTATGGCATCTTATTATCTAATCCTTTATGGTAAATAGTGATTTAATTTTTCCTTCTTGTACTAGGAAACTCTCTCCTCTAACTCCTTTGCTTGGTTAAATTTACAATGATAATTCCAAGCTTTTCAATAATGCAAATAGTATCCCATTTTAGATCGCTTTACTTTGCACTACAGTATATGAACTCTATGCTTTATAATAGAGTATTTCAATAGAAGGTAGGATGTTGATATTTTTCTTTCTTGCAAAATATATCTAACTCTTTCTTATGTGTAGGTTTTAACCCTTTTAGATATTATCTTTTGCACTTCCTTGAAGACTTTAAACTTGAAACTTTATCCTTTGTAACTTTAAACTCTAATGTGGTGCTTAATGAAACTTAATATAAGTATTAAATAATAAACCTTTTGCACCTAATTTGCATACCTTTTTAACCTCCATAGATGATGTATTTCTTGGTGATTTGGATCACCTAATTGTTGCTCTATGTTAGATGAAATCGTAGCTCTTTCTTTGTTGTCCAAAACAACTCTTTAACTCACCAATTTGTAGCTTTGAAACTCCTCTAACTTGCTACCTGAAAATGTAGTTTGGTGGCTTTAACTCTCATTCAAAATGCACTCTAAAAATATAAAACTTAGCAGCTATTAATGTTGCCCAAATTGCTACCCTTTTGTTGTCCTCAAATCTCCTAAATTTGATAGGAAACTCCTCCAAATCACAACTGATACTTGTCTCCTATAGACCTTTAATTTTTTTCTATAAAATTAGAAAACTCTTCTTTCATGGATCAGACTTCAAATCCTCCAAAGGTAATCTTCAAACCTCTCAATTTTGGTGGTTTCTTCTAGTTCCTTTCTCCTTCAACCTCCTTGTCAAATTCTGACTTCAATATTGACATTTTTTCTAGCCTTCTTCTCAAGAATCTGAATGTCTTGAGGTCTTCATAAATATCTTTAAAAATTTTGGCAAACTTCTTGCCAAATACTTCTCCTTTTGGAATTTTTTTCGTATGGCAACAATTATTCCAAAACCTCCTTTATCAAGAATTTTTCTTGCTAGTAAATTTCTCCAATGAGTTCTCCTGAAATTCTCATCTAATGGTGTTCTCCAAATCTCCTTCAATGGCCTTCTTCGAAATATACAATGAGGTTTTCCTAGACTTCTCCTTCTTTCTCCTTTCAAATCTTCCTTGAGATCTCTTCTCTTGGACCTTCAATTTTTACAACCTCTAGTCTTCTCAAAACTTCAATGAGACCTTTCTTAATATCTCTAATATTCAACTATGGAATTTTTGCAATGATATCTTCTTCTTGGATCTCTGAAATCTACAACTTCTAAAATTTGTGGAACTTTTCTAGTCCTTCTAAATATCCAATCTTCCAAATTTGAAAGTTCTTCAATGGGACCTTCTATGGGTCTCTTCAGCTTCTTGAGCTACTTTCTTCTTCTTTCACTCGGCAATTTGCAGTCTTCAATATTTGATGGAGATATCCAATCTTCAATATTCTCTAGGACTATTTTGTAGAGTCTCTACTTCCTTCAATCTACAATAAGGCTCCTTTGGCCTTTTTCTAGAGTCTCTACTTCCTTCAATCTACAATAAGGCTTCTTTGGCCTTTTTCTCTCTTCTGCAATCTACAATCTGCAAGTCTACAACTCTTGTAATGGGATCTTTTTTTAAAGGTCTCCTAAATATTTAGTCTTCAACTGGTTACTTCAAGTGTTGGATTTATTCTAAAGAGTATATTATCCCTAGCTCTTTTAGGAATCTTCCAAACTTTCTTTTAATCTTCTTTTTCTAAAAAAAAGCATTAGAGAAACTAAAAATAGAAAAACTTTAAATCTAGATATAATGAATCTTCACTAGTTGATTTGTCAATTTAGTGGAATCAATGTTGAGTCCTAATCTTAAAAAAAAATTGCAGATCTTTAGAAAGACTCTACCCAAATGCAATTTCAAAAATTCTAAAAATGATATTTCCTATCTCCTCTTAATCTCTTTTGTGGATCTCTCTATTTCCTATCAATCTACCTTGCACTCTGATACCACTGTTAGAATTTGATGATATATATTAAATAAAATATAATCAAAATATGTAAAATGAGCAAGCAATGATAATTATATGATAATGGTACTATAATATGCAAGAAAAATATATAAAAAACTTTTGCAATAACTCAAAAATATGCCATTAATAAAATCTCACAAAAATCATTCAATGTAATATAATGGAGGACATAAACACTCCATAAAATACATTAAGGATCTACATTGTATTCACTATACTAACTAGCTACTAATGCTACTTCATTCGACTACACTCAACTTTCTCAAAGGCATATATATAGGGAGATAAGTCCCTTTACCTTTCATCTACCCATGACTCTTTATCTACCTAACCTATGACTCATGTACATATGGACTACATGCACATTTACATCATTGCACATTCTAACATGTGTATTTATTACATTGCATAAATTAGCTACACAAACCTTACTCTAAGGTGAACTCCTACTCTAGTTATATACCCAATATGGTACATTAGCATGTACCAAATAATGTAATATACTCCAATAGTGTACAGGTTTTCTTGACCCTCTTGACTAGGTCCCTTATGTTAATCCCTAGTTGTTATGCTTAATGTCGACATCATAAATAGAAGCTTGAGTACCTTCAAGAAGTTTTCTCTTGCAATCAATTCTTCCTCAACCTATTTAACGATTTATATGACTTGGTTCAAGTTGTGCTCTACATAGGCTACAAAGTGGAAGTATCCTTGGGTTTTTATGTCCTTTGCCTTAATCTTATTGAAGAGAGACTTGAGTTGTTAGATATCGAAGGCTCTCTTAGAATTTATAGTTGCTTCTCCTTCTTTAAATACCATCAATTCCTTTTGGATTTGATCAATATTTTGATCTCACTTATTGAGCTTCTTGTAATTGTTTAACTTGATCTATATTAGTTGGGCATTCTCTTAATCATATTATTGTTTTGATTGAATTTGACCCTATGCAAGTTGTTGAAAGACATCCTTCGATTGTCTTTCTTTCTCAACATCATCAAGTTAGGATTTGAGGTCTTCTAATTGCTTATTTAGCTACTCCCTTTCAGAGGTGTCCTTATTTAGTGTTCATTTTCCTATTAGAGCCACTCCTTTTTGGATTTATGTTGTGTCCTATTAGAGCTCTTAATTCTTCTTTTCAAGTGCCTCATATCTTACTTCTAGTTGGTCAAACTTCATGGTCACATTAATTAAGAGTTGATTTGTAGACCAAAATATTTTGTATGGATCTATTTGGATCAAATTCATTCGATACTTGGGTAATAAATTTAGAAATATATGATACATCTTTGGATTGGTCACTTTCTGTTTCCTTCATAATAATGATCTTGTCCCACTTGGATGTCAATCATGATGTCAAAAACATTAGAGCCTTGGAGTTCTTATCCCTCAACTACTTATATTATTTCTTTAGTTTATTTTCCTCTATTATAAGGACATCAAATATGTTTTGGATATTTTTTTCCTAAGGCTCATGGATGACGTTTCATATGAAGTATTGGATTGGTCTTATGACTAAATTGACTTCTAGGGGAGCTCTTGTAGGATTAGTAATGGTGGATGGAGTGGGTGACATTGTCATTTATAGTAAGCGTAGCCTAGAATATGATGGTCATTGGTGTGGCTGGGATGAGATGGTTGGTGGGGTAAATTGAGTGGATATGGTTTTGAACTTGGCAAGTATGGAAGGAGTTCATCTTGAATCCAATTATACTAATCAGGGTTATGCATAACGACGAATATTCACCATTCGGGTGAATATTAGCATTTTTAAAAATTCAAATTTACGAATTTGGGGGACCCGGACGTCGACCATTTAGCCAAAAAAATTTGAGACAAAAAATTTTAGGTGTCGGTTCATCGTGCGTTGATAATAGTATCATGGATATTTTTAAAAATTCGCCAACAATCCCGCCTAAATAGAGGTCCCTTTTTGCCATAAAATTTTAAAATTTCTAAATTATCCCACCCAACTCGCCAAGTATACCACTATATATAATTAACACCCTAGGGATACTTTTTCATTTTTGGACCTTGTTCTACACTCGACGGATATACCAACCTAGTTCTACACAAGACCGGACCCATTTTTAGCACCGAACAAGATCGGACCCATTTCTGCACCAGACCGGACCCTTTATAGTGCAAGATAGGACCAAACCCTATTCTGCAATAGATCAAACCAATTTTAGCACCAGACAAGACCGGACCCATTTTTGCACTAGATCGAACCTTGTTCTACACCAAGATAGACCCTGTTCTGCACTAGGTCGGACCCTATTCTGCACTAGATAAGACTGAACCCATTTTTACATAGGATCGAACCCATTTTTGCACCAGACTAGACCCTGTTCTACACCAAGTCAGACCCATTTCTGCACCAGACTAGACCCTTCGACACCGGTCGGACCTTTTCACCAGCTAGATCCATTTTTCACTAGATAAGACGGACCATTTCTGCATAGGATCAGACCCTTTTTGCACCAGGCTGATTTTTTGACCCTATTTTCCTATTGAACTAACTATTGGACTCTGTTCCACACTAGAATAGACTATCAAACCGCGTTCTACACTAGGTTCTCTATCATTACTCTGTTTGCCATGTTTTTCTCTATTTTACCATGTTCTACATGTTGTCCCCTATTTTCTCTCTTTCTGTTAAAACTCTTTGATTCTCTATTTCTATTCAGATCTACTTTTCTATTATAATATTATGAATAGGTGAACGCTTTGGTTCTTTAAAGACATTGTGATGCTTTGTTTCTCTGAAGACATTGTGATTCTCTATTTCTAGTCCATTTTGTACTATAATCTGATATTTTTTTATATGTATATTTAATTATTTTTCAATCATGTTCTGCACTAGACCAATATTCGAGCCCTGTTCTACATCCGAATGATCATTGCTCTGTTCCCATGTTTTTCTCTATTTTGCCCTATTTTGCATGTTTTCCCCTATTTTCTCTCTTTTTGTTAAAACTCTTTGATTCTCTGTTTCTATTCAGATCTACTTTTCTGTTATAATATTATACATAGGTAAATGCTTTGGTTCTCTAAATACATAGTGATAACATTTTGCTAAGGTAAGTAATTATGTGCTCTTAATAGTTACAGGAGTTTCAAAAATGGGAGGATAAAATTATAAAATCATATTTATTGGGGGGGGGGGGAAAAGAGTATCCTCAAATATTTTAGCAAAATGTCGAAATGCAAAAGATATAGGAGATCAATTTTAAGTTTCTTTTGTAACTTTGTTTAATCCAAGAATGATAAAAATTATTATGGTATGCTACTATGCAGAATACCCTGTCGACCCTGATATGCCTCGACTTGAAGATATTCCCCAGCAAGAGATGCCTTCTAATGAAAATCCTCTTGACAATGACATCCAACAAACACTTGAAGAAAACCCTCAAAATGACATATCAATTGAAAATAAAAGTGATAAATCAAATACATTACAAACTTCTTTTGAATCTTCAAGCAAAAATTCTAAAAAAATAAAAGCATCTAACTGGATTATTGGAAGGGGATTTAAGAAAGAATGGGTAGAAAAATTTCCCTGGATTGAGCCTGTCTTGACTGAGGACAACCAAATCGATCAAAAATAATGTAGATGCAAAATTTGCAGTTGGAGACTTGGTAAGGATCACAGGCTGCAAAATAAGATAGATACAATAGAAAAACATGTTGGCAAAGCTTATGTAAAAGTTACAAGAAGTAATGGTGAAGTTAGTAAAGAAGTTAGGTGGAAGGATGCATCAGAATGTATGCATGTTAGATATGCAATAGAATATGACAATCACTTAAAGCAACAACAATCTCTTGTTGAGAAAGGTGGAATGATTGTAGCCCAATTTCATAAAATTCACAAGACCACCTTAGCTTCAAAAAGTTTGCAGTTTGTCGTTGTATATAGTATTCTCAAGAAAGGTAGACCCATGTCCGATTTTATTGATTATAAGCACCTATTACAACTAGCTAATGTGCAAAACCTTCCTAATTCCCATTGGTCAGATCGAAGTGGTTGGGAAATGGTAAAATGTCTATCATTAGTTGAGATGGAAGACCTGAGGGAGCAAGTAAAACTTGCCAGATTCATTTCACTTTCTATTGATGAGGTGATGGTTGTGGATAACACATCTTGGATTTGCATGCATGTGTACACATTTCAAAATCATGTAAGGAGGCCTAGTTTGCTAGGATTACATAAGATGGTGGAAATTTCAAATGCAAAAAACATCTATAATGTTGTTGTGACTAGTTTAAAGGATATTGCAGGAATGAATGATATAGACATAGCAACAAAGTTAATTTGCATTGGAGTTGATGGTGTTGCTATTATGCAAGGGCACAGGATTGGTCTTTGTGTTCGACTCCAAACCATAGTTGCCCCATATATGATTCCCATTCATTGTATGGCTCATAGAGTGAATCTTGCATATAAAATCGTGAGTACCTTTGCAAATGTTGGTAGAGTGGAAGACCTCATTCGTGAAATACATTCATATTTCTCATGCAACCCAAAAAGGTTTGCAGAGTTTCAACAGTTTGCACTAGGAGTTACAGAAGGAAAAAAATTGTTAAAAGATGTGGATACAAGATGGATTTCACTGTATCAACTTGCTCATAGAGTTTTTATAGAATATCAATCATTAACGGGGTTTATGCACGTAAATCGTAGGATAGTTGATAAGGCAAAATATTTGTTGTTCCATTTGACTGACTTGGAAACCCTTTTGACCTTATGTGGTATTCTTCCAATGTTACAAGAAATGAACAGATTAATTAAACTTGCACAAGAGAGATCCATCTATATCATTGATTTCATGAGGATGAGAAAACAAATATGTGTGCTTATTGATACGTTATATGTGTCTAAAGCAGATTTTACAGATCCCTTGTTTGATAGTTGGAATACATTGACAAACGTGAACAATCCAAAAAGCTTTTTGAAGTTTGACATCAATGATCATCTTTGTATTAATGTTCATGGAAATTTGATAGCACTTTATTGTTATGAAAGGCAATCAAGTATAGTTGTGGATGATTTTGAAGAAGTTCCTGTAACACACAATAGATTTCATGTTGTTTTACACAAAATTAAGACAAATTTGTCAAAAATAGCAAAATATTTGACAAGTGAGATAAGAGAACGATTTCAGAGAGATGAGTTGCTTGAGGCCATGGGTGTGGTTAACCCCATGTTTTGGGGTCCTTGTACTGAATACAATTCTGCAAATGAGTTATTTATTAAATATATGGGCATCCTCATTAACCATTTCAGTAAGAGTGTGGAAGTCAATGGTGTTGAAATCAAAGGTATACTCAACAAAGATCTTTTGAAACAATAGTCATCACATTTTGGAAGAACAATGGTTGGGCAAACATCACTTATGACTAGCATCCATGAGATTGGTTCCACTGCACATTTGTGGTAAAAATTGTATCCAAGTACTATCTTACAAGATACGATAAGTGAATACTTTTGTTTATATGAATTATGTGAAACAATGATTTTGGGGTCTATGGAAGATGAGAGAGTTTTTAGTGCACTATATTTTGTTAAATCTAAGCTCCGTAATAGGCTCGACAAAAATTTAGAAAATTGTTTAAGAATTTATGTGTCATCGTATCAGTTGGATAAATTTTCGTATGATAGAGCATTGGCATACTGGAGTTCCCTTGCAGGCATAAGGGGTACCATGAATACGATCGATAAGGATGATGATGATGCTTTCAGTGATCAGATGGTGGAGACATAGATATCCGCTATGCTTAATAATGATTCTGGACAAGCTGATATGTTTCAGCTACCTGAATTCTAATTATTCCATGATTTCATGGACATTGATAAACATGAATTCATTTGATAGCAGATTTCACAATATTGTTTCAGATTTATAAGATTTCAAAAAAATTGTTTATTCATAAATTGTATGTTTTATATCACATTGTTGTTTTATAAATTGCATGTTTTATATCACATTGTGGTTTTAAAAATTGTATGTTTTATGTCATAGTGTCTCAACTGCCTTCATTGATAAATCTTTATGTTTCATGTTTTAAATCATAGTATTTGTATATTATTGTTGATGTATGTATGTTAAACAACAATAAGTTTAGGATCTATTTCAGTTCATGAGATATTAAAATATGCTTGGTTTGCATGAAGATCTATGATCTTATCTATGATGCTTAAAATCATTGTTTTGGTTTATTTTAGTTTAGGATCTATTATAGTTCATTTTAGTTTAGGATCTATTACAGTTCATGAGATCTTAAAGATGCTTGGTTTGCATAAAGATCTATGATGTTATCTATGATGCTTTTGTTGTTTGAGATGAACATAGTAAACAATATTGGCCAGAAATAAACTAAAATAGCAACACAAATTTATAAATGCAAACAACCTTTGAATGATGGAAGACACAAAATGAGAAAATATATTTTTCATTAATTCGAATAGAAATATATTACATCGTACAAAATTGTTGACTACAGTCAACTTGAAAGCATTTTACATTGTTAAACATTTGATTGGGGGTTTGTTGCTTCAAGATCGGTTGGAGTTGCCTTTTCTTTTCCTTTATCTGCTTCCATGACACCCTCTTCTAGCAGTGCTCCAACTCTGACTAGGTTTTCATGTACTTTCACAATACTCCCCACCAATGTTGCTTCCTCTTTGTTTGGATCTTCGAGTATTGTTGGAAGCATTTCTTTTGCTTTCTGTTGCTCTAGTACGTGGTCCGGATCTTCATTGAGCTTATCCCTGATATATTTTCTTAAACGATTATTCTCCACTATTTTTTATTGCATTTTCTTTTTCATTTCCATTGCATTATGCAAAAATGTCTTCGCCCTATTAATATTGACGTCCATGCTCTTAACTTGTCTTTTTAAGTTATCAAAATTTGACTGCAAAAAGAAATTGAAAACATAATTCAAAAGAGTTATATGAAAATTATTACATGTTTTAAAGAAATATAAAAATTTAACTACAATAGAAAATTGAAACATAAAAAACTTTTCTTACCTCAGCCAAGTCCCTAGAAGCCTCAACAACTACAACTTTGTCCTTATCGAAAGTCCAATGGTTATAAAAATCTTGGGCTTCAACATTAATGTTCTCTAATCTACCGACCACAACATTTAAAACATCATCATCATAAATAAAATCAGACTTCACTGATCCTGATGTGGCCTATTGTAGTAGGCCACCAAGATTTTCTGGTTCATACTGAACCAAAGAATAAATAGAATCTCTTTTTGTATAATTCTTATATCGGGCATTAATTTCCCTTATAAGGACTTTGGCCCGATATTCCCAATCCTTCATCTCTTGCAAATCTCTAAGCACAACCTATTTAATGGTTGCTTCAGTATTCTCAATCATTAAAATATTTTCATCAAAATTTACAATATCATCCTCAGTTTGAGGACCCTGAGGAGGAGGGTTGTTTCCTTGAGTTGATGGTAATGATGTCTGGTCAGTTGTAGGGGCTTCTCTTTGTTCTACTTCACCTTGTGGATCATGAAGCACATTCGTTGCCTTGAAGCCTAAAATGTTGCCCTACAAAAGAAAATCATCATCGAGTTGGATATTATCCAATCCCACGGTTGAAACTTCTGGTGCCTATGAATTTGTGTTAAATGTAAAATATGACCAACCATACCCAGAACTTGGTGTTGGCCCCTGTGATCTATGTGAGAACCCATACCCAAAACTTGGTGTTGGCCCTTGTGATCTCTGTGAAAACAATTGTTTTCCAACGTGCATATGGCCTCGCATTTGCATAGGTTGTGCCTATCATTGATGTGGTGGAAGTGGTGGTTGTGGTGCAAGCGGTGGCTATGATGGAGGTGGTGGCGGCATATGGCCTCTCATTTTTGTAGGTTGTACTTGTCGTTGAACTTGAGAATCGACTAAAAATAGTCAAAAATATTTTGTTACAATTTTTCAAAAAATAAAATAGAAAAAAATCTTAATTTAAATTAAATACATAGATTTACCTGAAGATGATGAAATTTGTTGAATTTGGGTGCCAATGGGTGAGGGGTTGACCGCACTAGATTCAGCCTACACATTTTATGCATACCTAGGTGTACAAGAACCCCCAGGAGGAGTGGCTTGCCTGGAACATTTATACGACCTCTACAATGGTGTCGCTTCTAATCCAATGTCTTCAGAATCACCAGTTTGTTCTGGCTTGTAACCCCTATTGGCAACATCCTATTTATTCCTTGTAATGGCTGCCCTACCCTGCATTTAGATGAAAAGAAAAATTAAAAAAATGTGATAAAATATAAAATAGTATTTCATGGTCAAAGATGGACTTATCACCTTCAATTCCTCTATTGTCATTGCAATAGCTTGTAGTGTTGCATGCACTACAGTTGGTACATGAGTAGTTTGCAAATTATGAAAACACTCAAAATAGAGTGCTAAAATATAATTAATGGTACCCACAATGGGTTGTGTCTTGTTGGTTTGCATTTGAACGCAATGCAACTCACCCTGATCTGGTCTAAAATATACGTGCACCAATCGAACCTATGATGCTTCTCATAGTGAACAACATAGGCTAGTGCCCAAAATAAAATTTTTGGTCTTTTAAGCAGAATCAATCTTGCTTGGAAGAACTCGATAATGGCCTTCAGAGTTGCATGGTTAACATCACTGATTGTTAACCCTCTTTTTGACTTGGTGACGGAAGCTACAAAAATAAAATTAGATGATAATTTACAAATTTGAAACTTTGAACATTAATAGAATATAAATAACAAGAATTATACCTACCAAATATTCTGATCCTAGACCGTACGTTGTTTTGAGGTATCCTTTGTCATCTGGAGTCAGCTGCAACCTCGTTGACACTTGAGGACAATCATTGAAAGGAAGATCTATCAATCTATTAATATCTGGCGATGGTGAAAACTAGATTTATACTTTCATTCTGATTGTAGCCTTGTCATGGTCATAATCGACTATGATATGTTGCAGGAGGACTTTATCAGTTTTGAATTGTGGCATTGAAACCAAGGTTGTCAACCCTACATCATCTAGCTATGAAAATTCTATACCTAGGGTTGTTAGTAAATCTAAAATTAAACTACAAGAAAGGTTCTTGAACTTTGGTGCAGGGGTGGAAGAGGTGGCCATTGCAAGAAGTTGGAAGTAAAAGAAATTGGATTGGGAACCAAAAGGTTGCTTGCAATGGTTAGCTCTGGTTGGGTGTAGTCATAGAAATGAAATAGAAAAATGATTGTTGATGCCCTTTTATAGATAGAAGAGATGGGGTTGACACGTGGTAGCATTGTATTGGACATGTAGTGTGGTTGATCGAATGTGTGACACATGGTAGTCGGTCAAAGGGGGAACATTTTCAAATTTGGACCTTTATCTACATTTGAACCATATTCTACATGAGGCCTTGGCACTAGACCTTATTCTACATCAGGCCTGAGATCGATCCAAATTCTACATCAGGCTCGATATCGGACCACATTATACATCAAGCAAGATACCAAACCTTATTTTGCATGAGGCCCAATACCAGACCATATTCTGCATCTGATCCAATACCGTTCCACAATCTGCATCCAGTCCTATACCGGACCATTTTTTGCACCTAGTCTGATGTTGGACCAAATTTTGCATCAAGCTCGATATCATATCGTATTCTGCATCTGATTCGATACCAAACCACACACTACATCTGGTTGAACCATATTCTGCATCTGAGCCCATATCATAGTACTTTCTACATTTGAGCCCATACCAGATAACATTTTGCATCTGAACTAATAATGAATCACATTCTATATCTAATCCAAGATCGAATCACATTCTGCATTTGGTCCCAGACCAGATCATATTTTGCATCTGATTCGATATCGGATCATATTCTACATTCAGATCAATATTGGATCATATTCATAATTCGGTCCATGATCGGATCATATTCTACATCTGATCCATGATCAGATCATATTCTACATTTGAACCAAGATCGAATCATGTTCTACATCTATTTTGATATTGGATCATGATTTGTAACATGTTCATCATCACCAAAACTCGTTTTCCACCTGGTCCGGTCAGAACTTTGAAATTCACCATTTTTTTCATTTTTTTTGAAAAATTAAGGTAATTCACCATGTCCTCCTACATGAAGTTGGCTAGGATTCGCCAGGGTTTCGCAACAGATTCACCATTTTTTTACAAGTACATTTTGGGTCCGACCCCTTATGCATAACCTTGATACTAATGTTTTTGCTAGTAGTGATACCATTGATGAAGAGGTGGATTATGGTGAAGGAGATAACGAATATAGTGCTAAAGGTTATGAGGTAGATACTTGGATGGATGGTGATGAAAATTAGGTGCTTGGAGTGGTACCAAACATGATGATGATAGTTGGAGGTAGGGTGCCTCCAAAAGCACCATGAGCTACACTAGTAAAGAGTGAGGGAAGTGCAGCATAAGTAGGAGAAGAGTAAGAGGTGGGAGTAGAAGAAGCAAGGATAAAGATAGAAGAAAAAGTTGTGGATAGTGGAATTGAAGTGAAAGTGGATGCAGTTGTGGTGATGACTTTAGTTATTCCCAACTTAGGAAGTATTTATACTATAGGGATTTCCCTCTCTTCAAGCTTGTTTATTCTAGGGTATTTACACCTTTTTAAATATTCACCCAAAAATATTAAATCTTTGTTGTGTGTTCCACAACAAAACTAAGAGATATTGATGTAGTCTGCAAAACAAATATCATAATTTTTGGTGTAGGGGCTTGTTGTGGCCTTAGTGGACTAGAAGGGCCATTTGAATATTCACCTATTATCTTTTTCTATTTTAACACTTAGATGCTTTTGATCTCAATTTATAATTGAACAGGCCATCTAGTGTTGGCCTCATCGAAGTGCTTATTTCATACTACATCCTTTGTTAAACTAGGATCTTCTAGTTTGAATACCCTAGTTCTCTTAAGACCCCTAACTTTTGATGGTTTATGTTTTTGTCTATATCAAATTCATCCATGGACTTGGTATAAAAAGAGTTCCATTTAGTCAAATTATTATGCCATCCCTAGATTTCCTCCTTGTAACCATGTGTGCTCCCCAAGGTGGCAATAACTAGCTCTTCACTAGGGTTGGCTTATTTCTAAATATTATACCTCTTTTCATGAGCAAATAAAGTTTCCAAACCCTTGGCATTTAGCTTATCTTTGAAATATTTTTTTGGTTCATAGTACCACCTATCCCTCAATTATTTCAACTCTATATCCCTTAGTTTTCCTTCCATAACTTAGTGGAACCCTTACAACTTAGGAAGAATCTTCATAATTGATTGCTTGAGTGGATCAAAGGTAGTTTATTTCTATCATGGTAGAATATATTACATCATTTGGCTATGTTAGATTACTTTTGGGGGAAGTTATCTAACTACTTCATGAAATGTAATAAATGCACAAGTGTCAATGTGTAAGGTATCCCTTGTACAACTAGGTAGAGTGTTGGCCAAGGAATCTATCTTCCTATTTAAAAGGCCACATATCTCTACTCGAATGTATCACTTCTATTAATTCAATAATATGTTCTATTGCTTTGATCTCTGACTCATAGTGTAATGCAATATTTTTAAATCCATCAGTGGTATCAGAGCTACGGTCATTCCCAGATAGGAATAAGGAAAGTCATTACTACGGGTTTTGCAAAATAGATGCACCTTTGGACCTGCCACTTGCAAATTCCATTACTTTGAGATTTTTTGAAGAGCTCAACAAGAATAAGGAGATCAGAGAAGTTTCTGATAAGCATAATATTTGGGACAATTATCACCATCCGATAACAAGCCCAAAAATAAGAAGGTAGAAGACCATAAGGAGATCTACCAAATCCTTGAAAAAGAAGAACTTGGCAAGGAGTGCCAAATCCCTGGAAGAGAAGGTTTTTGCAAGGAGTGCCAAACCCCCAAAGGAGAAGAACAAGGCAAGAAGTATCAAATAAGATATAGAAGATCCTATTTGAAGTTAGAATTTGACAAGGAGACTTGAAGATAGAAGGAGCTATTCAGGGAAGCCTACTCAAAGCAGCAACTTGGTGATCTTAGACACCAAGATTCACATCCTCTACATAAGTAGCAAATAAGATATATAACTCTTAAAAATTTACACAACCTTTGGTGAAAATAGATTTGTTCATTAGATTTGTTAAATAACCTTATTCTAGATTAAAGTTGCAACCTAAATTATAGTATTCAAAAGTGCAAAATAAAAGGTTCATTTTAGAGGTTCATTTGCACACTAGGAGTTGATTAGATTCCAAATATTAATTATCTATCAACTACTTATTATCTACTTTGGAAAGTGAAAAGAAGACTGAATCCTACAATACTAATTGTAGTGAATTTGTAAAATATTTGAAGGTTCATTTCAAATTATTCTTGATTAGTTACAGTAAATTGATTAAGTGCATTTTCTTGAGAGTAGATTGGAGTTTGTTAGTGCATTTTTACATAGAATTTTTTAGATTCATTTGCACTATTATTACTCTCAAAATAAATTATTTTTGTGAATTGAAAAAAGGTACAAAATTTAGTTTGTATCAAGTGTCTAAAGACACTCTTAAAGCACAAAAACCTACAACTCTTAGTGGCCAATAGAAGCCACCAAAATTGGTTAGTACAAGCAAAGAAAAACTAACCAAAAAGAATCTTCAAATATTGAGACTTGGTGAGTCTCAAATCCAAAGCACTTAGGGGTTAGTGCAACTAAAATAAAGCTTCTATTTTATAGTGTTTACAAATCTTGGATTCACCATAAAGCATCCAAGAAAAGAGGGTAATGAGTCTACTCAAAAGGACATCCTCAAAACTCTCATTTGTGCATTCAAAAATCTGCTACAAAATAAGACTACAAAATATGAAAAAGGGAGTTTAAAAAGGATGCAAAATAAAGTGTATTATTCACAAGGTATTTCACTACATTATCAAAAAATAGGGAGCATATAGAAGGTGGCATTAAAGGCACAAATATCATAGGAAAATCCAACCAAAGAAGGGTTGAAATATTAGTGCTCTTCAATCATCGAAATGGCATACTCTCCACGGATGAACCTGTAAGACAATGGAAGCTCATCAAACTGATTTACATAAACCAAATAAATATTATTAAGGACATCTATGAAGATAAAAATTAAAAGCTTATTTAGGTAGACAGAAGAGAGCTCATCCATGAAGAAAGAGCATCAAGCTTCCACTCCTACCAAGGCGAACAAGCAACATAACAAGGAGCACATTTAAAGCAAGAAGAAAAAGGAGAAGGACAAATTCTACGTTGAGAGTAACATCCACAAAAGTAAGCACTATCATCCATGATCGAAGCTCCAAGATGCCTCATGAAGCCACTTGCAGAAGAATAGGTTGCTTGCTGCCCAAGAAAACAAAGTAAGCTAAGGAGGAAGATAATCGAAGGAGTTACAATCTCCTTCTTGAAGGTGTTACATCAAAAGTCTCATGCAAGAAGACTGAATTCCACTTGGTATAATATTCTCTAGCACCTCTTATTTCCTAATGCTCAAGAGACCATCGAAGGGGAGTTACAAGCGCTAGAGCAAATTCTCATATGTTATAAATGTGTAACATGTATCATAGAAGTGTTACAAGAAGATATTGGTGTTATATAAGTGAAAACACTCTCAAGAAATGGAAAAGACACTTGGCCACCCTTGACCTCCAATAAATGCAATCTAATTTCAAAGAAAGAACTGGGTGAAGAGGACAACAAATTGTAGTAAAAAAAAATGAGAAAATATCACAGTCAAACCAGTTCTAGCATAGCATGGAAGAAAGGGATCAAGGAGCATTTAAATCTCCATAGAAGAAGGACATATTACCAGCATCATACTCTCCAGCATCAAATAACAAGCTTGATCGTTTCTCACTCAACCATACCACACTTGGCCCATCCATATTTGTCAACTCAAGCACCATAGAAAGGGTATGTAAGAGGACTATTATACTAAGTAAAAATCAACGCTATTCAAGTGTGAAGACAAGGAGCTAAGGTAAGCGAATTATCTCATTAATATTGCTTTCAAACATAGGAGATATAAGGCTATAAAATCAAGGATAAATTTTAAGGTTGTGAAAGCAAAAGATATAGGAGATAACTTACCAAAAATCAAAATAATATTTGCAAGCTAACCTAGGAGATATAAGGCCTTCTACTTAGGTTGAACGATTTAATACTTTACAAATATTATTATCTTTTCTAATTTTCCAAATTAGGGAGTCATAAGGTCTACTACATCAAATTGATTTATTGGAAATTAGAAAAATTAAAATCAAATTTCAAAGGGCCATTATAAGAGGTTTATTTAAAACATTTTAAAGGTTGGAAATTTATAATATTTACTTGTCTCAAATCGAGACAAAATATCCAACATTAAAAACTCTTTAAATTTGGGAAAAGTGCTTAGTTCAATAGGAGCAATAAGGATAATAGAAATTGAAATTTGATATTTACAAAAATTTACAAAATCAACCAAAATTGAACTAAAATTTACAATTTGGTATTTACAAAACTTTACAAAATCAACCAAAATTGAACTAAAATTTATAAAATCACTTTATATCTTATCCAAAACATACTAGGGAGATGTTGGCATTTTTGCCACACTAAAAAATAAAATTTTAAATTCATCAAGTGAAGTACGTCTAGTAGTGAAAGAAAAATTGGATGAAATGATCTTTAGATATTTTATTGTGATAGATATTTTCTCAAGCTTTCCAACGATATATTACAATAGCCAATCGGGTGAACGGATCAAAAGTTATGGCTCCAAGAAGCTTTATCACCAAAAATCAATCTTCAAGGCAAAAATAGAAGGAAGAAATTGTTGGGCACAGTCAAAGTCAAAGTCACCCCTCAGGAGGGGCAAAAATCATTTTCGCCCTCCTCAGGGGTGAACCTAATGGGTAAAATTGATGGGCGAAGCTGATGGGTGAACGTGATGGGCGAACCTGATGAGCGAACCTGATGGGCAAACCTGATGGGTAAACTTGATGGGCAAACCTGATGGGCAAACCTGATGGACAAACCTGATGGGTGAACCTGATGGGCGAAGCTGATGGGCAAAGCTGATGGGAAAAATCATTTTCAAGGGTGAAATTACCCAGTTAAGAGGCGAGATAAATTTTAGGAGCGAATGCAATTATGATCGCCCAAAAGGGAAGGTGAAACTCAGTTTCACCCCTTTTGAATGTGAATGTCAATTTAAAAAAGGAATGACGTAGTTATCAAATGTTTTCACTCGAAGATTAAAAAAATTTATTGTTGTGATAAAATGAATGTTGGAGTGCGAAGAAGGTGAACAAAAAATGTTAGATGTTTTTGGTGCAATCAATTAGTTGATCTCGAGCAATATTGCAATGTGAATATTGATGAATATGTATATTTTAAATGAATGTTGGGATTTAATGATAGTGTCCAAATGGAAAATATTTTTATTAATCTTCATCATTTCCCAGGAACGCCTTCTTATTGGTTTCGCTCCCTCTCCAAGATGGATTTAATATGGAGTAAATTATTGAAGTGGTGGTGATTTTCAAAGCGTGAAAGAGGCCAAAATTTAATACGCTCATGCCCAATTAATCAACTATCCAGAGTTGTTTCACATTAGAACTGGATCATCGTGGCTGAAGGAAGATTTCCAAGGAGAAATTGTCGTGTCGATGTTTTTGATTTACAAATATTTTACCTCTATATGTATTTAATGAAAGAGGCGCAAACCTCTATAAATACTAAGAAAACTTTCATTGTAAGGGGTTGGAAAAAATAGATATCCTATGAGAAAACTCTTCAAGTTCTCTGTAGTAATAGACATATAGAGCTCTTGGATTTGCAAATGACTTGGTGCATTTTTGCCTTTTAATTTTTGTATTTCTTATATACACTCATATTCTTTATTTGTTGTTGAATTCAAATTTTGCAAATTGAATTTGAATATTGCTGATGAGAGGAGTGAGTGTTGGAGTGTTGATTTGAAATATTATATGTACAAAGTCTTACATGAATTCTGTTATTTCTTTATCTATTACATGTTATTTGTTGCTTGGTGTGGATTTTTGCTATCAATCTATTCCCATCCTATGCATTCGGCCTATGGCCATATTTCCATTTCTTTTTGCATTTTTTAATTTCTTTCCTACATCTCTAGTCTTCAAACAATTTAGAATTAGTTTTGGAACCAGACCTCCGTGGAGATTGATACGGGGGATATTTCTTTCCTTCGGTCATTCAATGTTGGTCGTATCTAGGGTGCACAAACACAGTTTTGTTGATTAGGTAGATATTTGACCAATAATTTTTGGCATACCCGGTGGGACTCACAGTCTCCGTATTTTAAGGGAGCCCAAGTTTGGTGAATCTCTAGCTTACCTTCATCTAGAAAAATCACTTGGTGACTCTATTGAGTTGAAAATCTAGATCTCTTGATCGTGGATGCCTTTTATACTAAAATAAGACACCCCAGAGGAATCAAGGTTTGGTGAGCATACTTGACCTCACAAGTGTAGAAAGAATGCTCACCTAGTGACTTTGATTCAGTGGCAAGGACCGTGATCTCTGAGGACCACTGCTATAATAGCACAAGTATGCTATCCTAGCTGGAATGATCTTGGTCCTCTGAATCTCCAAAGTCAGCATGAAATTCCTAATAGTGACCTGAAGACCCTAGTGAAATACAATGGCACTGAGGGAATGGCTCAAGAGCACCTCGAATATGTCACTACTCTAGCAACCCTCCATAGCATAGCCCACAAAGATGTCATGATCAAAGTTCTGGTCTTATCTCTGGAAGGAAGGGCACTGCAGTGGTACAAAATGCTCAGGCATAAGAGCATCTACTCATGGGTGAACCTGGCAGGAGCACTAGTTGACACATTTGATGGCTCTCAATATCTCTTTCAACTCTTGATGCACCTCTCCACCATCATGAGAGCACCTCTAGAGAGCATCACTGACTTCAATATCCAATTTTGGAGGAGTTGGAGGAGAATTCCAGAGAAGATCTAGCCGACACCCGCCCAGGCCCACCTCTACTATATTCATGCTTTACACCCGAACATTAGCCTCCTCTTGCTGCAATTTGAGGAACAAATATTTTCTCAAATACTTCAGGAAGCAGTACAAGTAGAGCAAATCCTTCTCCAATCGGAAAAAATACAATGGAGAGAAACTACATTTTCATCACTCTCTGACAGTTGATGCTCCCATGTGTCTTAAGCAATATTCACAATGGAAGATCCCCGAAACTGTACGGATACCTAGAACACAACTGTGTGGAGCACAAGAGGTGAATCTCATCCAAGGTAAATGAAGGGAATATGAAAACACCACTCCAACAATGAATAATATAGTTTCTTGCAGCGTCTATCTGGATATGAAGCAAGAAGAGGTGAATATCTCCCAACACCGATAGACGAAATATGCAAGCATTACCCCAATAATGAACAATATGATAGCTTGCAAATTTCTTCAGGAGAAGGACCGAGAAGTAGAGAAGAGTTTAACAACAAGCTCTGAGCATGAAGAGGGCACAATTTTGCACCCTTTTTGTATCCTTGAGCATAGCATGCAAGTACTTGGCCGAAACTCAATAAGCATACCTCATCAGGAGACTGGTCTTGAGGAGATCTTGACAGAAGGACTATCATCGAAAAAATATTGTCACACCAAGGGGTTAGAGGAGCATGTACCCAAGATCCCACAACCAGTGGACTCCCAAGAGTGGTGATATTGGTTCCAGTCATCACCGCAACCAGTACTCGAAGAAGGTTCCCATATGGTAAATATTTTCACCATATTATTCAGTAATTGTATAAGTATTGGCATGCATGATAACCTACCACATTGTAGCTGGCTTGCAACCTAGAAAAATTTGGGAAGAGGATAGCCAAACTTCAAATATTTCTTGAAGTACAATCATATCTAGTCCGGACACTGCAGATTCACCGAATAAGCACCCAAAGCCAGGTTTGTGGTGGCGACATGCCAATCATGTCGTAAATTTTTGTGTAAATATTTTAAATAGGTTGGTTGATAAATAAAGTACTAAGGGTATGGTGTTGGATCCCACAAGTATGCATTTTCTCTTTCCTTGATGCTTTCATTTGCTATCCCCACCACTTTTATGCACCTCCCCATTTCATAGTCATAAGTCACCATTGCTCCTTCCACCATTCCCATTTCCTCCATTCCTTCATCTTCCAGTTTGTTTGCCTCTGCCCCTAACTCATTTTCCATTCCACCATCATCTGCCTCATCTTTCACCCCCGTTAATTCCATCGTCATTGTGAGTATACCAACCTCATCAAGGGTGAGCGTAACCATGGCCCCATCCATTTCTACTCCTTCTATTGAGCCAAACCCTCAGTAGCCTCTATTTTTTTTTTTTTCATTTTGTTTTTGGATTACAAGAGTCATTGGCATCAAAGATCAAAGTTTTATCATAAGTACCTTGAAGCAGAGAAAATAAATCAAGCTTGGTGAAGTGCCTCGCATGGGGTGAAAAATACAAATAGGCAACTGAAAAATATCAGACAGTGTAGGAAGAAGTTGATGCAAGCAGTAAATAGTTTGATGCAGTAGGCGGTTGTGACTCTATTTCCCAATGGATAAAGGCCTTGGGATCGATTACATCCAGACAAGTTGAATACCCCATGAGCCACCAAAAGTGTTGGTATTTTTACCACACTAAAAAATAAATTTTTAAATTCATCAAGTGAAGTATGTCCAATAGTGAAAGGAAAATTGGATGAAATGATCTTTAGATATTTCATTGTGATAGATATTTTCTCAAGATTTCCAATGATATATTACAATAGCCAATAGGGTGAATGGATCAAAGGTTATGGCTTCGGGAAGCTTTATCACCAAAAATAAATCTTCGGGGCAAAAATAGAAGGAAGAAATTGTTGGGCGCAGTCAATGTCAAAGTTACCCCTCAGGAGGGGAAAAAATCATGTTTTCCCTCCTCAGGGGTAAACCTGAGGGGCGAACCTGATGGGTGAACTTGATGGTCGAACTTGATGGGCGAACTTGATGGGCAAACCTGATGGGTGAACCTGATGGGCGAACCTAATGGGCAAACTTGATGGGTGAACCTGATGGGTAAAGCTGATGGGCGAAGTTGATGGGCGAAATCATTTTCAGAGGTAAAATTACCCAGTTAATGGACAAGATAAATTTTAGGGTCGAATACAATTATGATCGCCCAAAAGGGAAGGTGAATCTCAGTTTCACCCCTTTTGAAGGTGAATGTCAATTTAAAAATGGAATGACATAGTTATCAAATGTTTTCACCCGAAGATTAAAAATAGTTACTGCTATGATAAAATGAATGTTGGAGTGTGAATAAGGTGAACTAAAAATGTCAGATGTTTTTGGTGCAATCAATTAGTTGATCTCAAGCAATATTGCAGTGCGAATATTGATGAATATGTATATTTTAAATGAATGTTGGGATTTAATGATAGTGTCCAAACAAAAAATATTTTTATTGATCTTCATCATTTCCCAGGAATGCCTTCTTATTGGTTTCACTCCCTCTCCAAGATGGATTTAATATGGAGTAAATTATTGAAGCGGTGGTGATTTTCAAAGCATGAAAGAGGCCAAAATTTAATACGCTCATGCCCAATTAATCAACTATCCAAAGTTGTTTCACATTAGAACTGGATCGTCGTGGTTGAAGGAAGATTTCCAAGGAGAAATTGTCATGCTGATGTTTTTGATTTACAAACATTTTGCCTCCATATGTATTTAATGAAAGAGGTGCAAACCCCTATAAATACTAACAAAACTTTCATTGTAAGGGGTTGGAAAAAATAGATATCCTATGAGAAAACTCTTCAAGTTCCTTGCAGTAATAGACATATAGAGCTCTTGGATTTGCAAATGACTTGGTGCATATTTGTCTTTTAATTTTTGCATTTCTTATATACACTCGTATTCTTTATTTGTTGTTGAATTCAAATTTTGCAAATTGAATTTGAATATTGCTGATGAGAGGAGTGAGTGTTGGAGTGTTGATTTGAAAGATTATATGTACAAAGTATTACGTGAATTCTGTTATTTCTTTATCTATTACATGCTATTTTTTTATTGGTGTGGATTTTTAGTATTAATCTATTCCCATCCTATGCAGTCGGCCTGTGGCCATATTTCCATTTCTTTCTGCATTTTCTAATTTATTTCCTACATCTCTAGTCTTCGACCAATTTAGAATTAGTTTGGGAACCAACCCTCTCTGGATATTGATACGAGGGACATTTCTTTCCTCCAATAATTCAATTTTGGTCGTATCTAGGGCACACAAACGCAGTTTTATTGATTAGGCAGATATTTGACCAATAGGATAATAAAGCATTATACGAAATATAAAAATTGATACAGCAAACATGGATTATTGGTATATAGACTCAGGTGCAAGTAAGCATATACATTGGTTCAAATATCTAAATAAGGTAAATGAACAACCAATTGTTGTAAAGGAATAGGAAATATTCCAATAAATTTGAAGGATGGAAGAGGTGTGATCAAAAATGTATTGTATGTTCCAATATTAACTACTAATCTTATTTATGTTTCTCAACTCATGGATCAATATTTAATTGTTGAATTCAAGGTTCTCACTAGTAGAAAAAAATATCACATCTCTAGACAGGAAATAATGATAGCATCAAGATCATACAAAAATGGTCTATTTGTCTTAGACACTGCCATTTACTCAGCACTTTCAGTCAATGCTTCATAACTTTGGCATAAACAACTAGGACATACCAGTAAGACATCAATGAAGGAATTATCCAAAATCAAATGGTAGAAGGACTACCCAACTTATCTTCAAAAGATATTGTATGTCCAAAATGCCTAGCAGGAAAACAACATAGAATTCCTTTCAAAATTCGTTAGCACAAAGCTCAAAATCCTCTAGAAATAATATATACAGATTTATGTCGACCAATGAAAGTTGATAGTGTTGGGGGACATAAATACTTTCAGTTGTTTTTTGATGATCACACTAGAAAAATGTGGGTATCCTTCATGAAGTACAAATCAAAAGCATTCAATAATTTCAAACAGTTCAAACTTCAAGTGGAAAAAAATCAAGGAAGACCATAAAAGCATTTCGTTCGGATAGAGGAGGAGAATTTATTTCCAAGGAATTTGACTCATTTCTTGAAGAACATGGAATTACGAGACAACTTACTACAGCATACTCACCTCAGCAAAATGGAATTGCAAAAATAATAAATAGATCTTTAATGGAAATGGTAAAATGTATGTTAAAAGAAGCACAACTTGATCACAAATACTGGGTTGAAACAGTACAAACAACAATCTACATACAAAACAGACTACCAACAAGAGTACTCAAGCATATTACACCAGAAGAAGTGTGGTCAGGACAAAATCCCAATATATAAAAACTAAATATCTTCAGATGCAAAGCTTACATGTATGTTCCAAAATAAAAGAGGACTAAACTAGACAACAAGACTATGATAGGGATATTTGTTGGCTATGACAATGAATCTATAGTATACATAATTCTAGATCCTTCTACAAAGAAAGTTTACATTAGTAGAGATGTGATATTTGATGAGAAATCCAATATTAACACAATACAATTAGTATAGAGTCAGAATCAGAATCTCAAGAATGAGATATAGAAGCATCACCAGTATTGCCTAGAAAAGAACCAATATGGCTCAAAGATACTCTTAGAGAATAAAATTTGGAAATATTGTCAGATCTCACTTCTATATTTCCACAAACTCGCAGCATGACCAGAATAAATAGGGGAATGTTAAGTAACTTAGTAGAACCGATATCAACTTCTCATGCACTTAAAATCTCACACTAGAAAGCAACCATGGAATCTGAATATGCATCATTCAAAAAGAACAAGATATGGAATCTAGTAAATCTACCTCTAGGAAATAAAATAGTAGGATGCAAGTGGGTTTACAAAATCAAATACAAAGCATATGGAACACTTAACAAATACAAAGATCAACTAGTAGCCAAAGGATATACTTAGACAGAGGGAATTGATTATGAAGAAACATTCACACCAACAGCTCGAATGATCACTATTCAAATAGTCTACATGCTAGCAGCACATCAGGGATGCAAACATCATCAAATGTGTGTGAAAATTGCATTCCTTAAGGGTGACTTAGAAGAAGAAGTCTATA
This sequence comes from Wollemia nobilis, assembly GCA_028583015.1. Lineage (NCBI taxonomy): Eukaryota > Viridiplantae > Streptophyta > Pinopsida > Araucariales > Araucariaceae > Wollemia > Wollemia nobilis. The sequence continues at coordinate 3,786,420 of JAQPPZ010016970.1, read as the reverse complement.
TGAGACAATCTAAAGGCTTTGTTATTCAAGGATAGGAAAGTAAGGTATGCAAACTAAATAAATCTCTTTATGGGTTGAAACAAGCTCTCAGAGCATGGAATATAAAGATCAATGATAACCTATTACATCTTGATTTCAAAAAAAGTTCATCATATCCTAGTCTATATACCAAGAAAAAAATGAAAATGATATCTTGATTCTCATAGTATATGTTTATGACATAGTGATTACTAGAAGTTTAGAAAAGTTAATAAATGACATCAAAAGGGATTTGGAAAAGGCATTTGAGATGACAAATCTAGGTCTAATGAACTATGTCTTGGTCTAGAGATTTATCAAGGAGAAGACATAATAGTTATCACTCAATCAAAGTATGCAAAATCTCTCCTTGAAAAATATAGAATGACATAATATAAGCCCAAAGATACACCAATGAAACAAGAAATTCAACTATCCAAATATGATAAAACACCATTAGTTTCAGCAACAATGTATTATCAGTTGATCAAAAGTATCCTATATCTAACAAACAACCAACCAAACCTAGCATTTGTAGTAAATTATATTTCTTCGTTCATGCAAGAACCAAGAGAATTTTATTGGAAAGCTACGAAAATAATACTACAATATATCAAGAAGACTATAGACTATGGATTAACTTATATGAAGGATGTCAAAGATGTTTATCTGTAGGGATACTTAGATTTAGATTATGCTAGATCTATTGATGATAGGAAATCCACCTTAGGTTATGTCTTCTATCTCAGATCAAGATCCATATCTTGGCATAGCAAGAAGCAACATACAGTAGCACAATCATCAACTGAAGCAGAATAATGAGCAACAAGAGATACAATATGTGAATCTCTATGGCTACAATACATACTATCTAACATGGGAATCAAATGAACTCCTACTATGATATTCTATGATAATCAAGGTGTGTTGAATTTGATCAAGAATCCAATCATACATGAAAGAACAAAATATATTGAAGCTCAATGTTATTTCATCAGGGAACATTTTTAGAACAAGCATACCATCCTCAAGTACATTTCTACATAATATCAGCTAACATACATATTTACAAAGGCACTTGGGAAAATCAAGTTTCAAAATTCAGATATCATCTATGTGATTTAAGAGAACTTCTTACCAAATAATGTAATACAAGGGGTGTTAGAATTTATTACATCATTTGGCTATGTTATATTACTTTAGGGGGAGTTATCTAGTTACTTCATGCAATGTAATAAATGCACAAGTGTCAATGTGCAAGTTGTAAATGTGCAAGGTGTCCCTTGTACAACTAGGTAGAGTGTTGGCCAAGGAATCTATATTCCTATTTAAAGGGCCACATATCTCTACTCAAATGTATCACGTCTATTCATTTAATAAGATGTTCTATTGCTTTGATCTCTATCTCATAGTGTAATGCAATGCTACTAAATCCATCATATCCCCTGAAGTATATTAAGTCCATATAGTTTATTTTCCTAGCATATTTAAGGTTGAGCATGTAGTCAAGAAAGAATGCTATAAATTCAAAAGGTATGGCTAGAAAGATAGATAAGGATGAATGGGTGGGTCCTCCCTAGATAAAAGTATCCATTTGGCCATTCTTAGGACTTCATGAGTGGTCTACCCTCATCCAACAATCTTAATACTTTCCCTCAGAACTTCTTGATGATCACTTCATACACCTTGTCATAGAAGTGATAACAGGTTTATTTTCTTCTTAGTAGGGTATGTCACTGCACTCCACTACAATGAAGGGTTATACCATTTGGTCTAGCTATAGATTTGGGAACCAATTTTTCTTTTGATAGATGATTAGCTAGACCAGGTAAAAGTATATGTGAACTTCCTCTCCTCCTTAAATCCCTAATCTAACTATCCATTTAATCAGCAATATATTTTGCATAGTCACTCATTTGGGAGTGACTTATATTATTTTATACTATATGCAATAGGGAAATGTGCTCTTCATAAAGTTTGGCATCAAATATTTCCCTAAGCATAGAAGTTATTATCGATAATACCATCTATACATCATCTTTGAAGACTTATAACTCTAGTGGGATGTTGAAGTCAATTGTCTTGTTGGGTTTCTTCATGCAAGTGACAAGGAAATTCCACCAATAGTTTGTGAAGAACCTGTAGTAAAATTAATTTTGTATTTTTGGGTTGCATAAGATCCACATGGTTGGATTATCTACATCCTTTAACATCTTCCTTATATTCCCTTCTTCAATGTGAAATTACTCTTTTCTCCATGGTTGAGGTCTAATGTTTCTTCTCAAAAGGTTATATCTTTTTACATAAGCCTCCATAAGCTTTGGGAAACTTCATACTTAGGGGACCAAGTTCATAACCAAGACTACGGTCCAAATCCTACTTAGACTCCATGAGTCTATCTTAAGGACCTAGGTTGTATCTTCTCAATGCTTCCTTTCTCACCAAGTTGATTGAGTGTTTAAATTTATCTTCCTCTACCTTTCTATAAGGGTCATCAAAAATATCCATAGGTCTTTGATGGATAGGGGACTAGTGATGGTGAAGCATATATGGGTGGAACAAAAAAACTAGAAAGTATTGATACTAGGTTGGTTTATTATAATGATGGAACTTGAGAAACAAATGAGGTGTCCATAGTGTTATAGAGAAAATTTATAAAAGTGGTAAAATTTCCTAAGCTTAGGGTTATGGAATGATTTTTTTCACTATGTTGGTAGGAGTGATTCACTAATTTTTTAATAAACTTGGGAAGATTTTCCTTTTTGGATGATTTGCTAATAAATACAAGCAATTTTAAAATGCTAGGATTCCTTAGAGTTTGTGTTTGGACTTAGCTTCATAGCAGTTCACTTGTCGACTAGGTCAAGCAATTCACTTAAATTTCTTAGTAATTTTCCTAGGTTAAGGAAAACTTGGAGGTATTTCTAGAATGTTAGTAGAGGATGGCTAATATGTTTAATATTGCTATCTAATCACTAGTGACTTTAATATGGATTTTAAAGAGGAAATATATGGTGATAGGGAAATAATAGCCAAGACTTGATAGCTAAGAAAGAAAAATAAAATATATGTACATATTTACACCTTATTTTGGCCAAAATTTTCTTGCTAGATTAGTCGAAGGTGTTATTTATTTAGATTGGAAACGTTATTTCATCCATGGTGGAGAGCTTGTAGGTAGTTAGACCTATAATTTTTAGGATTTTATAGGGCCCACTCAAAAGTGAGTCAATTTTTTTATGACTTTCAGGCTTAGCTTGGTCCTCATCCAACTTGAACATAAGATCACTTTCTTTGTAGTCCACTATGGTGGATTTCTTGTTAAATGACCTTTTGACCATCGATGTTGGACTTAGGGTTATGCACAATGGTGAATATTCACAAATTGGATGAATATTAGTATTTCTAAAAATGGAAATTGGTGAATATGAGGAACCTCAACATCGGCCCATTCACCTAAATTTTTTGGGATAAATTTGTTCTTAGGGTCAATTCATCATAATATATATCCCAACATAGGCATATTTGTACTCGTTGGAAAGCTCTTTTCAAGCCTGATATAATGGTGGTATTTTTATGAATTTATAAGATTATATAATAGGTCAAAATGTGCCCCAAATATAACATTAATTTTTAGGGCTTCAAATGCCCCAAATTTTGGTGTGAAGATGATTGATTTGATTTTCTTAGGATTCCCCTTGATTCACCTTGATTTTGATTAGGATTCATCATTTTTTTCAAGTACATATCAAGTCCAACCCCTTATGCATAATCTTGGTTGGACCATCCTCTTGAAGAATTTCTCTCTTTCTTCCTTCAAGGCCAATAGAGCATTTGACATTACTTGCATTGGCTCAATGTCAATGTTTTCTAGCTCCAACTATTATGGCATATAGAGGGAAGGGAGTTCCAAATTGACTAGTAGCATGAACAACTTATAGGAAGATGAGTTTTTAGAGGCTTTAAGTGTCACTCAATCATCCCAAAGCACCTTTCATAGTTTAGTATGAAAATCCCTTTGTGGTTTAACAATGGTCTTATTCAAGATCCTTGTTATTTTATTATCGGTGGATTATGCTAGTCCATTTCCCTAGGGATAATAATTGGAGGATGTCTTGAGTAAGAACCCATGTTCAAGAGTGAATATCATAATTTTTCCCCTTCATAATATGTAGTATTGTTAGTGATTATGGTCGATTACCTCAAACCTAGTGATGATATTTTTTAGTATTTATACAACTTCCTCTTGATTGGTGTTGGGTAAAATATTGGTTAATCTACGGTTCAATTTCTTACCTCCATTTAATTTTTCAGCCTGGTACAGCTTGTAAACTTATGAGTGTCATATAGTATATGCTTGTAGTGTGGGGAATTAATCCTTTGTACCTATTGGCTTTGTGGCGGCTGTTGTTCGTGTATTTTCATTTCAGCCAAACCAAATAAGACTAACTGCAGAAAAATAAATAAATAAACTAAAACTAAAGTTAAAACGAAAATACAGAAATAAAAGTACAAAAAAATAAACACACAACTAATTTACAGTAAAGCAGGAAATAAATCAAAGAATCTAACTCCTGAAAATAAATAACATAAATTAAAATGGGGAGGACTACTACAGGGAGTGGGCCGGGCTCCCGCAGATAGTCCGCCCGACTAATTACATGAAGATTACTTCAAGAAAAATAAGAGTCTTTGCAACTCTTAATAAATTATACAAAAAAATAAATAAAGTGATTCTCTGTGTATTTTATTGATTGATTGATCCATTTGGTCTGCATTCTTATATAAACCATAGCCAGATCTTGTTACAATAATAATTTGATCTCCTTTCAATCACAAAACATGATTTTTTACAACACATTTCTTGCACAGATATTATTCTTCTTTTTACAAGCATGTTAGTTCACAAAAGGAATAAATATTAATCCTTAGGTGTACGTAACAACTATTCCTAGAATAATGCATCCTAAAATAATGCCTTTAAAAAGCTTACATAGTCAAAATAGAATAAAAGTGCTTTATTCTATTTTAATCACAAAAATCTAATATGCATAAGAATACGAATTATTTCTCCTCCATATTTTGTGCAACAACCTCCTTCAAAAGTGCATGGTCAATTGGTCAACTAATCAATGTTGACTTGGTCAACCGATCAAAATTGACTTGGTCAATCAGCCAATCATCAATAGGAGTCGGGTGCCAAAAAATAGGTCGGGAAGTAGGCGCTAGAAATAGCTAGGAAGCAGGCACCAAAAAATGGTCGGGAAGCAGGCACCACCAATAGTCAAGAAGTAGGCATCACCAACAGTCAAGAATCAGGTGCCACCAATAATCATGAGTCAAGCACCTGCCTTCATCATTTATTGTTGTTCTTTTCAAGATATCTTCGTGCATTGCCACACCCAAATGGGATGTAGACTCAAAACACTAGATTAGTAGAAAAAACCTATATTTACACACACTTTCCACTAAAAATACTAGTCAAGCATAATACTTCATTTTCTATCAATTATATGCAAAAGCTATATAAAAATACATTTCAAATGCTAATTAAAACCAATAATGACGCCCTTAAAAGTGTATATAAAATGATAATTTCTGGTGCTCATCAATTGGTTGATTTAATCAATAATGCCTCAACCTATTTAGTGAAGTAGTTTGTGGTGGTGAGGATCCACGCATGCCCAATACTCTACAGAATACTAACCTTGTTAATGAAGTCATGTTGGTCTTAAATCCAGCCTAACAGGGAGGTAGGGTTGGAGAATCTTGATGCGCCTACGAACTTGCACCAATATTGAACTATCGTTGCACCTGGGGAAGGTAGGATAATCGATATTTGAAGAAGATCAGTTCCTTCATCCTAGCTACTTGCCTAAAATGGAGGAGAAAAGGGGTAGGAAAGAGATAAAAAGAGGTCATAGCCAAAACTAACAAGGACGGGTATAGCCACATCAAGACACATGAATGCTGCCATAGAAAACACAAGCACATTACCTAACAGATCAACCATCCTTACTCTAACCTACAATTATAACCCTCTGCTATAAGCGAATTCTAGAACCAACAAATGAAATGCAAGAAATCCAGACAGTAGAATTATTGCACGCACACTCGACTAGTTTTAGTAGAAATAAACTCACAACATTCATACACACAAGTGCAAGAGTCAATTTGGAGACCAAATATTAAAACACTTGTATTCACTGAGCAACATAAAATTTACATATGAATTATAAAGGCTAAAGTGCCACCCCTAGAATGACTAGCATCCCATTATTTATAGCAATTTTTACAATAAATTTAAACATAAGTATTAATCGTGTTAGACGAGAAGACTATATTGAAGCAGATGGATGCTTAGTTGGTACTCTAGTCCTTGGAAAAATGACAACTATTCGAAAGGGCTTAGGTGCTTCTACGTAGGTTTGAGCCTTTGATCATTTTGACATTCATGTCAAGTCATAAATTTACATCTACTTTATCCCTTCAACCAATCGGTGGGTCTCAAGTCAGGTGTGTGATCCAAAATTAATTACCTTTGGAATTGTGCATTTTAAATTACCACCTTTGCACCCATTGTTAGCCCGTACTTAGGTAGTTGGGATAATTAATTCTCCTCTTGGAGTCTTTCAATGTTGGCAATGATTCTAGTACTAGGTGAACATTCAGGCTTGCAACATTGTTAAAGGGGTAGTCAATTAGGATCAATTCTCAATTGTTACCTTCTCAAAACTTTTCCTGAGTTACCCTTCCCCTAAGCAGGGTAGGCATTTGGGAGTATATCAACCACCGATGTCTTCTAAATTATCTACCTTAGCTGGGGTGGGTCTTACTTGATAAGCAAAAATAAGAGTATTATCATCCCATTTCTCCATCTAGCTATTGGGCGAAGATTTGGGATTTCATTCCTCTACCCAGAGATTGGGGTAGGGATTTGGGATCCACCATAAATGCTCATCTTCCCAATTTTCTACTTGACATCAAACTTAGCCACTTTGATAAATTAATTGTTCAGGGTGCCTTGTCAACCCCCACATTTTGTGGCTTTGCCAAAGGGTGAATCCTTAGGATTGCTCCTCATTCAACGACAACTGGTTATTCCTCCCATCCAAAATCTAATTTTTTCCTATTGTATTCAACACGCCATCTACCTTCATATTTGAGTCCCATATTGACCCCCAATGCAAGAGCCCTGCTCTAAAATTTAGCCATTTCTATAGGACAATATCCTTTCTTAAAAAATAATAGAGTGGGTGAGAGGCGTAAAATTTCACCCACACTCTTGGCGACTCACAGAGTATTTCTAACTTGTGAAAAATGAAATCCATGTGGAGAGGTTAAGCACATAACACTTTGAAACAAGGAGGGGAGAAGAGGAGAAGGAAAAAAAGAAGAAAAAAAAGTGCAGCTAGATGAGACTATAGGACAAAGGAGGGAGAAAGGCAGTGAGGGAAGGGAAACAGAGCAATATGTGGTGGATGAACGGAAAATAAGGGAGACCAAAAGTGGAAACAACAAGCAAAACAAAGAAACCTACGAAGGAAAGCACAAGAGGAAATGGGAAGAGACATAAAGCAATAGAGGCAAGAAGATGATGGCCACTAACTAAATAAGTTAGTGACAACAAACCAGAGGAGGAACAGAGGAAAGAGAAATATGCAAAAAATTAACAACACAAAAGGAAATTCAATTCATGGGACACCCCCATAGATTAGGCTTCCCAAAACCTACTAAAACCAACAAAAATGGCACTACAATTCTCATTCAAATTTATAAAATCCACTACTTTTGCTATTAAAATGATAAAATGAGGTTACAAGTTGATATCCTTTTACAAATTTTTCCCTAAAGGCTATAATGGGGTCTTTCCTAAGAAATCCCTTTCAAATGTGTACAAAGGTAGCAGGATATGTCTTCTTTACATTCCTTAGTGTTGATGGGATTCTTGCTCGTGTGCCACCACTGGTTGGATGTGTTCTGTGTATCTATTGACCTACAAAATGTGGTTAGAGAATCTGGGGGCTTGCCTCAGTCAAAACCCATGTTTATACAAACAAAAGACTCTTAAAGAAGCTTGAAAAATGATAATAACTGATAAAAACAACATAAAAACACTAAATTAACCCATACTTACTTGTACATGTGATTTTATTAGTTGTAGCACATATTCGCATAGGGTCATGCAAACCTAGTGTGAACTGGGAGGTTCACATGGGGTCATGTGAACCTATATTTTTGTGACCGAATATGCAATATGGGTTTCTAGATTATCCTGGTGTAATTTCTTCTTTGATTTTTGGTGGGTCACCTTCAAAAATTATACTTTTTAGTGTCGTTAACCTGTCTCAATCACAAGGAATGTCACGAGAGCAACAAAACTACTATAGCAATATATGTATGACGGATGTGTGATGGATACGAGATGGAATTAATGGTTGTAGTTATTTCGGTAAAGTTTCGATAAGTAAAAGTTGGTTGTTAAAATGGTGGAAATGGCCTTCTATTTATAGACTTGGCAAAGGTGAGAGGGAGGGGATGAGGTGTCCCCTATGAGGTGTCAATGGTGAGGTGTCCCCCTAAGAGGTGTCCCTTGAGGTGTCTAGGTTCATAAATGAGATTGGGTGAGAGAATCCCTCACCCATCCACAAATAATGATGACTTTGCTAAAAATATCAATTTGGCATTAATGAACACATTTTTAGAAATATCTCTCAGTTACAAATTGTCTTTTGTGTGCAAAAGTCTCCATCTTTCATTTATGAACAAGGGGAGTGTGAGGTGGAGAAATATCTGGGTGAGAGGTGGCGAGGCTAGGATAGGCTAGAATAGGTGAGGTGGAAGGCTAGGCTAGTCAAAGTAGACCAGGTGAGGTGGAAGACTTGAATCAAATCAGGATTAGATTTAATTAAGCATGTAATTAGTTTCAAAGCATATTTTTGACCAAAATGTTGTTAGTATATTTCAATATTCTTATTTGATTTATTATGATCCTAACAATCTTATATTGTTGGACATATTTTAGGCTCGTTGTTATTTGTTGTAACAATGCCTATTTTGGTCTCGGGTGGTTCCGTAACCCCCAGACTATTATTGGCTTGGTATGTATTATTTATATTCCGTCATATTAATGAGAATTAGTTCCAAATGTTCACATGGTATCAGAGCCTATCTCCGCCACTCTCATTTTCGAATGATCTTGTAGTAGCGGAGCTTTGATTAAGCTTTGGAGAGATTTTTTTTATTGGAAATCATTTTTTTCATTGAAATCTTTAGAAGCTTTGGAGAATTTTTTAATTTTCCAATTTTCCATTGGAAATTGTGCCCGAGTGGGCAGTGTGAGACTCGGTGGAGCAACTGTGCAATCGGGCAGTGTGAGAGGGGTGATTCGACTTTGGTGTCCCAAATTTTTTGGGATCGACAACCGAGGCGATCGAATCGACCATCAAGTCGAAAGGCGACAAGGCAAGGCAAGAACGAGGTGGATCGGATCGAACAAACAAGGTGACAAGGGAAGCCAACAAAGCAAAGCGGAGCGTGCATGGCAGCCAACAAGGCAGCCAACCCCACGCGGGAGGAGAGCCCGCGTCCTCTCGGGCCTCATCTCCCCGAGAGGAGATACACCAACAGTGAGAGTCGGGGCTCTTAAACACTGTTGGTGCCCGTTCCCAAGCGGATGTGGGATATTGAACATAATCCCACATACCTGTCACCCTGCAAACAACCCATCAAACGCGTCACACCAGATAGCCACCTGCTATTTTTCGTTATCTCTGGGATCAGTGGATCTCATTTCTGAGATTTTTCCTGGATATAGCAGGTAAATCTGAGCAGATTTGTTGGATTGGAATTTTGTTTTCATCCTCAGATCTCATCCAGCAAATGTTTTTTTCTTCGGAGGGCGTCAATGGCACTGTGAGTTGCAGTGTTTTTTTGAGCAATTTGTGAGGTTTTCGGGTGCAAAGTTGTTTGAATTCGAGTGTTGAGAGCACAGTGCATCTGAGGCGAGCAAATTCGGGAGGTTTTTAGTGAAAAAAATCAATTTTTTTATATACTGTCGTCCGCCACCCGAACGCAGCCTGAGCGCCGCTCGAGCGCCACTCGAGCCACCCCCGAGCCACAGTCGAGGTGGAGGCGCGACCGCTTTGAGCTTTGGGCTCGTGGAGCCTCCTCTTTTAGAGGAGGGCACCCAGATCCTTAGCGGATCAGCCCGCTGGCTCACGTGGTCGTGAGCCGAGCGGTTGGGCTCTAGGAGCCCTGAGGTCGCGGGGTCAAAACCCGCCGACCCCCCAAACAAGGTAAATTTTTTCTTTTGAAGTTTTTTTTTTAATTTTTTTATTAAGGTTAATAATTAATTTTTTAAATTATTATTTTTTAGTTATAAAAGGTTATTTTTTTAATAATTTTTTACTATAAGAAGTAATTTATTTATTTTATTAACCTTAGTTAAAAAATATTTAAAGATGCTTTAGAGAGAATTTTTTAAAGGGGGAGTATTTTTTCAAAAATCAAGGGGGGAAAGAGAGTAATTTTTTGAAAAAGGTAATTTTGGCATTATTGTAAAGGTGCATTTTTGGCAGCGCCCGACACCTAGTGGTTTATTTATGTGGGCACTTTTATGTTGTATGTTGCATTTTTCCATTTTCTGCACTACTTCATTAAAAGTTAAAAATCAAATACACTCCCTAAGTCCCCGGAATAATTAAAACCCATCCGTGCAATTTATTGCACTACAACGTTCGGTATTTGTGATACCTCTGGCCAGCACTTACAGGTAAAGCTGTCGTGATTGCGCTACTATATTCGTCGCCTAATATAGCTGCCAAAACGACGTCTGAGCTTGTTCTCTATTAATCGTCGGGGAGATATAAGTTTGCCATTTTGCTATTTTTTTACTCCATCCACTACCCCAATCGCTCTCGTGTTTAGGCTTAAATCCAGATGAAAGTTCGGATATCCAAAGTGTTTAGGGGAAGTTACGCCCCACGCATGCGGATTGAAGGCTTTCTAAGGTCGGTGCCATCAACGAGGCGATTCCCTTTCAGTATCGCCTAAGTACCACGTATCGTATAATCATTAAAATTACCTACAGTCTCCCTCACGTTAGGGCGGGTAATTTTTTTGGTTTTTCAAAATACCTATAGTCTCCCTCACGTAAGGGCGGGTATTTTGTATGGTATAACGACCTGGCATTAAGGTATATCGAAAGGGGGACCATTTGGTGTTATAAGGAACCTTCACAATGTCTGCAAAATTAATGATTGATGCTCATCAGTTGTTGAAAGGTCCAAACTATACACCATGGAAAAACAAGATGAAGGCAATCCTTGAGATGGATGATCTTTGGGATGTTGTTTCTGGAACAACAGTGAGACCTTCATCTGCAGCTGGAGTCACAACTCTAACTGCTGATCATAAAGACTTTGATAAGAAAGATAGCAAGGCAAAAGTGCTCATTTTGCTTGTTGTTTCTGATGAAGTTCAACCCCATATTGCTGACTATCAAAATAGTAAAGAGGCATGGGATGCCCTTAAAACTATATATGAAGGAAAGAATGATTCCACCATTCTATTTCTTCAATCTCAATTACACAGTCTAAGCATGAAACAGGGAGAGACTATTGAACTCTTTCTTTGCAGAGTGTTTGAGTTGAAAGGAAAGTTGAATTCTTTGGCAGCACCAGTTGATGATAAGCTCCTTACCTCAGTGGTATTGAGAGCATTACCTGATTCTTTTCGAGTGTTGATCACCTCACTTCAGGTGTCACAAAGAAAAGTTACCTTTGTTGAGTTGGTAAATTTGCTTCAAGAAGAGGAGGCACGCCAACTACAGCGAGATGATTCTTCTAACACTGCCCTCTACTCCAACAGGAAGGGCCCTAAGAAGAAGGGTAATTTTTAGAAGGGAGGGAACTCTCAAAAGGATTCAAAAGGGAAACAAACTCAACAAACTAAGAGATATTGCAAGATCTATGACAAGGAAGGTCATGACACAAACAGATGTTGGCATAAAAATAAGCAACCAAAATAGAAAGGCCAGAACAAACCACAAAAGAACAAGCAACCCAAAGTGAATGTTGCTATTGAGGAATCTGACACGGATTCTGAGCGAGCACACAAAGTGCTCATGACTACCACAGTCTCCAAGCAGACGGATCCTATATGGTATGTCGATTCTGGAGCCAATAAGCACATGACTGGCGACAAATCATGGTTTGAGTCTTTTGAGGCCAAAGAGGGCAAACCTGTCACTATTGTCGATGATAAAACCTACAAGGTTCAGGGAGAAGGTACAATTTTTGTTACTCTTCCTGATGGCAAGTGTCAGATTGAGAAGGTTCTCTATGTTCCAGGATTGGCGAACAACTTGTTGTCAGTCACACAAATTCTGGATAAGGACATGGTTGTAACCTTTAGTGTTGAGGGGGGCAAGAAGTGTTGTTCAATTACCAGGAGGGGTAAGAACATTGCAACCGCTTCATATAAGCATGGCTTATTTGCCCTAGATGCTATCTCTACTCCAAATGTAGCCATGATTGTCTCTACAAAGGAGGCAACTTCCCTATGGCACAAGAGATATGGGCATATGAGTTCTAGTTACTTACTTGAGCTAAGTAAGTATGAGATGGTAAAGGGTCTTCCTTCCCTTTCTACCACATTACCATTTTGTTCGACTGCTTGGTAGGAAAGCAACATAGAGTACCTTTCGAGAGAAGCTCTACAAGAGCAAAGAAACCTCTGGAGTTGATTCACACCGATCTGTGCGGTCCTTTTACACCCATCAGTTGTGGGGGAAAGAGGTATTTTCAGTTATTCATAGATGATTACTCACGAAAGATGTGGGTATTCTTTCTCCAACTGAAATCTGAAGCATTTGGCTTTTTCCAACAATTCAAGAAATTTGTTGAGAAGGAGTCAGGGACTTCTATAAAGACCCTCCGCTCAGATCGAGGGGGGAGTTCACCTCTAAGGAATTTTTTGCATTCTTGACTGAAAAAGGGATCACACGACAGTTAACTACTGCTTATACTCCTCAGCAAAATGGAGTTGTTGAAAGGAGGAACCGTTCAATCATGGAAATGGTTCGTTGCATGCTCACAGGAGCTAGAATTGGGCAACAATATTGGGCAGAAGCTGTCACCACAATAGTATATCTATTGAATAGGGCACCCACAAAGGCCCTACAAGGAATGACTCCACAGGAAGCATGGAGTGGTAGGAAACCCTCCATTTCTCATCTACGCATTTTTGGTTGTAAAGCATTCATGCACATACCGAAAGAGAAAAGGAAGAAGCTAGATGAGAAAACATTGAAGTGTATTCTTCTTGGGTATGATGAGCACTCTAAGGGTTATCGATTGATTGATCCCTTGACCAAGAAGATTCACATCAGTAGAGATGTTGTTTTTGATGAGGCTTTCACATCACAAAACACATCAGATGTATACCTAGATCTTGTGGAATCTAAAGTTGAGAAGTCTCCTTCATCATCAAAGATTGGAGGTCCTTCTTCATCTTCTTCAACACCACAGAAGAAGAATCCAAAGTGGTATACAAGTACAATCAGAGACTCCAAGCTATCCACTCCACCAGATTTGACTTTGGATAGGCCTCGTACTCACAGCATGGCTCGACAGGAGAGAGCAATAGCAGAGACTACTGAGGTTGATGATCTTTGTCAATATTTTGAGGAACTTTTTGTAGATCCAGAGAGAGATACAGAAGATATGGATATTGATGATGATAGGGTGTTTATGTCTTCAATAGATGAACATGAACCTGCTTCAGTGCAAGATGCCCTTAGTGAGCCACAATGGAAGGCTGCTATGGATGCAGAGTATAAGTCTCTGATGAAAAACAAAACTTGGAAGCTTGTCAATCTGCCATACGAAAAGAAGCCCATAGGCTACAAATGGGTGTACAAAGTCAAGTACAAGGCAGATGGGACAATAGATAAGCATAAGGCCCGACTTGTTGCAAAGGGCTATGCTCAAAGAGAAGGCATTGACTACGAGGAAACTTTTGCACCTATTGCTCGGATGACAACCATTCGAGTTCTTTGTGCTATGGCAGCACAGTATGGGTGGAAAGTTCACCAAATGGATGTCAAGAGTGCTTTTCTAAATGGTGATCTCCAAGAGGAAGTCTACATGACTCAACCTGAAGGATTTGAAGTGGAAGGCCAAGAGAAAGAAAGTTTGCAAATTGGTCAAATCCTTATATGGTTTGAAACAAGCCCCTCGAGCTTGGTATATAAAAATGGATAATCACCTACTATAGCATGGATTCAAGAGATGTCCGTCGGATGCAAACCTCTATTTCAAGAAACAAGGCTCTGAAATAGTGTTGCTTGTACTCTATGTTGATGATCTGCTCATTACAGGGAGTTCAAAAACTATGATCTCTGCTGTCAAACAGGATTTGAGCAAATATTTTGAGATGACAGATCTCGGACTTCTCCATTACTGTCTTGGCCTGGAAGTGAACCAGAAGGAGCACTACATCAAAGTGTCTCGAAAAAATATGCCAAGACACTACTAGAAAAATATCGCATGACTGATTGCAAGCCGATGGCAACACCAATGGAATCAGGACTACAGTTATCGTGATATGACAAATCACCTCAGGTAGATGCTACTCTCTATCGTCAGCTGATTGGGAGTCTCATATATCTGACCAATACTAGGCCAGATATCGTATTTGTTGTCAACTATCTTTCGAGGTTCATGCAGGAACCTAAGACTACTCACTGGAAAGCAACAAAATGAGTTCTTCACTATGTCCGTGGCACAATGGAATATGGCCTAGAATACAAGAGGAACAACAAATTCTTCTTACAAGGATACACGGACTCAGACTATGTCGGGTCATACGATGATCGTAAATCAACTTCAGGATATTTGTTTCATCTTGGATCCGGTCCTGTCTCTTGGCACAACAAGAAGCAACAGGTGGTTGCTATCTCATCAACAGAGGCAGAATATCGCGCCGCACGTGAAGCTGTGTGCGAAGTGATATGGTTGCGTCACATTTTGACAAGTATGGGTCTTCCATCAAAATCTCCAATACACTTGTTCTGCGACAACCAGGGTGTTTTGAACCTTGTTAAGAATCCAGTGCATCATGAGAAAACCAAGCACATTGATACACAATGCCACTTCATTCGAGACGAAGTACCAAGGCACCGAATTCAGCTTCAGTTCATCTCCACCAATGCTCAAGTTGCAGACATATTCACTAAGGCACTTGCACGTGTCAAATTTGAATTGTTTTGCAGCTCTCTATGTATTGCAAAATGATGTAAGCAGGGGGATGCTAGTATAGCTAGTAGTTATATGTTTACTCAAATATTGTAATAAGGGGGGATGTTAGCATATTTCAATATTTTATTTGATTTATTATGATCCTAACAATCTTATATTGTTGGACATATTTTAGGCTCGTTGTTATTTGTTATAACAACGCCTATTTTGGTCTCGGGTGGTTCCGTAACCCCCAGACTATTATTGGCTTGGAATGTATTATTTATATTTGGTCATATTAATGAGAATTAGTTCCAAATGTTCACAAATGATGGTTTTTTTATCATAAACTGCATTTTGACCATGGTGGAAAATTCAACCTTAGTTGAGTTATGAACGAGGTCACATGAGGACCCAAGGTTAAGCGTATGGAGGGGCTTGGCTATCCCAAAGGGGCTAAGGAATATGAATAGTGGTTTTGATAAATGAATAGTGTTTTTAGTCAATTTATGCAATTTTTGAGGGTTTTGCAAATTGATTGACCGTGGAGATGAGGAGAGGGACAATGTGCGATTTTTGGGTGTCTACATTTTGCTTCTTTTTGTACTGGATTGTGTGAAATATGGTTTAGTATAAAAAATAATGATGTGCATTGATGGAATGATTTGGAAGGCAAAGAATTTATGGTTGGTGACTTGTGGATGATTGCGAAAGAGACACATTGATAAAAATGGTTTAGGATTAATTGCTTTTGGAGGAAGGTGTAAGATTACCTTGTTTTTTTTTTGTGATCAACTTAAGATATTTCAATTGTGGGTGAAATAAATGACTTTGTCAAATTTTACTTTTTATTGATTGATGAGATATTTTGACAAAATTTGACAAATCGTTGGAGCCATGGGGTAGAACTTTCAGGAGCTTCATTCACAAGTGGTCTTACGACTACCACTATGAATATTGGAATCCATGAGGTGTCTGCAATCAGAGGCATCTTAAGATTTTATCAAACATTGATTTGTTTTGGATGTGAGTTTTGATTAAGAGGAGAAATTTGGTTTTTTGATCATGTGCAAGGTAGCTTTTGATTTATTGGATGACTACCCCCTAAAGCAATGAATTGGCGATGGAGGAGATGAAGATCGGCAATGAAATAATTGATAATGATTAAGAAGAAAAAGGTAAAAAAATTGCATAAAAATCAAAAAAATAGAAAAATTAGGAGAAATTCCAAGGGAATTTGATGCGGGTGTAAGAAATTTGGTTGATAAAGATAGGTTTTCATAGGTTCATGCGAACGAGGGTGGTTCGCACGGGTCATACGAACCTATCGGTTCACACGTGTAACGTGCGAATCTATGCAATAATGCATTTTAATGTTGAAAATGATGTGTTTAATGTCATTTATGTGTGAGGAAGAAGCTTGGTTGTGGAGGATAAAACAAAAATGGAGTGCTACAAATTGCGGATCGGGTGATATTGGATGGCGAGTGCTTGAGAGAGCGAGCACAGGGACAGTAATATCGGAGTAAGCGAATTATGCTTTCTCGAGTAATGTGTAAATTGATGAGGATAAAAATAATGTTGCATTTATGTGAAATTATGTAGATTAGACATGTATGCTCAGGTGGAGTGAAATGTGTGCACTTTGTGGGAAAACAACCAAATGGGTATCCCGAAGTGGTTTTTTCTTTTACCTATGATGATTATTGCCTATGGAAAAGCGTGTATGGGATGTGATGTGTGGGATGGAGTGTGGGAATGTATGCATTTAAAAACTGATAAGTGGGGGTCCCTAATAAGCCAAATGGGTATCTAAATTCTTGTGTCTAACTTGTTTGAATTCATTTTGACCACCTCATTTTATGTGCATGTGGGAGGAGGGTTTTTGGATGTTTTTGTATTTTTAGAATGTTTTTGCTATTTTCACATGCATGAAATGTATGCATGGAATGTGGGAGGGTGGACGAACTTACGTGTACAAAAAAAATTGAGAAAGGTAGGTTCACACGGGATCGTGCGAACCGAGTGGTTCGCATAGGGTCGTGCAAATGCATTTTTTTTATCGTGCATATGTACATGTAAAAGTAAGATATATGGACTAATTTTATGTATATAATTTCTAACTTGTGACATGTGTTTTGTGGCAGTAGTAGAAGATATTTGCATGGAATCAACTACAAAATTTCAGGAAGGTCTTGCAGGATGTATGGTGAGCGAAGGATGGGGAGTGGTTGCAGGCGATGGGATTGTATGATGTGTGGGAGATGCACAAGGTTAATGTGAACCATGCGTATATTTCTATGCTATATGAGAGGTAGGATCCTGATAGGAACACCTTTCACCTACCCACAGGGGAGATGGCAGTGACCTTGGAGGATATCTATCGCATCTATCGATTGTCGAAAGAAGGGATTATCATGATGACGGTGGATAAGGATTTATGAGATGGCATTTTGGAGAGAGTATTTGGATAGAGGTGGTATATGGTGGATGCCAATGGCGGAGTGGACTATGTGAAGTATTGGTATAAGAAGTTTTTGTTGAATCGTCGTGTGATGGTTATGTTGATGATAGCGAGCCATGCTTTGCCAAATACTTTAGGGGTGAGATTCCCCTAGAATATGATGGGGATAGTGTGTGACATGGTGGAGTGAGGGATTGTATATGCATGGGCACCAGCATTGTTGGCATAGGTGTAAAGAGAGCTCCATGGTGTAGTGAGTATGGAGCGGATGGGGATCAGTGTTAGCCCACTGCTACAGGTGTGGGCGTGGGAGCATATCTTGATTTTATGACCAATAGATTTGTCGCATAAGGTACATGTTGTGGATGGATTGGATGTACCATATATGATAATATGGAGAGAAGATATGGAGATTACAATAAATAGGGTACGAAAGGGTGATATGATGTATCATCAAGAGGATTTGGGAGGTCTGAGTGTGGATCAGGTGTGGTGGAGGCCATGGTGAGAAGCGCTTGAGTGGACTGAGGATGTAGAGCAGTTAGTGCACATTAGATGAGGGTGTTGGATGGTGGGGAATTACTTAGCATAGATAGAGTAATTTTTATTCTCATGGGTGTTGTGATAGTTTGGGTTATGATAGGGGCGACCAGATTCGACAGTAGTGATCTTTAGAGTAGTAGGGGATACAGGGTCATAGCCAATGGTGCCATCGCTAGACTTAACATCGAATGAGCCATTAGTTGTCCCTGATGTGGAAAACATAGGGACCACACCAAATTATGATGTGTGGTGGTCTAGACAGTGATGGGAGCCAATGTTCGTGGTAGTGGATAAATGGGTTGAGGTGGCAGGAGTGTTGCCTAATAGGGGATTGCCAGGCAGGGTGACGGTAGTATCACCAGGGCATGTGGATACACGAGAGGATGAGGGATCACTCAAGCCCATTAAGGATGAGAAGGCAAATCTATATCAATTGATTAGGTGAGTTAGGTCTCATCGTGATTAGTGGGATCGCTTGGTTAATGATAACGATTCATGGTCATCGATGGAGGGAGGTGAGGGTACTACAGAGGACATAACAGTGATGGGGGATGTGGTCATGATGGACATCATCGATGATTCATTTAATGAGTCACTAGTGGTAGGGGAGGGGAGGATTGGTGGGGATACGATAGTAGAGTTAGATGATTTTGAATTTGTGGTAGAGCTGCAGGAGGCGATGGCGACTGAGGATGAGGTGTAGCAACTAAGATGGGAGGTGAAGAGGCTTAGGGATAATATTTTGGACACTAATATGGACTGGGTGATAGATCACTCAGTATTGGAGGAGATACGAGAGGTCAAGGTAGACATAAGGTTCACCTTGGAGGAGAGGGATGAGGACAAAGCGCATTTGTAGCTGGTTATGGAGGAGATATATGTGTTGTGGATGGAGCGGGATGCACTCAAGGGTGAGAGAGATGAGATGATTGAGTCTATAGATAGGCTACAGGGATTGTTGGATGTAGCTAGAATAGAGACAGAGGCTATGAAGACCAATCACCTAGCAAGTATTACGGAGTTAGAGTGATCTATGCATGATATACTAGCTACGAGAGAGCACATAGAGAGGGATATTGGGTGATTGGCAGTGATAGTGTCATAGTTGGAGTAGGCATGGGTGGAGGTGGGGTGTTTATAGCAAAAAAATATGGGATTGGTGGTGGCCAACATGAGGGAGGCTACAAAGAGATCAAGGTGTGAGGTAGAGCTATTGATACGTGGCACACATGTTCCTTCATATTTTAGCTCTATTCCATTGTCACAAGTAGGCTTGCATCGGAGTTAGTGGAGTTCATCGTTAGTGGTGAGGAGTCAATAGATTTTGGTGGCTACAACATCATAGAAAGTAGGGTTGGTACCATCGATGTGGGTGGAGGTACCAGTGGTAGCGGATATGGGATATGTGCATTCAATGTAGGTGGTAGCAAAGCAGGTTCCCGTAGATGAGGGGAGTGGAGATACTCCCGTGAGGTAGCAAGGATGAGGGTGCTATGAGGCTAGCGATGGAGGATTAGCCCACGATTTTGTATTTTGATAGCTATACATGATGAGCTATTTTTAGTAGTTCGTATATCAATATGGATAGACAACTCATTGTAGCCATATGGAATTTTTGATACTTAGATATATAGACATAATATGGTCATGTGGTGATGCACCCGTAAGGGTGCACACACACTTTATTGTAGCCTGAGGGTGCTCTTTTTTATATATATACATGATATTTTGTGGTATTTGTGTCTAATTGCATTTATGTGTATATTTTCTATTGTTTATGATGATGCATAAGTATGGATGATGTATATGTGATAGTGGATAACTACATATATACATGGTATAGTTGAATGCATAGGTAAATTGGATATGACATTATGAAATGGCAGATAATGTATTGCTTGGAGAAAATATTTGCATCATTGCAGTAATCAGATGATGTAATCCATTTTGTTTTTGCGAGGAAGTTGGATATGAAGATTGTAGTGAAGAGATTTGAACATTATAGTTTGTAAGTAATCAAACCCATTGAATAATTGAGCAAAACTTAATAAACAGAGTCTAGGCTATCTTGGTAAACAAGACCTCAATCCTGGATTTGTGTGTGTAAAGTGATTAACTTCTTCGTAACTTATCCTGTAAGCTAGCTCATCAATAAGGACCTGAGGAATGCAGGAATTCAAGCTTTTTGATAGTACTTTCAAGGTTTTTCCTTTTTTTTTTGCCCCTGTATTGTAGTTGTTTTACTTCTTTCTCTTTCTCTTTTTTTTTTAGGGCTTTTGCTTTTGTTTTCTACCCTTTTTCTCTTGTTTCATAGCTTGTCCTTTTTTCAATTCTCAGGTTTGAGATAAATCATGTGAATGATATGATAAGCATGGTGATTTTTGCTAGGCATCAGTATGCATATAGTGTAGCCAATCCTATTTTCAAAATTTTCTTCGTATGTAGGATGTGCAATGTAATCCATGATTGAGAGCAAATTAACCAAGGGAAGTCTATAAATGCTTTTGAAGTGTGCCAACTTTGGATAATGGTTGATTATATAATTTTTTATGGATGAAGCACTCAAAACATTTCAATAATCATGTCTCCTAAAAATGGGATTGGGCATCAAAACTGTTATGCTAGCATGTGCATGTTTAATTCCCCAAGCGTGATATTCACAATAATTATGTAAAGATGCATGTGTGAATGCAATTTCTAAGTATGGAAAATGTGTGGAGGTGAAGCAAAGTATGAAATAAATGATGTGATGCTACAGGTGAATGAAATAGGGAATTTACGTGCAAGGTTACCCTAGTATTATAGACAACGGGATAGGGTAAGGGTGTGAACAAGATGATGAAGAAGAAAATTAAAGGAAATAATTATAGAAGGACAGAGGAAAAAGAGAAAAGAAGAATAATAAGAAGAAGAAGAGAATAAAATAAATCAATCAAATGTATGTAGCCACTTAAAGCGTGACCATACAACATTGATAAGTAACAATAAGAAAAGAAAAGAAGAAGGAGAAAAATAAAGAGAAGAATGGGAATGAAAGGTATGTAGTCACTCGAAGTGTGACCATACAACATTCATTATAGAAGAAGAGGAAGAGAATGAAGAAGAAAAAAACAAAAGATGTAGATGAAGCAGATTTGGATATAAATGCAATTTGATTTCATGCTGCAAAATGTCAAAAATGGTATTGTTGTTTCTTTGTCTTTGTTGTTGATTTTTTTATCATAAATATATGTACAAGTAGTGGTGAGCTATGATGCCTATGCTTAGGCGTAAAATGCTCGAAGATGAATAATGTTAATGGGCTCAAGTTCAACAATACCTTCCAACATAGCAAGGCAGTATGTGTCAGATCCAAACTTTTGAGTAACCATGTAAGGGCTTAGCCATTTGGGTGTAAATTTGTCACGGAGATGACATGGTTGGCTAGTAATTTGCTGGTTCTCTTTAAGGACTAGATATCCAACTTGCAATTTTCATTGGTGTACCTTATAATTATAGGCACATCGAATATGATCTTGATAAACACATGTATATTAAATAGCATGAATGCGACGTTCATCCAATAGGGTCAAATGATCTAACCTAGCTTGACAAGTTGTATCATCATCAATGAATTCTTGCATGGAAACTCGTAAGGATGGTATTTTGAGCTCCAAGGGCATGATGGATTTAGTGCCATATACAAGAGAAAATGGGGTTGCCCCTATTGGAGTACGGATACTTGTGCGGTATGCCCATAATGCTAATGGTATTTGATTATGCCAATCACGATGTGACTCTGTAACAGTTTTGCGAAGAATGGTGCAAATGGTTTTGTTTATAGCTTTTGCTTGCAAATGGTGCAAATGGTTCAAATGGTAGTATGGAGTAGAAAAGCTATGTTGGATGTTGAATTTCTCATATAATGCATGAACATTCTTGTTTTTGAATGGTGTACCATTGTTAGAGATGATTTTGGATGGGATGCCAAAATGACAAATGATGTGTTGTGTGATAAAATGAATAATTTTAGGACCAATAATTTGAACTAAAGGGATGGCCTCAACCCATTTCATAAAGTATTCTATGGATTTAATGATGAACTTGTGATTGCCAGATTAGGTAGGAGTTATTTTATCGATAATATCCAAACCCCATTATGAAGGGGCCATATTTATTAAATAGGTTTAAGAGCCTGAGAAGGCAAGTGTGTGAGATTGGTGTGATGTTGGAATTTAACACACTTTTTGACATAATCACAGTAGTCACTCTCCATTATGGGTCAGTAATAGCCCATTCATAAAATGTGTTAATGGCCATACCATTGAAATGACCACCACAAGTACCATCATGAGCCTCTTGGGTGATGCGTTGAGCTTTGAAGGGCTCAAGACAGCGCAATAAGATGCCATCGTAACTACGCTTGTAAAGGATATCGCCTAGCAATGTATAGTGGATTGCACGTAGTTTAAAATCTCATTTGTGAGTATTATTTAGATCAAGTGAGAGAAGCCAATTTAATGTAATCCTTAAATTAGAAAAACCATGGATCATGTAGTTTAGATTCAATGATATTTATGCCATCATTGTGAGAAGGCAGATTGGTGGAAATAACAAAATGGAGGAGGGTGTGAATGGACACGTGAGCTATTTTATAAAGTGGGTTTTGTGGGATGAGGGAGCCTAGGGAAGCCATAGTATCTACAAAGTGGTTCATGGAGAGAGGAGTAGCAATTATATCATACCACTCAAACTGCACCAACCAATGTATCAATAAAGGGAGTGGAAAATTATCTTTGGGATAAGCTTTGTTGAGATTCCTAAAACCAGTGCAAATATGGATAACCCCCTTGGGTTTTTCGATGGAAACCATGTTTGAAATCCATTCAAGGTAATCGATAGCCTGCATGAAATCCACATCGAGGAGTTTTTGTAACTCCTCTTTAACCATAAGGGCAATGGTGGGGTGCATGTGGTGCAACCTTTACCGAACATGCTTGGCATTGTCATCCAAGACAAGGTTGTGCACAACTAACGATGAATCAAGGTCGAGAATAAGTAGGATCATGCGAATACCTTTATGTAATGCCTAAGTAAATTGGTAAAGAGGACACACTTATCATCTGAAATGCTAGCAGCAAGATAAATAGTGTGTGAGTGATCAGGATCATTACGAATGTCAACTTCGATAGTGTCCTCGACAAGCATGTGAGAACCATCATGAATTTGGGTAGGTGTGGGGATGATATGAAGGTCATTAATGGCCTTAGGGAGTTGGAATTCATCCTCTAGATAAATATCTATATGATTAATCCATGGAATATGAGGTGGGACAGTAGGCAAAGGTGCATTAGTGGATCATAGCAACTAAGGTGTTAGAAGGAATTCAACAAGTGATGGTGTGGAGAAGATATCATCAAAATAGAAAAAATTAGTAATAGGAGGTGGAATGTAATTGGGATGGTTTGGATATCGAAGTGGAGCGTACAAGTCAATAGAGATCATGTTAACGAAGATGCTAGATATGGTGGAGTTAGGAGATGAAGGTGGTGATGAATCAAATGAGGATAGAAATGAAGACAGAAATGGTTGGTGATGACTTGGGCATAACACAATAGGTGGGGAATGGGAATGAGAATGTGTATCACAAATTGGTACTATCTCATGAATGGAAATAAATAGGAAAATTGGTGGAGATAAAGAAGGTAGATCGACAGGGAGGGATGTATCAAGTGATAGGACAGTAAATTTATGGGTGAGGACTTCAACTTTAGAAGAAGAGAGGGGCTCATGGGGTGGATATGGAGGAAATAACACAGATGGAATATCGATTGTGGAATGAGGGGATGAACTGTCTATCAAAATATTAAGCTCAAATTCATCATCGAAAAGGACCTTGAGGGGGTCAAGATCAATATTATGCAAATAATTCTCGAGGGTATTGATTGTTGGAAGATGGTAACCAATTCTTGATCGATTGGTAGGTTTGCATAAGGGAGGATTTATGTGGGTGTGATACCCCTATTCATATCTCCCTAGACCATACCCATGCCAATTGTACATGCATAGATAATACCAAGAAAAATTAGGACTGGACATGTGATCAAGGTTACCACAAAATTTATTTTGTGGTGGTGGAGGTGTTAGAGGTTCTACAGATGAGTTAAGTCCCTCATATACAAATTTGGTGCAATTATCAAGACCAAGAGGAACCACTACCCCAATATTCAAGGGCACATCATGGGGTTTACCAAATTAATGGGTGGACTAGATGGTAGAAGGAATAACCTTAGCATTGCTTATGTTATACTCACCTAGAACTGGTGTGGTCATGAGTATAGAAACATGAGGAGGGGTCATATGCTAAGGTTGAGCGGAGGATCCCCTGGGTGATGAGGATGATAGGGGAATGGATGGAGGTAGATTGGGAGATGGGGTAGATGAATCAGGAGGATATTATTGACCTAATTGATCATCAAGTCAAGTAGCACACTGTGTCCACTCATAGCACTCAACAGGCTTTCCAGTGATGTGATGATTGATGTGGGTGAATTCAGATATGGGGATAGAGGATGTAGTTGTTGAGCTAGAGACTACCCATGCTCATGTAAATCGAGGTACAAAGTGGTGGGAGGATGGAGGTGGAGTAGGAATAATAGGTGGATCATTGGATGAGGATGTGAAGGAGGATGTGGCATAAAATTTAAATGGAGGAATTGATGTGAAGAATGAAGAGGGCGATGTAAAAATGTAGGGATATCATGAGTGGTAGGAGGTTGTGGCGGATTTGATGAAGTTGACGTAATGTTACTCAAATCGGGAATGGGATGTGATTGTGATGATGACAAATAGGTGGTATCTAAATAATGACATGGGGTGGGCATGAACTGTGTAGATGATAAGGGTGGACCTAGTGGAAGGGTGATAATGTTGCAAAACTCAAATGGATCACCATCGGTGGGGATGCAGTGTACCAGGTCATTATGAACATATTTGATACAATGATGTAATGTGGAGGGGACACATTGCATGTCCTAAATCTAGGGGTATCCCAAAAGGATGTTATATTGCATCTCGCCTTTGATAACATGGAAGAGAGTGGAGATGGTTTTGGTGCTAGCCTTGATAGGAAGGATGATGGTACCAACAGTAGGGAGCATAGAGCCATCAAAAGCTCGAAGGTCCATGGAAGGAGTAGCTATATGAGAAGGAGGAAGGTGAATATGGTTAAGGTTGGTGGTAGATATGATGTTGATGGAGGAACCCATGTCAATTAGAACACACTTATAGGTAACGGTATTGATGGAGGCTTGAATATGCAATGGGAGATCTTCTCCCTCACCTACAACTTAAGTAATTTCATGGTCATGGAAGCTAATAGAAGGTTGTAGGCATCTCTAAAAATTGCCAACAAAGTTAGCAAATGCATTTGTATCATGATTATCAATATTGAGAAGGTGAAGGATGGAATCTAGGGCTTCATGATGAGGTTGGTATTGCTACAGAAGGTCATAAATGGATAACCTTGTAGAGGTGGTGCAGAGTTGACGATAAATACTACCACAGATTATGATGACATTTCATGGCATAGGAGGAGGAACAGGTGGAGAATATGATAAATTTAAATCAGATAGTGGAAGAGAGTTTGAAGGATTTTGGGTTGCAACAAGGGGTGGATAGCATTGCTTATGGGTGGCAATGTTGATCATACCCATAAACCCCTGCTGAGAAGGACCTTTATTGATATGATTGACCTGGTGTAGATCATGTTGATATGGATTACCCCCATGCTCAGGTAATGGTTTTTTATAGATCCCCAAGTTTTGATTTTGTGGTGCAAGGGGATTAGAAACTTGGATAGTGCCTCGATCGATAAGATCTTGCATAGTATGGTGGAAAATACGGTATGCATCATGAGTGTGGCCATGTTGGCGATGGAAATCATAAAATACCTATGGATTGTGGTCACATAGGAGAGGATGACTTGGATCAAGAGGCTGGATATTAGGTAAAGTTATGATGCCCCCATCATATAATCGGTGGAATAAGATGGGCATGGGCTCAGATAAAAGCATCCAATTGCATGGTGGATGAGGAGGGTGAGGATTACGACCTTGGTATGGATTGGGAGGTGTTGGAGGGTTGACTTGGTATGCATTGGGAGGTGGTGGAGGGTTGACTTGGTATGCATTTTGGGTAGGTGGTGGAGGGTTGACTTGGTATTCATTTTGGGTAGGTTGTGGTGGTGCGGATTGTGGAGGTTGAGATGATGTGACTTGAGGTGGTGGGGATGAAGAAGCAAGAAGCACCTAATTGGTCTAAGGTGGTTTGGAAGTGGGTGGTTGTTGAGCAAGGTGCAGCAACAATATTGTCATTGTTGTCAACACAGTCAGATAGATCTGTTGATGCAGTGGACAGGAAGTTCAAAAGCTATTCAGATACGAGAAGACAGGAGTTCAAAGGTTATTCAGAGTATGTACAGTGATTTTCCAAGAAGACCGAAGTGGCCCATATGCAAAAGATCAAAGAAAAAGACAAGTAAGAAAAGTGTCGCGATATCGCGACATATACAACAGGCAAGAAAAACTATCACGATTTCGTGACATGTTGGAAGAGAGAGAAAAAGTAGGAAAAACTATCACGATTTCGCGACATGTTGGAAGAGAAAAATGCAAGTGGAAAAACTATCACGATTTCGCGACATGTTGGAAGAGAAAAAGGCAAGTGGAAAAATCGCGATTTGGACATGTTGGAGAGAAAAAGGCAAGTGGAAAAACTGTCACGATTTCGCGACATGTTGGAAGAGAAAAAGGCAAGTGGAAAAATTGTCACGATTTCGCGACATGTTGGAAGAGAAAAAGGCAAGTGGAAAAACTGTCGCGATTTCGCGACATGTTGGAAGAGAAAAAGGCAAGTGGAAAAACTGTCACGATTTCGTGACATGTTGGAAGAGAAAAAGGCAAGTGGAAAAACTGTCGTGATTTCGTGACATGTTGGAAGAAAAAGAGAAAGCAGGAAGAAGTGTCGCGATTTCGTGACAAGTTCGAAGAAAGAGAACAAGTAAGAAAAGTGTCACGATTTCGTGACATGTCGCATTTTCGCGACTAAAATAGGAGAGAGAAAGTAAGTTGGAAAAGTGTCACGATTTCGTGACATGTCGCATTTTCGCGACTAAAATAGGAGAGAGAAAGTAAGTTGGAAAAGTGTCATGATTTGTGACATGTCGCATTTTTGACTAAAATAGGAGAGAGAAAGTAAGTTGGAAAAGTGTCACGATTTCATGACATGTCGCATTTTTGACAAAAGAAAGAGAGGAAGCGTACGGAAGCAAAGTCACGATTTCAGACAAAAGAGAAAGCAAGACTTGGAGGAGAAGTGTCACGATTTGATGACAAAAGCTAAGTTGAAGACTACGGAGGCAGAAGTGTCGCGATATCATGACAAAAGCAAAGTCGAAG
This sequence comes from Wollemia nobilis, assembly GCA_028583015.1. Lineage (NCBI taxonomy): Eukaryota > Viridiplantae > Streptophyta > Pinopsida > Araucariales > Araucariaceae > Wollemia > Wollemia nobilis. The sequence goes on along the minus strand of JAQPPZ010016970.1, from coordinate 3,758,716 downwards.
TCTTTGGAAGCAGAAGTGTCGCGATATCGTGACAAAAGCAAAGTCGAAGTCTTTGGAAGTAGAAGTGTCACGATATCACGACAAAAGAATAGAGAAAGTGTACGAAGGTGAAAGTGTCATGATATCGAGATAGCTAAGAGAAAGAGCAAGGAGAAAAAGTGTCACGATATCGTGACATGTTGTATTTTCCGGGCCAAAGCTAAGAGAAAAAGCAAGGAGAAAAAGTGTCACGCATATCACGAAGATGTATTTTTCGAAGCGAACAAAGAGAAAGCGGAAGGAGAAAAAGTGTCGCGATATCGCGACATGTAGCATTTTCACGGTCCGATGCAAGGAGAAAGAGAGAGAAAGAAAAGTGTCACGATATCACGACATGTATTTTTACTGTAAGTTGAAGCCGACGAAGACCGATGACAACCGACTAAAATTAGGGTTTACAGTTGTTATGAAAGCCGACTAAGATTAGGGTTTACAGTCGACTAAGATTAGGGTTTTCATCATGAAAATGTTGTTATAAAAGGAGGGTTGTTTGGAGAATTTTATTATGTCGATGAGTGTGAAGTTCGGTCGTAGTGTGCAGAGAGCAAGTCATGTCGAATCATGCTAAGTGTAAAATTTGCAAAGAGAGTAGAGTGCAAAAAGGGAGAAGATGATCGTGAAGTTGTGATGTAAAGTAGTTGAGTGTTGAGAGGAGAGTAGAGTGCATAGAGAATGCAAAGGTGAAGAAGACCAGTTAGGGTCTTGCAAAAACAAAGGTATCTTACCATCAAACTTATAGATTCAAATTGAAGTCTAGGTTGCAGCTTGGCATCAGGGGTTGGTGCTCCTTTCTGTTGGTGTAGATAAATTAGGGGTTGGTGCTCCTTCCAGTGGGTGTTGGTAAATTGATTGTAAAGTTGGTACTTTGCAAAGGCTGGATTTGGATGGTAGTCCAAGCAGTCAATTTTTGAGGAGTAGCCACATTGGTGAACCTCGTTAAATCTTGTGTTGTGTGATGCTCTTTTGTTATACTTGTTGTATCTAGTAATAAGTGTTAATTGTTGCAGTATTAAGAACTGTAAAGTTAAGTTTAAAGAGCTACACTGATTCACCCCCCCCTCTCAGTGTCATTGTGAGACTAACAATTGGTATCGAGCTAAGTTCTTGTACAAGCTTAACCGGCTAGGGTGATCTTGGAAGTAACACAATGGCAGGTGGTGAAGGCTTCTCATCAAACAAAGCACCATTGTTTGATGGATCTAATTACGCGTTCTAGAGAATCAGGATGCAGACATATCTTTGTGCTTTGGGATACGACATCTGGGATTCAGTAGTTAGTGGATATACAATACCCATCACTCCTCCAGAAGAGGCTGACGAAAAGAAACTGTTTGACAATAACTCAAAAGCAACGAATGCTCTCATGTGCGGAATAGCAGACAGTGAACTAGTGAAGATCATGAGCTATAAAATGGCAAAAGAGATATGGGACAAACTGAGGAGTATTCATGAAGGAAATGATAAGATCAAGGAGGCCAAGTTACAGACACATCGAGCTCAGTTCGAAGCATTAAAAATGAATGACGATGAAAACATTGAGGCATATATGTTGAGAGTTAATGGAATCATTAATGCGATCAGAGGACTCGACGAGGATATCGAAGACTCTACCATCGTGAAAAAGGTATTAAGATCTCTTCCTCAAAGGTTTGATTCTAAAGTCTCAGCGATAGAAGAAGCTAAAAATCTAAATTATTTTAGTATAGATGAGATGTATGGTTCCTTGACTGCATATGAGATGAGGATAGGAAGATCTAAACCCACAGACCGAGAAGCGGCTTTTAAAGCCCTTAAAAATAAAAACGCAAAACAAGAGTTCCGAGGAAGAAGAGACATCGAGATGAAATGGAAGCAAACTTTGTTAGAAAACTAAAAAGGGGAAAAGGAAAATACAGAGGAAAGCTACCGTTTAAATGTTTCAACTGTGGAGGCATTGGGCATTTTGCGACTAAATGTCCACTTAATGAGAAGAACAAAAATGATGAAGGATTGCACCAAGAAAGAAGTGACTGGAAGAAGAAAATGAATTTCAGAAAAGGCAACTTCAAGAAGAAAAGTTTCATCTCCAGGAATGCCAGTTCATCAGAAGACAGCTCCGGTCAGGATTCTGAAGAGGAAACAGGTGAAGCTCTTTTCATGGCATTTGAAGAAGTAAAATCAGAAAAGGAAGGAGTGAACTCTGAAGTATGTGGTGAAAACCCTGAGGCTGAAGTAGACCTAGAAGGTGAGTTGATCTCTACACTTGAAGAGTGGAAAATAGAGAAGAAAAAGAATAAGAAAATTTCAAAAAGGCTTGAGGATGCAAATGAAATCATAACTAGTCTGAAAGTATAGATAGAAGAATACAAGAAAATATCTGAAGATCTTGAAGTACAAATTACCATGAAAATAGATTATTGCTACAAACTAGAAGAAGAGAATGTTGGTTTACGGATGCAGATAGAAGAGATGAATCACAAAATTAGTTGCTATCACAAACGCGAAGAAAGTTCTATGAAGCTGGATAAGATTATAAATGACCAAAGGCCTACAGGCATCAAATTTGGTCTAGGTTTCATCGAAGGAGAATCATCAAATGGATCAAAGGCCAGAAATGTAGAATCCATAAAGAATGAAAATAAGAAACAGGTTGATCAAGGAAAAATGTCTCATGCAAAAGAAAGCAATAATGCCAGGCACGAAAGGAGAATTGACAATGATGGATTCACCAATGTCACACATCAAAGAAGAAGAAGACCTATGGCTCCTACGGCAACATGGCAAAGACCATCCCCCAGGTTCAATTATCCCTTTTCTGGTTTCTGTTTTAAATGCAATGGCTATGGACATAAAATCTCAGACTGCAAATATAATGTAAGACCAAGGAATTTCACCAGTAGAAATGCTTTTTCTCCTTTGATGAATTATACAGTAGAATGTTATAACTGTCATAATTTTGGGCACATTGCAAGAAACTGTAGAAGTACATTTGCATCAAATCAGTTTCAGGGAAGGAAATTTCAACCAAATGAGATGAGACAAAATAGAAAACTTCCTATAAAATATGCACAAGCTGTTGATAAAGGAAAGGCAAAACAAGAGCCCAAAACTACTATCAAAATGGAGTGGAAAGAAAAAGAGCGACTTAAGGAAGAAAAGGAATCCTTAATCGTACAAACAACATTTAAAGCACAGAATAAATATGTACCATGGATACTTGATAGTGGATGCTCCGAGTCATATGACAGGAGACAAACAAAAATTTGAGAAGTTACAGAAATATGAAGGTGGTTCAGTAAAGTTTGGAAATAATGATGGAGCTAAGATAGTTGGCAAAGGTTCAGTTAAAATTATTGACGAAAAAATTAAGTCAGAAGAAGTCTTGTTTGTGGATGGTTTGAAACATAACTTGTTGAGCGTAAGTCAGATTTGTGATAAAGGTCATGAAGTAGTTTTTAAGAAGCAGGGTTGTGAAGTGAGAAAAACAAACAGTGGAAAATTGATAGCAACTGGATCAAGGACATCTGGAAACTTGTACACGCTCTCGAGAGACTTCAAAAGGAGCTTGTTTTATTGGACAGGAAGAAGAAAATTGGTTGTGGCACAAGAGACTCGGTCATATCGGTTTTGATAATCTAGTAAAAATCAACTCAAAAAGCGTAGTGAGAGATATTCCCACCATCAACAAACCTGCAAACAACATTTGTGCTTCATGCCAAAAGGGGAAGCAAACTAGAGTCACATTCAAAACAAAAGAGTACTACACAAGCAAACCTTTGGAACTAATACACACTGATTTATGTGGACCCATGAGAACACAAAGCATAAATGGTGACAAATATTTTATGTTGTGCATTGATGACTATTCCAGAATGACATGGATATTTTTCTTGAAGCATAAATCAGAAGCTTTTGAAATGTTCAAGATTTTCAAAAACCAAGTTGAGAATGAAACAGGAAGGAGGATCAAATGTTTAAGATCAGATAGAGGAGGAGAATTCATTTCAGAGGAGTTTGTAGAGTATTGTGAAAAATACGGTATTAGGAGACAGTTTTCAGCAGCCAGGACACCTCAGCAGAATGGAGTGGTAGAAAGAAAGAACAGGACAGTGCAGGAAATGGCATGGACTATGTTGGCTGAAAGCAGAGTAGCAGACAGATTTTGGAGAGAAGCAGTCCATACTATGGTGTATATCCAAAATAGGTACATGCTGAGAACACATGAAAGCAAAACTCCTTATGAGTTGTGGTTCGGTAAAAGGGCAACAACAAAATACCTCAAAGTTTTTGGCAGCAAGTGCTACATCAAAAGAACTGAAGATAATCTTGGTAAGTTTGAAGATAGAGCGGATGAAGGTATTTTTGTTGGTTATTCACCAAGAAGCAAAGCTTACAAATGCTACAACAAGAGGCTAAAGAAAATTGTGGACAGTGCCGATGTTAAATTTGATGAAGGTAGAGAACGAGTAATTAGCTATGAAACGAACTACCCAATTTATGAAGAGGTTATTGAAGGAGATGAGGAAAACGAAATGGAAAAGATACAAAAAATTGACTCGAGATGATTTAAGTTGTGATTCAGAAGTGGAAGAAAATAAGAAATTCAAAATAGGCAGTGGCGAGAAAAATCATCCTAGAGAGCAAATAATTGGAGACCCCAAAGTTGGTGTTCGGACAAGGAGAAGAGTAGTAAGTAACTACTCTCTATTATCCAACATTGAGCCCAAAAATGTTGCTGACGCAAGCAAAGATGAAAGTTGGATGAAGGCAATAAATGAAGAATTAGATCAGATCGAGAAAAATGAAACTTGGGAGTTAGTACCTAGACCTGCAAATAAAAATATAATCGGGACTAAATGGATTTTTTGAAACAAATTGAATGAAGACGGACAGGTAGTCAGAAATAAAGCAAGATTGGTATGTAAGGGTTATGCACAAGTTGAAGGCATTGACTTTGAGGAAACTTTTGCACCAGTAGCTAGACTAGAGGCAATTAGAATGTTTTTGGCTTTAGCAGTCTACAAGAATTTCAAAGTTTATCAAATGGATGTGAAATCAGCGTTTTTGAATGGGAAACTTGAAGAAGAGGTTTATATTGAGCACCTAGATGGTTTCCAACTTGGTGATGATCCCAACTTGGTTTGCAAGTTGAAGAAAGCATTATATGGCTTAAAACAGGCACCCCGAGCATGGTATGCAAGGCTAGACAACTATCTCACTCAACAAAGGTTTAAGAAAGGTATGGTGGATAGTAATTTGTATGTCAAAATAGAAAATGGGCATCTTATTGTTCTTGTTGTATACGTAGATGATATCATATTTGGCAGCAACAAAGATGAGTCGTGTAAAGATTTAGCAAATAAGATGCAGAAAGAATTTGAAATGTCAATGATTGGTGAACTTTCGTATTTCCTCGGGTTGCAAGTTAATCAAAATAAGAAGGGCATATTTATTTCTCAAGTTAAATATGTGAAAGAGATGTTAAAAAAGTTCACAATGGAGGATTGTAAGCCAGTTAGCACTCCCATGACGACAGGTTGCAAGTTGAGCAAGGATGACAAATCTCCACTTGTTGATCAAACCATGTACAGATCTATGATTGGAAGCTTACTATATCTAACAGCTACCAGACCAGATATTTTGCAGGCAGTATGCATGGTAGCACGATTTCAGGCTAATCCCAAGGAGACTCATGTGACAGTAGTGAAAAGGATTCTTCGGTACCTCAAGGGTACTATGGAGTATGGGTTATGGTATCCGAAAGGTAAAGACTTCACCCTTATTTCGTATTCAGATGCAGATTGGGCAGGATGTGTAGATGACAGAAAGAGTACCAGTGGAGGTGCATTCTATCTTGGAGACAGATTGGTCGCGTGGCACAGTAAGAAACAAGAGTCAGTTTCTTTATCGACAGCAGAGGCAGAATATATTGCAGCGACAACATGTTGTACGCAGGTATTGTGGATGAAACAAACCCTGAAAGATCTTGGTATTAGCTTCAGTGAGCCAATATCAGTTAAGTGTGATAACACCAGTGCCATTAACATCTCCAAGAATCCGGTTATGCATTCATGCACAAAACACATTGCTATCAGGTATCACTTTTTGAAGGAGAAAGTTGCGGAAGGTGAGGTTAAGTTGGATTTTGTTCCAACTACGAGAGCAAGTAGCAGATATCTTCACAAAACCATTGCCCAAGGAAGTTTTTGAGTACCTTCGCAATAAATTGGGAGTGGTCACACTTCCCAAGAATTGACTAGCTACAGGGATCACATTCTCAGGGGAGCATTTAAGTATTTGATTATCTTTTTGCTCATGTTCATGATTTTTGCTAAGTGTAATAAATTGTGCCCGAGAATGTTGTGCATGGACTCAGGGGGAGTCTGCAGTAGCCCTTTGGTATTATTGTCAAAGGGGGAGAAGAGTTACAGGAAAGAGCACGTGTTGCCAACAATTCCAAAGGGGGAGATTGTTGAGCAAGGTGCAACAACAATATTGTCATTGTTGTCAACACGGTCGGATAGATCTGTTGATGCAGTGGACAGGAAGTTCAAAAGCTATTCGGATGCAGAAGACAGGAGTTCAAAGGTTATTCAGAGTATGTACAGTGATTTTCCAAGAAGACCGAAGTGGCCCATATGCAAAAGATCAAAGAAAAAGACAAGTAAGAAAAGTGTCGCGATATCGCGACATATACAGCAGGCAAGAAAAACTGTCACGATTTCGTGACATGTTGGAAGAGAGAGAAAAAGCAGGAAAAACTGTCGCGATTTCGCGACATGTTGGAAGAGAAAAAGGCAAGTGGAAAAACTATCACGATTTCGCGACATGTTGGAAGAGAAAAAGGCAAGTGGAAAAACTGTCGCGATTTCGTGACATGTTGGAAGAGAAAAAGGCAAGTGGAAAAACTGTCACGATTTCGCGACATGTTGGAAGAGAAAAAGGCAAGTGGAAAAACTGTCACGATTTCGCGACATGTTGGAAGAGAAAAAGGCAAGTGGAAAAACTGTCGCGATTTCGCGACATGTTGGAAGAGAAAAAGGCAAGTGGAAAAACTATTTCGTGACATGTTGGAAGAAAAAGAGAAAGTAGGAAGAAGTGTCACGATTTCGTGACAAGTTCGAAGAAAGAGAACAAGTAAGAAAAGTGTCACGATTTCGTGACATGTCGCATTTTCCGGACTAAAATAGGAGAGAGAAAGTAAGTTGGAAAAGTGTCATGATTTCGCGACATGTCGCATTTTTGACTAAAATAGGAGAGAGAAAGTAAGTTGGAAAAGTGTCACGATTTCGCGACATGTCGCATTTTGCGACTAAAATAGGAGAGAGAAAGTAAGTTGGAAAAGTGTCACGATTTCGCGACATGTCGCATTTTCATGACAAAAGAAAGAGAGGAAGCGTATGAAAGTAGAAGTGTCATGATTTCATGACAAAAGCAGAAAGCAAGACTTCAAAGGCGAAGTGTCACGATTTTGTGACAAAAGCTAAGTTGAAGACTACGAAGGCAGAAGTGTCGCGATATCGTGACAAAAGCAAAGTCGAAGTCTTTGGAAGCAGAAGTGTCGTGATATCGTGACAAAAGCAAAGTCGAAGTCTTTGGAAGCAGAAGTGTCGCGATATCACGACAAAAGAATAGAGAAAGTGTATGGAGGCGAAAGTGTCGTGATATCGTGACATGTATTTTCGTGGGCCAAAGCTAAGAGAAAGAGCAAGGAGAAAAAGTGTCACGATATCGTGACATGTATTTTTGTGGCGAAGCTAAGAGAAAAAGCAAGGAGAAAAAGTGTTGCGATATCGTGACATGTATTTTCGTGGGCCAAAGCAAAGAGAAAGCGGAAGGAGAAAAAGTGTCGTGATATCGCGACATGTAGCATTTTTGCGGTCCGATGCAAGGAGAAAGAGAGAGAAAGAAAAGTGTCGTGATATCGTGACATGTTGTATTTTCATGGTTAAGTTGAAGCTGACGAAGACCGATGACAGCTGACTAAAATTAGGGTTTACAGTTGTTATGAAAGCCGACTAAGATTAGGGTTTACAGTCGACTAAGATTAGGGTTTTCATCATGAAAATGTTGTTATAAAAGGAGGGTTGTTTGGAGAATTTTATTATGTCGATGTGTGCGAAGTTCAGTCGTAGTGCGTAGAGAGCAAGTCGTGTCGAATCATGCTAAGTGCAAAATTTGCAAAGAGAGCAGAGTGCACAAAAGGGAGAAGACGATCGTGAAGTTTGACTGTAATGCAGGTGTGCGAAGTGGGTGCAGTAGAGAGAGAAGGTGCGTAGAGAACGCAAAGGTGAAGAAGACCAGTTAGGGTCTTGCAAAAACAAAGGTATCTTACCGTCAAACTTATAGATTCAAATTGAAGTCCAGGTTGCAGCTTGGCATCAGGGGTTGGTGCTCCTTCCAGTGGGTGCTGGTAAATTGATTGTAAAGTTGGTACTTTGCAAAGGCTGGATTTGGATGGTAGTCCAAGCAGTCAATTTTTGAGGAGTAGCCACATTGGTGAACCTCGTTAAATCTTGTGTTGTGTGATGCTCTTTTGTTATACTTGTTGTATCTAGTAATAAGTGTTAATTGCTACGGTATTAAGAACCATAAAGTTAAGTTTAAAGAGCTACACTGATTCACCCCCCCTCTCAGTGTCATTGTGAGACTAACAATGGTTCATATGGATCATGATTGTAGCGATAATTGGTGGGGAAGGATTGCTTTGGTTGGAGTTTAATTTTATCCCTGTGGACCTTGATGTTCTCGATAACCTTAGCTTGGGCAATGGCTTCTTCAAATATTTGACTTTGATGGATCTATAATGTTTGAGAGATTTGCTTGTGATAACTCTTGGTAAATAGTTTAACGAGCTTTGAAGGTGTGAGAGTAAAAGAAAAATCATGAATGACCACTCTCTAATGAGATATAAAATTAGTAATCGGCTCATCATCAAACTTGCGTAAAGCATAAACATCTAACAAGGTAGTCTTGGTTTTGATATTTATTGAGAAATGCTCAAGAAAAATATTGGCTAATTTTTTGAATGTAAATAACATATGGAGAGATATATGATTGTACCAATCTAATGCTTGTCCCCCAAGAGAATTTGTGAATGTGTGGATCATAAGGGGATCACTACCATGAAGTTGGTAACAAGAAAAACAGTAATTCTTAAGATGCTCTCTAGGATCTTCCTTGCTTTTGAATTTTATGAATTTAGGGATCTCAAATTGGTAAGGATATGGATGAATGGGAATATATGGGTGAATTGGTTCATTGCACAATTCGTCATATGTGGTTTTTTGAGGCCCATAACCAGTAATGTGCAGATCCAATGTATGAATCTATTCCTGCATGGCTTAAAAGTCACTAGAGAGCACCGTAATGGTATTTGGTTGAGCAAGAAATGAGGTTGAAGGTGTGGATGAAGGTAGTGGCTATGATGATGCCTACAAATAATCCAAATATTGTGGATATTGCAACTGTTATTCCTCCCACTGATGATAGTAAGCAACCTATTATGGATCAGGTATCGATATAGCTTGATATTATGGGATAGGAACTTGATATGGATGTGGTGAGATGTATAAATATTGGGCTATAGGTGGTGGTTGTTACTAATCATAATACTAAAAATATGTTGGCTAGGCATGGGAACACCTTGTTGTTGCGCATATTGGAAATTCTATTACATCTAAGCAATAGTGGTGGAGGACCATGTGGGTAGTGAGGTAAATAATGTTGGTGGTGTAGAAGATGGGGGTGAAAGAGATGAAGGTGTGGTGGAAGATAACTGATGGGAATCGAGGGCCATGACAGATGAGAACTGGGGTGGATGAGAATGAATGGCAAGCAAGGACTCGGTCTGAACTGAATAACGGGGTGGATTACCTAAATAAGTGGGATTCAATGATGGAGGTCAAAATGGAGGTGGTGGAGGTAAACGAAATGATGAGTATGGTATCGATGGAGGTCCATATGAGAAGAATTGTGGATAGCTAGTGGATGTATGGGTAAAAAATTGGGGTGTAAATGGAGGTGGTTGTGGAGAAGGGATGACCTATTGCTATTGAAATTGCTATGAGGGATGATACGGATGTTGTGTCGGTATCTAGAAGTACTGAGGTGGATATTGGGAATACTAGGGTGGAAATGAGGAGAATGGCTAAGATGGGGGTTAAGAGGTCGAGGTATCCTACTATGAGATCATAATGTGAGAGGAGGATGTGGATGTAGGGGGTGGCAGAGAAGAAGGAGGTACATATACCATAACTACCATCTAAACAGTAGTGGTGACATCCAGGATGATTTGGGAAATGACATCATCATTATCTCCTAAAAGTGGATGAGATGAATGCTCTAGGAAGGGATGTATGGCAGATGGTGATGGAGGTGGGGTGAACTCATTGGCAACTATAATGGGCATGGGGTGACCAACAGGGGTATAGATAACATACTAGCAATAAGTGGATGGGGGATTAGGAGAGGAGAGATCATCTGAAGGATGGGTCTCCTTGAAGGTCTTGTCTAGGAGGTGATATGTAGTGAAATATGTAACATGGGACATAGGACTAGTGCTAGGGACCATGGTCCCTATTAACAAATCATGTGGAATGATGTAAGTAACCTTCTTCGACTCGAAAGGTGGATCAGTGGTCTGAGAAGAAGAGGCACCTATGGTCATGACAGTACGCTAAGCAACCTCGATGGTATGATAAATGGCTTCACATGTTTGACTATGTATAACTAGCATGGTGATGTATGCAGTAGCGCAATAACAACCAAAATATGTGAGATCTAGAATCTAGGAATATTTGTGGTTGAGTGGGACACTTTCTATTCTCAAAAATATAGGATCGCACAGGGGTGCGAACCACTCTTGAAATCAAAGATTCATACAGGGTCATGTGAACCGTAGAAATCATAAATAGATGATGGATAAGTGCTTTGGAATGTGTTTGTGTGCTGTGTGAGAAATATATGACCTAAAAGATAGGTTCGCACGGGGGGTGTGAACCACTCCTTCAACCACATATTCGCATGAGGTCATGCAAACCTTGAGAAACTGTGATAGAGAATGGATTTATGCTGTGGAGATCCTTTGTGTGCTATGTGGACCTATTTTGTGAAGTTTTGTAGCCTAGAAGCTAGGTTTGCATAGGGTGGTGCGAATGTATTTGAGCATAGGAAATTCACACGGGGATGCGAACCACCTGAAAACAGATAGTGTAGTGCTTTGCGTGGAAGTGAAATTGTGGAACAACTGGTCAGTGATTTATAAAAAGTTTAATATGCTATTGTAACCACTTTCATGAGACTCAATAATAAGCAAATATTTTTCTTTTGATTTTCATGTGTGTTGATGAGAGTATTGTATCCGCCCTAGGAACAAATCATAAGAATGGGTGTCTTATACTTTGAATCAGGAATGTCATAGTATAAAACATTCTACAATGCCCAAAGGTGTGCAAAATAGAACTATATTTCCAATGGGAGAGTGGCAACCTAGGTGGAATTTGGCACAGTAAAATGGTATCCAAAATGGGGAGACTCAAAATGCTCTAATGAGTCAATATACTCTCATGAAGAGAGGTTGCGCTATCAATGTGGTGCTACCGACATACCCATGCTTTCACTTAACCCTCACATTTAAGGCATCCACAGTAATGATCAATTGCGCCCACTAATTATTTTGAAAAGACCTATGGTAAAGGGGATTTCTAATACTAACCCACTTTTGAAGGTATCTTCTAGTGATTAAATTTGGATAACCAACACTCAAAAATGGAAGGACCGACTGGGTATTAATATTAAAATAATCACACCTAGGGGGATACTATGGTGACTAAACGAGGGGTGAGCTAGTGGAGAGTAGAACCCAGATCTCACTAAACTTTGGTGTTGAATTGGTGATGAAATCCAACTTGGATTGGAGATGAAAGTCAATCCTTACACTGTTTAAAGTGGAACGTGTGTGTGTGGTGTTTGTTGTGCAAAACTGTTTTAGAAGCAAACTATGCTAATTACCTTTTCAAAAAATATCTATGCTAAGATGTTGTTTCAAAGTAAACCTAATTGATTTCATCCTCACAAAAATAAATTTAGTCTAATGCTTTTGAAATGGAAATCAAACTAGATGCTTGGGAACTGAAGTCTAGATTAATTGCTTTTGGGAATGGAAACTAGATTAAGTGCTTTTGTAATGAAATTGAGCTTAAATGCTTTTGAAATAAAATCTAGATTAGATGCATCCTTACAAAAACAAATGTAAACTAATATTGTTGGAAGTAAAATTTAGCTAAATGACACAAAAGGAAATGACAAGAATGGAAACTATGATAGAAAGCGAGGGTAAATATATCTAGAACAAACAAGTAAATGTAATTTACTGATTGCAAGCCCAATAGGAAATATTAGCCTCAAAATGAAGGAAATGCATGGATTTCACACAATACCTATGTCCAGGAGTATATAAAACCTTCTAATTCGCCTTTTGCTCTGAAGTTATGTGTATTTTGGAAGTTTCAACCTAGGGTGTGAACCTGTCCTCTATCAATAGGTTTGCACGGGCCATTGTGAATCTATATTTGAAGATTGGGCTGACTAGTTTTGTGGTCTTGATGATGGTTTTGAAGGTCCTAGAGGGTTCTGAGATAGGTATCTGCACAGAAAAGGTTCAAAATTCAATTGTGAATGTGACAAGACAACATAAACCCTAAGATATTTTGCATATACCTGAAGAAAGCAAATTATAGGAAAATAATCTAACTATTATAGCATAAAAATACAAGGATGCTTTAACCTTGCATACACCATGGTGGGAGGTGATTTGTGGTCTAGGTATGAGGGCATACATTCCATGAGAACATGAGGCTCTTAACCTCCCTTGAATTACCTTGCCAATGCTTGGGGGTGTCTAAAACCAATACCTGTGCTTCAAGGATCAATTTTGAGGTAGATTGGGGAATTCACACGCCCAAGTGTGTACTCTCTATCCTCTTTGGAAGATCACCAATGCACAAGTGAAACTTTTGCGGTTTGGCTTGAGATGGTTTTTAGGGCATTTTGGTTTGGGGTTTCTTCAAAGATGATAATTACCTGCCATATAAAAATAGGCCATACTTTGTGTTAGAAGGCGATTAAGCTAGTGCTTGGTGGGGGTCCCACCAGGTGTGCCAGAATGAAACCAAAAAATATGACACTCCAATTCTCATTCAAAATTATAGAATCCACTGCTTATGCTATTAAAATGATAAAATGAGGTTACAAGTCGATATCCTTTTACAAAATTTTTCCTAAAGGCTATAATGGAGCCTTCCCTAAGGAAGCCCTTTCAAATGTGCACAAAGCTAGTAGGATTTGTCTTCTTTGTGTTCCTTAATATTGATGGGCTTCTTGCTCGTATGCCACCACTAGTCGGATGTGCTATGTGTATCTATTGACATGAAAAATGTGGTTAGAGTATTTGGGGGCTTGCCTCAGTCAAATCCCATGTTTATACAAACAAAAGACTCTTAAACAAGCTTAAAACATGATAATAACTGGTAAAAATAGCATAAAAACACTAAATTAACCCATACTTACTTGTTCCTATGATTCTAGAAGTTGTAGTAGAGATTCACATGGGGTGGTGCAAACCTAGTGTGAACCTATCTTTTTATGACCAAATTTGTAAGATGGGTTTTTGGATTGTCCTGGTGTAGTTGCTTCTTTGATTTTTTGTGGGTCACCTTCAGAAATTGCACTTTTTGGTGTCGTTGACCTGTCTCAGTCATAAGAAATGTCACAAGAGCAACTAAACTACTATAGTAATATGCGTATGACGGATGTGTGATGGATGCGAGATGGATGTAATGGTTGTAGTGATTTCGGCAGAGTTTCAATAAGTAAAAGTTGGTTATTGTTAAAATGGTGGAAATGGCCTTCTATTTATAGACTTGGCCAAGGTGAGAGGGAGGGGATGAGGTGTCCCCTGTGAGGTGTCAATTGTGAGGTATCCACCTAAGAGGTGTACCCTGATGTGTCCTAATTTATAAATGAGGTTGGATGAGAGAATCCCTCACCCATCCACAAATAATGATGACTTTGCTAAAAATATCCATTTGGCATTAATGAACACCTTTTTGGAAATATCTCTCAATTAAAAATTGTCTTTTATGTGCAAAAGTCTCCATCTTTCATTTATGACCTAGGGGAGTGTGAGGTGGAGAAATATATAGGTGAGAGGTGGCACGGCTAGGATAGGCTAGAATAGGTTAGGTGGAAGGCTAGGCTAGTCAAAGTAGACTAGGTGAGATTGAAGACTTGAATCAAATTAGGATTAGATTTAATTAAGCATGTAATTAGTTTCAAAGCATGTTTTTGACCAAAATGTTGACTTTTTTACCATAAAATGCTTTTTGACCATGGTGAAAAATTCAACCTTAGTTGAGTTATGTACGAGGTCACATGAGGACCCAGGGTTAAGCATAGGAAGGGGCTTGGCTAGCCCAAAGGGGCTAAGGAATATGAATAGTGATTTTGATAAATGAATAGTGTTTTTAGTAAATTTTTGAGGGTTGTACAAATTGATTGATCGTAGAGATGAGAGAGGGACAATGTGCGAATTTTGATTGTCTACACCTACCCCCAATGATATTCCAAGAACAAACAGAATGCCAATGGTATATATCTATCATATGTTTGAGCCTTTCTTTTTCACACAATCTAGTAAGGATCAATTTTTACTCATCACCATCCACCATGGGGTCATCCTATATCAGTTGCACCTTGTAGCTTGCAATTCCTGACTAGCTTCACATATTTTTATGAGATCATTTTTATAGCATATTTGCTTTGTTTTGATAGTCTTGACATGTGTCGGATCGTGTGAAGGCTACATCAGCATGCAATATTTGATTCTTATGTTCATGTTGAGGTGGCAAATTGGCATACTCACGCGAGTCCTCGGATCTTTTACACGTGATATTATATTTCTAAGGATAGCATATGAAGCCTTGGTACTTTTTTGTGGTATCCATTGGGCAATGAGGTCACAACAACAAAAACAAATAATAAAAAACAATAAATAGAAGAGGAAGAAAAATAAGGAGAAAAATAGAGGAACCAAATGAAAATGCTATGCTTTCAAGGTATGACCTAGGGAATTTTCCTATGCTCTTATCTGATGCCTTAGCTAGCCATCACTTTGTTATTGGAGAACTTCTCCCTATGATTCACAAACAAGATGATGGTACCTATCCAGTGGCCATACACATATCGCGTAGTTTTATTTACTTTTTGAGTTATTTACACAAAATTTTAGTGTGCTTGGCATGTCTGGGTAATAAATATTGTTGTAGATCATCCTATGAATCTGCAATATTTGGACCAAGTAACTCTAAATCAGAGCTGCTCTTCATTTTTATTATGGTACTTCTTGCATCCTTTCATAGGTCTCACAAAATACCACCCAGATCCCACATTTTCCCTTAGGATCAGTAGACCAATATCATAATCAATCAGTAGGGGGTGAATTTCCACTCCATCAGCTCTAGTACTAGAGTTTTCTGTAGGGGGTACCAAGGATTCACTCTACTTAGATTTATTTTATCAAATGCCTATACCCCATTCTGATTCACTCTCGTGACAACCTGAGTCATCATCCAGCTATCATAATCATAATTCATTAGTATCCATGGGGCTTGAGAATCAACAACTAATTCTCCAAGGAAAAATGAGGTATGGAATACCTCATGTGGTGTAGGTTGTGATGACCCTACATATTGAACATCACCAGAGCTCATGCCACCCTACAATTTGATTGGTAGATGAGGAGATCCTCTGAACAGGTCACGGGAGAGCGTTATACTTCCCTCTCTTTGCTTAGAGCATTGGTCAAAAAAATGGTGTTTGCTAATAGATGGAAGGGTCTGGCAGCAAGGAGGGTTGTGGGGGCACTGGTACCCAAGTACTCATATTTTACACTACCTAAAGAAAGGCTGGGATGCTAGCATATTGTTCATAGTGAAGGATCGCTCGTCTTACATTTCTTTAGGCAACATCTAGGTTTTCACCAATGCTCATTGTTTTGTTTGGGGATTAATGAAGTGCATACTCCTAGCTTCTTTATATGGCAAGGGTACGGTTGTTCTTGCCAACAATGAATATGGAATACTCTTGGGTGGAATTTTTTCCACTTGAATTAATATATTTTTAGCCTGAATGGCCTCCTGGTAAATCTATAGGAATCTCCTCTCTAGACTGCTGAATAATCAGGTTTATCTCTGAGAAGAAAGCTCAAATGTAATAGAGGTACGCCTTAGTAGGGGATGGCTAGATTTCATGGGAAATTCTTTTCCAATTTCTCCTGAAGTGGATGTTGAAGTCAATAATACTTTCTTGAGTATCACGTTTGATGAATGAGAACTGATTGAGCATCAAGAAATGATCTCCAAAATCATAACGTGTTGATGAGCGCTTTAGCTAGATCAGCCCATGTGAAGATACTTCGATCTTCCAACAATTTATACCATAGCAAGGTCATTTCTTTGAGAGAGGATGATTAGCCTAAGAATTACATATTCATGGATAATATTATGAATCATTTCTAGGGAAGCCATGTCCTGATAATGCTTGAATGTAGCTGAGCCTATCCCATAAAAATTTGGTAAGGATTTCAAAGAGGCCCCAGGAATATCATGAAGATTCTGAATATTGAGGGGCCTAAAAAATTCCAAGAGGGACACTTGCAGTGAGCCATTACAACACCTATCTCTTACAAGCTCTGAGTTTTTTTAGGTGAAAGTCATCAAGTGAGCATACTTTATTCGCTAGTGAGGTCAAGACTACTCATCAAACCTTGATTCCTTTGAGGAAGATATACTTCAAATAAATAGAGGGACAGCTAGTCATGACATCTATATTTCTTACTCAGAGGAGTCGCTAGGTGATTTGGCAAGATATAGGTAAATCAAAGTATCATCAAACTCTAATTTCCTTAAATACAAAGGCCTTTTGGGTCCTTAGCAGAGCTTCCAAACACTGCTTTACTTCAAGGGCAACTGGTTATAGAAAACTTAGTTTTTTATGGAGTAGAGTAGCTAGGTGAACATATAGATATTGCATAGCATATCTTCATCGAACTCTAACTTCTAATCAAGTGATGAGACCCTTGAGTCCCATCGAGCATGTCAAAAACTATTGGTCACAAATTTGGCCTAACAGGGAGGCAGGATTGGAGAAGCCTAATGCACCCATAAACCTACGCCAACATTGAATGACTATCATGCCTAGGGAATGCAAGGCGGACGATCTCCAAAGAAGATCATTTTTTGGTCCTAGCTACTTGCCTAAAATGGAGGAGAAAAGGGGGTGGAAAAAATATTAAAAAAAATGTTGTAGCCATAATTAACAAGGATAGGTATAGCCGCATAAAGACACATGAACATTGCCACACAAAACACAAGTGCATTACCTAATATATAAGCCACCCTTACTCTTACATATACTTTATCACCCTCTGCTGCAAGCGAATTCCAGAACTAGCAAATGAAATACAGGAAATCCAGATAGTAGAATTATTGCATGCACACTCGACTAGCTTTAGTAGAAATAAACTTACAACATTCACACACACAAGTGCAAGAGTCAATTTGGAGACCAAATAGTAAAACACTTGAATTCACTGAGCAACATAAACTTTACATATGAATTGTAATGGCTAAAGAGTCACCCTCTGGAATGACTAGCATCCCACTATTTATAGAAATTTTTTACAATAAATTTAAACATAATAATTAATGGCGCTAGGCAGGAAGGCCCTATTGAAGCAGATGGATGCTTAGCTGGTAATTTTTTACTTTGAATAATGGTGGTTGTTTGGAAGGTCTTAGATGCTTCTACGTAGATCTGAGCCTTTGATCATTCTAACATTCCTATCAGGTCATAACTTTCCATCTACTTTACCCCTTCAACCAGTCAATGGATCTCAAGTCAAGTGGGTGAATCAAAATTAATTACCTTTGGAATTATGCATTTCAAATTACAACCTTCGTGCCTATTGTCAGCCCATACATAGGTAGTTGGGATGATTAATGCTCCTCTCGGAGTCTCCCAATGTTGGTAATGATTCTAGTATCGGGTGAACATTTTGACTTATAACATTGTTAAAGAAGTTGGCAATTGGGATCGGTTTTTGGTTGCCACCTTTCCAAAACTCTATTTGAGTTACCCTTCCTCTAAGTAGGGTAAGCATTTAGGTGTAGATCAACCATCGATGTCTTCTAAATTCTTCGCCTTAGATAGGGCGAGCCTACTTGACAAGTGAAAATAAGAGTATCATCATCCCATTTCACCACTCGATTTTTGGGAAAAGATTTGGTATTTTATTCCTCTTCCTAGAGATTGGGGCGGGGATTTGGAATCCACCTTGAGTACTTATCTACCCAATTGTCTGCTTGGACTTAGACTTAACCGCTTTGACAAATTAATTAGTTAGGATGCCTTGTCAACCCTCACCTTTTATGGCTTCATCAAAATATGGATCCTCATAATTGCTCCTCGTTCGACAATTGGTTATTCCACCCATCCAACATCTACTTCCGCACTACTGTATTTAGCATGCCATATACCTTCATATTTGAGGCTTGCCTTTACCCCCAATGCAAGAGCCCTCCTCCAAAATTTAGCCATTTCTATAGGCCAACATTCTTTCTTATAAAATAAAAGAGTGGGTGAGAGGTGTAAAATTTCACCCACAAGTCCAAACCCCATTACTACAAAGGTTTAGTGATGATGACAAAATATAGAGGCATTGATGCCTTTCTTCTTTTCCCATAAACATACAACATGATTTGTAATTCTTGATCCATTGGAATTAGTCATAGAATATAGTAGGGCAATAATTGTTAGACAATGAAACATAATTTTTTTTATATATTTAATTCATCCTCAGATATAAACATACAAATGTATGTCTCTTGGTTGTATTCAAAGACTCTTAGTGCTTCACCTTCTGCTAATTGTTTAGATTCTCTCAACCTTCCATGAGGTGTAAAAATATATTAATAACAAATAATGTAATATTTATTTAACATTCTTAAATAATGTAATAAGTACCTAACATCCCCCTTTATTACATTGTTTGATATAGAAAACATTTGAAGGTGTACACTCCCCTTATTACATTATTTAATGTAGCAAATATTTGAAGATGTCGAACATATCCGAAAGTGCACCTTTTATAAAAATATTTACCCCCCTTAATTTTAAGGATAGTAAAATGAAATTATGTTCTAGATCTATCTTAGGTGTTGGCTCTTGATCTATCTCTTGCATTACCTCTAGCTTTGGCTTTGAATCTAGCTCAAGCTCTGGCTATAGATCTAGCTCTGGCTTTGGCTCTAGCTCTGAATCTAGCTCTAGCTCTAGCTCTAGATCTACCTTTGGCTCTAGAATTTTTTTTTCAAACTTCATTATTTGACTCAATTCTTACAACAAGATATTTAGAACCCTTAAGATGTATATTCCCCCTTTGATCTGATAAAAGGACTCAAGTATGATGTCCAAAACTTATGAAGGCATCTAGTTTGAATGGTAGGAAATATACCCACATATTTCATGAGTAACTACCAAAAATGAGCTTAAAGTACCTCTGTACACCATAACTAACTACCATTGGTTCCCATACATTGGTGTATATAACATCCAATAGTCCTTTAGCTTTGTTATTATTGAGCATAAATTACTTTGTGTTTCTTTACTACTAGACAACCCAAGAAAACTAGCACTTTCCACCATGCATTCAAAATATTCCATATGATGTTTCATTGTAGGCTCTGTCACTGTAGGCTTTCCAAGCATAACCTGGGTCATATCTATAAATTTCAATTTGGAAATCATGCATCTCTTTTTAATGCTCCTTAGAGAATACCAATATTGCATTGCTTGATATAAAAACTTATATTTGATAAACTATGGTCTCTCTCAACCACCAAACTCAATATTATCCTTGCTTTCTTTTGAGGGTAAAACCTTCTCATGTAAAATCCATTCAAAAATTCTTTTATTGTATCCCATTTTATCACATTTATCCATCCACAATCAACATGTATTTTGTTGGCCATTTTATCTTTGTGCCAACAATATTTCTGAGATTTATTTTTTCCACCATAATTCTCACAGGGATGTGGATCCCAACACTTAGTTGTCACATGTTTGAGTCATCCATAATGACTATAACAAACTATTCTAGGAGTTTCATCTTTTGCATAGGTTTATATTTTTTATAAACTTGGTCTTACCACTTCCTATTTGACCATCATAACCAATGCCTTCATTCTTTGGCCTTACATTTGGTTTTATGGGATTTCTTATACCTTACCCATGCCTTCCCAATCCTATGCCATTATATCCTTTTTTTCATTAATTTTGAGCCAATACCTTTGGTGTGCTTTTCAAAGCACCCAATCTCTTCATCATCACTATGGTCTTCAACAACATATTATTTGTCATGGCCAACACCACTATCATCAACGATGTTCAAACACTTAAACTCTTCATCATCATTATGGCATTTCTCACAGCCAACACAATTGATGAGAGGATATTTGGCATATATTTTGGTAACAAAATGTTTCATTCTTATGTTTAAATCAATTATTATAATATGTTTTATGCAAGTTATTGTTGTATGTTTCTGTAATTTGTCGATAAAAGGATAAATGCAGTTAATCTGATAAATGTGTTTGTTTTATATAAAATACATCTGAGCTATGAGTAATTATCCAAACAAGGTGTTTAAGAATGTTCCACATACCAACAATGTAGCTAGTGCAAGCTTTGGGATACACCTTGGGTGCGAGGAGATGGACGTAAGAATAAAGGATACAGGAAACTTAAGTTATGGTGACATAGGAGTAGCAGATAACTATTACAGAAGATGGTATCTGAAGCATGTTACAGAATATAGTAGTTGAAGCTTGTTATGAAAGATATTTACCAGAGTATGTTATAGAAGGTAGCTACTGAAGTATGTTACCGAAGGATTTTTACCAGTAGTTACTGAAGGTTTTTTACCAGTAGTTACTAAAGTATTTTTACCAGCAGTTATCGAAAGATGACTAAGTGTGTTACTGGCGTTGCATGCCACATCGTTTCACATGGTAGCCAAGTATTTCCAGTCAGCATAATATTTTATTTGTCATGTATTCTTCACATGGAATATTTTGATAAATAAAGTCATTATTACTTTATTCAATAAAGTTGTGTAATACAACTATTGTTAGGTTTATTAGATTTGGACGTAAGATTGTTGCACCTTTTCATAGAATAAAGAGCATATGGTTATATTGTATATCTTGCAAAATATCAAAGTTAGTATTTCTTTGTTAAGTTAGCTTACGTATTGCCACTTGGACCATTCAGGATGTTTACCAAGTCCAAGCAGGAATAGGAATTGTATTAGTTTAGATTATTTTGGTTAGTACATAGTTGTCACATCATAAGTCCACAAACTCCACATGGTAAAATACGTGGAAGAGTTTATTCAAAATTGTACAAGTCATAATATAAATTGTGCCAGCATGTACATTTGAATTTCCAAAAATAAAAGTAGCACTTCATTCTTCGCATATGGTAACTGTGTCATTTGTATTTATTGTTTAATTTCATTTATGTAATTGTAATTGTACATTCCTACATACATAGAATAAAATAATGTTAGGAATAGTTATGTATTTTAGTTACTAAGATAAAGTAAACTAGGGGAGAAAGACTTAAATTGTATTCTAGGAGGTAGGTCCCACTCCTACATCCAGTCCCTAAGCTCTCGCCCCTACAATAGGTTATAAATATTTAATTAATCTTAGAATATAGAATAAAGTAAATTACATTTTTAGATAATATAAAGTCAAAATAGATAAATAAAACTAACTGCATGAGGATCCTCACTGATAGATCAAATTATTAGTAGGCAATAATTATTAGTTATCCTCACCAATAGGCAATTACTATTAGAATAATTCATTAATAGGTAATTATCATATTTACTGCATAAATCAAAAATTGCATTCTATTTTCATACTTGCACAATTTAATTTTTGTTTATTTATTTTTCTACAAACACCTGAAACTGAATAGAAAGCTGAACTAAGCTTAGTATTTATCACCTCGGTACAATCTATATGGGATTGCTATTCTTTAAATCTAACCTTGATTTACCCTCGGATTTATGAATTAAATGTAAGCTATTATAGTCGATCATTTTGGTACTGTTGCCGGGGAGAATAGCACCGTAGTGGTTAATCAAAAAATTTGTTTGGCAGTGCAATTAGGCGAGGCTTACTTATATGTGAAAAAAGGTACGTATGAGTCCTTGGGAAGCATATGAGTTAGAGTGGCATGAGATGGTCCCAACAAGTCCCTTTGTATGACGCTGCCAGGTTCATTTTTCTTGAGGAATCAATTTTACTGCTTTCTTAATTATAATTTTATTTTCTGCAAATTTCAATTTTTGCAAATTTTATTTCTTGCAAATTTCCTACTTTGGGTAATTATTATTGCTTAGTTGACTTAGGACCTATGAAAAAAATGTTAGTCTTACAATGACACTGAGAGGGGGGGTGAATCAGTGTAGCTCTATAAACTTAAATTTACAACTCTTAATACCGCAGCAATTAAAACTTATTACTAGATACAACAAGTATAACAAAAGAGCATCACACAACACAAGATTTTAACGAGGTTCACCAATGTGGCTACTCCTCAAAAATTTATTTCTTGGACTACCATCCAAATCTAGCCTTTGCAAAGCACCAACTTTACAATCAATTTACCAACACCAACTAGAAGGAGCACCAACCCATGATTTATCTGCACCAACATAAAGGAGCACCAACCCCTGATTTACTAGCACCAACTGGAAGGAGCACCAACCCCTTATTTATCTACACCAATAGAAAGGAGCACCAACCCCTGATTTACCAGCACCAACCCCTTATTTATCTGCACCAACAGAAAGGAGCACCAACCCCTGATTTACCAGCACCAACTGGAAGGAGCACCAACCCCTTATTTATCTGCACTAATAGAAAGGAGCACCAACCCCTGATTTACCAGCACCAATTGGAAGGAGCACCAATCCCTTATTTATCTACACCAATAGAAAGGAGCACCAACCCCTGATTTACCAACACTAACTGGAAGGAGCACCAACCCCTTATTTATCTACACCAATAGAAAGGAGCACCAACTCCTGATGCCAAGCTGCAACTTGGACTTCAATTTGAATCTATAAGATTAATAATAAGATACCTTTGCTTTTGCAATACCTTGACTGGTCTTCTTCACCTTTGCGTTCTTTACGCACTCTACTCTCTCTATGCAATCACTTCGCACACTCTACTTCGTTACAGTCGAACTTCACAATCGTCTTCTCCCTTTTGCGCACTCTGCTCTCTTTGCAAATTTTGCACTTAGCATGATTTGACATGACTTGCTCTCTATGCACTACGACCATATTCCACACACTTCGACTCGCATTCGATGACCTATTCAACCTCTCTTCAATTCTCCAAACAGCCCTCCTTTTATAACAATATTTTCATGATGAAAACCCTAATCTTAGTCGGCTTACATAACAAATGTAAACCCTAATCTTAGTCGGTTGTCATCGGTCTTAGTCGGCTTCAACTCATGAAGATATTCGGTAATTCCACCGCTCGAAGATTTCATTTGGTAACAGTCCTTGTAGCCACCGCACTGACTTTTGTTCACTCTTCATATTTTAGTTGCATGAATTCACTTTGTATCTGTCCCTGTAAATGTTGTAGAGATGTTGGTCCACTGTCATACTTCTCATTTTAGTTGGGTTCTTCTTCTTGTCTTGCGCACATACGACCTGTCATGAAATCGTGACATTTTTGCCTCTGAAGCTTCTTTTGTTGTTGTTGCCACGAAAACACATGTCGTGATATCGTGACACTTTTTCTTTCTCTCTCTTTCTCCTTGCATCGGACCGCGAAAATGCTACATGTCGCAATATCGCGACACTTTTTCTCCTTGCTCTTTCTCTTTGCATCGGACTCAAAAATACAACATGTCACGATATCACGACACTTTTTCTCCTTGCTCTTTCTCTTAGCTTTGGCCCGTGAAAATACATGTCGTGATATCACGACACTTTCACCTCTGTACGCTTTCTATTCTTTTGTCATGATATCACGACACTTCTATTTCCAAGGACTTTGACTTTGCTTTTGTCATGATATCGTGACACTTTTGCCTCCGTAGTCTTCAACTTAGCTTTTGTCACAAAATCATGACACTTCTGCTTCGAAGTCTTGCTTTTTGCTTTTGTCGTGAAATCGTGACACTTCTGCTTCCGTATGCTTCCTCTCTTTCTTTTGTCGTGAAAATGTGACATGTCGCGATATCGTGACACTTTTCAAACTTGCTTTCTCTCTCCTATTTTAGTCGCAAAAATGCGACATGTCACGAAATCGTGACACTTTTCCAACTTACTTTATCTCTCCTATTTTAGTCGCGAAAATGCGACATGTCACGAAATCGTGACACTTTTCCAACTTACTTTCTCTCTCCTATTTTAGTCACGAAAATGCGACATGTCGTGAAATCGCGACACTTTTCTTACTTGTTCTCTTTCTTCGAACTTGTCACGAAATCATGACACTTCTTCTTGCTTTCTCTTTTTCTTCCAACATGTCATGAAATCGTGACAGTTTTTCCACTTGCCTTTTTCTCTTCCAACATGTCACGAAATCGTGACAGTTTTTCCTGCTTTCTCTTTCTCTTCCAACATGTCGTGAAATTGCAACAATTTTTCCACTTGCCTTTTTCTCTTCCAACATGTCGTGAAATCGCGACAATTTTTCTTGCTTTTTCTCTCTCTTCCAACATGTCGCAAAATCACGACAGTTTTTCCTCTTGCCTTTTTCTCTTCCAACATGTCACAAAATCGTGACAGTTTTTCCTGCTTTTTCTCTCTTCCAACATGTCGCGAAATCGCAATAGTTTTTCTTGCTTTTTCTCTCTTCCAACATGTCACGAAATCGCGACAGTTTTTCTTGTCTGTTGTATATGTCGCGATATCGCGACACTTTTCTTACTTTTCTTTTTCTTTGATCTTTTGCATATGGGCCACTTTGGTCTTCTTGGAAAATCACTGTACATACTCTGAATAACCTTTGAACTCCTATATTTTGCATCTGAATAGCTTTTGAACTTCCTATCCACTGCATCAACAGATCTATCTGACTGTGTTGACAACAATGACAATATTGTTGTTGCACCTTGCTCAACAATCTCCCCCTTTGGAATTGTTGGCAACACATGTGCAATTTCTTGTAACTCTTCTCCCCCTTTGACAATAATACCAAAGGGCTACTGTAGACTCCCCCTAAGTCCATGCACAACATTCTCAAGCAAAATTTATTACACTTAGCAAAAATCATGAACATGAGCAAAAAGATAATCAAATACTTAAATGCTCCCCCTGAGAATGTGATCCCTATAGCTAGTCAATTCTTGGGAAGTGTGACCACTCCCAATTTATTGCGAAGGTACTCAAAAACTTCCTTGGGCAATGGTTTTGTGAAGATATCTGCTACTTGCTCTGTAGTTGGAACAAGATCCAACTTAACCTCACCTTTCGCAACTTTCTCCTTCAAAAAGTGATACCTGCATACATGTTGTTGCTGCAATATATTCTACCTCTGTTGTCGATAAAGAAACTGAATCTTGTTTCTTACTGTGCCACGTGACCAATCTGTCTCCAATATAGAATGCACCTCCACTGGTACTCTTTCTATCATCGACACCTCCTGCCCAATCTGCATCTGAATACAAAATAAGGGTGAAGTCTTTACCTTTCGGATACCATAACCCATACTCCATAGTACCCTTGAGGTACCGAAGAATCCTCTTCACTGCTGTCCCATAAGTCTCCCTGGGAGTAGCCTAAAATCGTGCTACCATGCATACTTCCTACAAAATATTTGGTCTGGTAGCTGTCAGGTATAGTAAGCTCCCAATCATAGATCTGTACATGGTTTGATCAACAGGTGGAGATTTGTCATCCTTGCTCAACTTGCAACCTTTCTTAAACCTTTGTTGAGTGAGATAGTTGTCTAGCCTTGCATACCATGCTCGGGGTGCCTGTTTTAAGCCATATAATGCTTTCTTCAACTTGCAAACCAAGTTGGGATCATCACCAAGTTGGAAACCATCTGGTTGCTCAATATAAACCTCTTCTTCAAGTTTCCCATTCAAAAACGCTGATTTCACATCCATTTTGTAAACTTTGAAATTCTTGTAGACTGCTAAAGCCAAAAATATTCTAATTACCTCTAGTCTAGCTACTGGTGCAAAAATTTCCTCAAAGGCAATGCCTTCAACTTGTGCATAACCCTTACATACCAATCTTGCTTTATTTCTGACTTACCAAGATTATCTTCAGTTCTTTTGATGTAGCACTTGCTGCCAAAAACTTTGAGGTATTTTGTTGTTGCCCTTTTATCGAACCACAACTCATAAGGAGTTTTGCTTTCATGTGTTCTCAGCATGTACCTATTTTGGATATACACCGCAGTATGGACTGCTTCTTTCCAAAATTTGTCTGCTACTCTGCTTTCATGACACGTCGACCTGTGCTGCATGTTCTATCTCAGATAATGCCTATCAGCTGCTGCATCAAAAACCTAGTTGTTCACCATGTTGTTCTATTGAAGCACATCAGTTTGACACTATCTCCATAGACATCTACATGAACTGAAAACACATTTTGACAACTATACGACAACTCCCCCTGACTACTTGCCTTTCATCCTCAGCTAACCAAACAACATAGGAGCATTAAAATAAAACTTTAAGATTGCTCCCCCTAAGGATGTGCTACCTAGAGTTGCTTAGTGCAATAGAGGAGTAGTCTCCTTCAGTCCAAGGAGACACGATTTCCTTTCTTCTTTCTTTCTCCACTTTGGTTTGATTACAGTTTTGGGCTCTTGTTTTGACTTTTCTTTTTCAGTAGCTTGTGCATGTTTTCCAGGAAATCTTCTATTTTGTCTCATTCTATTTGGTTGAAATTTTCTTCCCTGAAACTGATTTGATGCAAATGTACTTCTACAGTTTCTTGCAATGTGCCCAAAATTATGACAGTTATAACATTCTACTCGTATAATTCATCGGAGGAGAAAAAGCATTTCTACTAGTGAAATTCCTTGGTCTAACATTATATTTGTAGTCTGAGATTTTATGTCCATAGCCATTGCATTTAAAATAGAAACCAGAAAAGGGATAATTGAACCTGGGTGATGGACTTTGCCATGTTGCCATAGGAGCCATAGGTCTTCTTCTTCTTTGATGTGTGACATTGGTGAATCCATCATTGTCAATTCTCCTTTCATGCCTGGCATTATTGCTTTCTTTTGCATGAGACGTTTTTCCTTGATCAACCTATTTCTTATCTTCATTCTTTATGGATTCTACATTTCTAGCCTTTGATCCATTTTATGATTCTCCTTCGACGAAACCAAGACCAAATTTGATGCCTGCAGGCCTTTGGTCATTTATAATCTTATCCAGCTTCATAGAACATTCTTCGCGTTTGTGATAGCAACTAATTTTGTGATTCATCTCTTCTATCTGCATCCATAAACCAACATTCTCTTCTTCTAGTTTGCAACAATAATCTATTTTCATGGTAATTTGTACTTTGAGATCTTCAAATATTTTCTTGTATTCTTCTGTCTATACTTTCAGATTGATTATGATTTCATTTGCATCCTCAAGATTTTTTGAAATTTTCTTATTCTTTTTCCTCTCTATTTTCCACTCTTCAAGTGCAGAGATCAACTCACCTTCTAGATCTACTTCAGCCTCAGGGTTTTCACCACATACTTCAGAGTTCACTCCTTCCTTTTCTGAATTTACTTCTTCAAATGCCATGAAAATAGCTTCACCTGTTTCCTCTTCAGAATCCTCATCGAAGCTATCTTCTGATGAACTGGCATTCCTGGAGATAAAAATTTTCTTCTTAAAGTTGTCTTTTCTGAAATTCGTTTTCTTCTTCCAGTCACTTTTTTCTTGGTGCAATCCTTCATCATTTTTGTTCTTCTCATTAAGTGGACATTTAGTCGCATAATGCCCAATGCCTCCATAATTGAAACATTTAAACGGTAACTTTCCTCTATATTTTCCTTTTCCCCTTATTAGTTTTCAAACGAATTTTACTTCCATTTCATCTGATGTCTCTTCTTCCTCAGATTATTGTTTAGCTTTCATATTTTTATGGGCTTTAAAAGCAGATTCTCTGTCTATGGTTTTAGATCTTCCTATCCTCATCTCATATGCAGTCAAAGAACCATACATCTCATCTATAGTAAAATAATTTATATCTTGAGCTTCTTCTATTGCTGAGACTTTAGAATCAAACCTTTGAGGAAGAGATCTTAATACCTTTTTCACGATGGCAAAGTCTTTGATATCCTCACCGAGACCTCTGATCGCATTAATGATTCCATTAACTCTCAGCATATATGCCTCAACGTTTTCATCGTCATTCATATTTAATGCTTCGAACTGAGCTCGATGTGTCTGTAACTTGGCCTCCTTGATCTTATCGTCTCCTTCATGAATACTCCTCAGTTTGTCCCATATTTATTTTGCTGTTTTATAGCTCATGATCTTTACTAGTTCACTGTCTACTA
Organism: Wollemia nobilis; assembly: GCA_028583015.1. NCBI lineage: Eukaryota > Viridiplantae > Streptophyta > Pinopsida > Araucariales > Araucariaceae > Wollemia > Wollemia nobilis. Next base: position 3,730,010 of record JAQPPZ010016970.1, on the reverse strand, counting down.
ATCCGCACATGATAGCATTCTTTGCTTTTGAGTTATTTTCAAACAGTTTCTTTTTGTCAGCCTCTTTTGGAGGAGTGATGGGTATTGTGTATCCACTAACTACTGAATCCCAGATGTCGTATCCCAAAGCACAGAGATATTTCTGCATCTTGATTCTCCATAACACATAATTAGATCCGTCAAACAATGGTGCCTTGTTTTATGAGAAGCCTTCGCCACCTGCCATTGTGTTACTTCCAATATCACCCTAGCCGGTTAAGCTTGTACAGGAACTTAGCTCAAATACCAATTGTTAGTCTTACAATGACACTAAGAGGGGGGGTGAATCAATGTAGCTCTATAAACTTAAATTTATAGCTCTTAATACCATAGCAATTAAAACTTATTACTAGATACAACAAGTATAACAAAAGAGCATCACACAACACAAGATTTTAACGAGGTTCACCAATGTGGCTACTCCTTAAAAATTGACTGCTTGGACTACCATCCAAATCCAACCTTTGCAAAGCACCAACTTTATAATCAATTTACCAGCACCAACTAGAAGGAGCACCAACCCCTAATTTATCTACACCAATAGAAAGGAGCACCAACCCCTGATTTACTAGCACCAACTAGAAGGAGCACCAACCCCTTATTTATCTGCACCAATAGAAAGGAGCACCAACCCCTGATTTACCAACACTAACTGGAAGGAGCACCAACCCATATTTATCTGCACCAATAGAAAGGAGCACCAACCCCTTATTTACCAGTACCAACTAGAAGGAGCACCAACCCCTTATTTATCTGCACCAATAGAAAGGAGCACCAACCCCTGATTTACCAGCACCAACTGGAAGGAGCACCAACCCTTTATTTATCTACACCAACAAAAAGGAGCACCAACCCCTGATTTACTAGCACCAACTGGAAGGAGCACTAATCCCTTATTTATCTACACCAACAGAAAGGAGCATCAACCCTTGATTTACCAGCACCAACTGGAAGGAGCACCAACCCCTTATTTATCTACACCAACAGAAAGGAGCACCAACCCCTAATGTCGAGCTACAACCTGGACTTCAATTTGAATCTATAAGATTGATAATAAGATACCTTTGCTTTTGCAATATCATGACTGGTCTTCTTCACCTTTGTGTTCTCTATGCACTCTACTCTCTCTACGTAATCACTTCGCACACTCTGCTTCGTTACAGTCGAACTTCACGATCGTCTTCTCATTTTTGTGCTCTCTTATCTCTTTGTGAATTTTGCACTTAGCATGATTCGACACGACTTGCTCTCTGTGCACTACGACCGTATTCCACACACTTCGAATCGCATTCGACGACCTATTCAACCACTCTTCAATTCTCCAAACAGACCTCATTTTATAACAATATTTTTATGATGAAAACCCTAATCTTAGTCAACTTGCATAACAAATATAAACCCTAATATTAGTCGACTGTCATCAATCTTAGTCGGCTTCAACTCATGAAGATATTCGGTAATTCCACCGCTCGAAGATTTCATTCGGTAACAGTCCCTGTAGTCGTCGCGCTAACTTTTGTTCACTCTTCATATTTTAGTTGCATGAATTCACTTTGTATCTGTCTCTGTAAATGCTGTAGAGATATCGGTCCACTGTCATACTTCTCATTTTATTTGGGTTCTTCTTCTTGTCTTGCGCACATACGACCTGTCGTGAAATCGTGACATTTATGCCTCTGAAGCTTCTTTTGTTGTTGTCGTGAAAACACATGTCGCGATATCGCGACACTTTTTCTTTCTCTCTCTTTCTCCTTGCATTTGGACCGTAAAAATGAAAAAGTGTCGCGATATTGCGACACTTTTTCTCCTTGCTCTTTCTCTTTGCATTGAACCGCGAAAATACATGTCGCGATATCGCGACACTTTTTCTCCTTGCTCTTTCTCTTAGCTTTGGCCCGTGAAAATACAACATGTCGCGATATCACGACACTTTCACCTCCATACGCTTTCTCTATTCTTTTTTCATGATATCACGACACTTTTGCTTCCAAGGACTTCGACTTTGCTTTTGTCGTGATATCGCGACACTTCTGCCTCTGTAGTCTTCAACTTAGCTTTTGTCGTGAAATCGTGACACTTCTGCTTTCGAAGTCTTGCTTTATGCTTTTGTCACGAAATCGTGACAGTTCTGCTTCGTACGCTTCCTCTCTTTCTTTTGTTGTGAAAATGTGACATGTCGCGATATTGTGACACTTTTCAAACTTGCTTTCTCTTTCCTGTTTTAGGCGTGAAAATGCGACATGTCGCGAAATCACGACACTTTTCCAACTTACTTTCTCTCTCCTATTTTGGTCGCAAAAATGTAACATGTTGCGAAATCGTGACACTTTTCCAACTTACTTTCTCTTTCCTATTTTAGTCGTGAAAATGCGACATGTCGCGAAATTGCGACACTTTTCTTACTTGTTCTCTTTCTTCAAACTTGTCGTGAAATCGCGACACTTCTTCCTGCTATCTATTTTTCTTCCAACATGTCGTGAAATCGCGATAGTTTTTTCACTTACCTTTTTCTCTTTCAACATGTTGTGAAATCATGACAATTTTTCCTGCTTTCTCTTTCTCTTCCAATATGTCGCGAAATCGTGATAGTTTTTCCACTTGCCTTTTTCTCTTCCAACATGTCGCGAAATCGTGACAGTTTTTCTTGCTTTTTCTCTCTCTTCCAACATGTTGCAAAATCGTGACAGTTTTTCCTCTTGCCTTTTTCTCTTCCAACATGTCACGAAATCGTGACATTTTTTCCTGCTTTTTCTCTCTCTTCCAGTATGTCGCGATATCGCGACATTTTTTCTTGCTTTTTCTCTCTTCCAACATGTCACGAAATCGTGACAATTTTTCTTGTCTGCTGTATGTGTCGCGATATCACGACACTTTTCTTACTTGTCTTTTTCTTTGATCTTTTGCATATGGACAACTTTGGTCTTCTTGGAAAATCATTGTACATACTCTGAATAACCTTTGAACTCCTGTCTTCTGCATCTGAATAGCTTTTGAACTTCATGTCCACTACATCAATAGATCTATTTGACTGTGTTGACAACAATGACAATACTGTTGATGCACCTTGCTCAACAAAAAATATGAAGTAGGTATACACTAAAAAATACCTAAACTTGGCTTAGGACCCTGTCAAAAGTAGGAAGTAGTTATGGTGGAGTGACACAACCATAATGAAACCCTCCTAGTAATCAAAGAAGCAATAATAGTTTACCTTTTATTTTTAGAAAATTTTATTTCTACACATTTCCATCTTTGGGTGATTATTATTGTTGGTTTGACTTAGGCCCTATGAGAAAATCAGGAAGTAGGTATACACTAAAATAGACCTAAACATTGGTTTAGGATCCTGTTATAAATAGAAAGTAGGTAAGGCTAAGTGACACAGCCTTAGTGAAACCCTCCTAATAATCAAACAAACAGTAATAGTTTAACCTTTTATTTTCAAGTAAATTTTACTTTTCCTACAATATTTCATTATGTTCCTAATATGCTAAAGTTGGTTGTATAAAGATTCATAGGAACGTGAGTTGCATCTAATTTTAGCAAATTATTAGGATTATTATGAAATTTTATTTTAATTTTTCTCTATTGTATTAAGGATAGTTATAAACTCAATTGTTGTGATTTATATCTAAACTTGATTATAGTAGGATTAAAAAAGAAAATCAAAACCAAAACCCAAACAAAAACCAAAACCAGAGAGAAAAAAGAGAAATAAAAATAAGTTGCTAGATGGTGGAAAATAGTCTAAATCAGTCTGCACTTATAGACCTTAGATAACTATTGATAAAACAAGAAGTTAACCTTCTTTTTGGACAAGAAAATAGAGCATCTAGTAAAGAGTGGGAAATTTTGTATGAACACATTGATATTATTAAAGAAAAATTAGATGAACTGAAGGAAATCAAAAGGATTGACATAACTAAAACTCTAGGGACAAACTACCATTCATATTACCTGGATCTTAAAATAAATTGTGAATGTTGGCTTTGGGATAGAAGAGCAATAGTAAATCCAACAATTTATGCTTGGAATCAATATTTTTAAGACTCCCTCCTCATTCATAGGTTCCTTGGAGACCTAGAAAAGAAATAAGTAGCCCTATAATATAGCAAGAAGTATCAAAGGATACCTAGAGTTGTGCACTTTAGGGAGTTGTATCAAGATTTAGATTGTGAGTTACAATTTGGAAATCCTGAACCCATTCCAACTCAAGCTTTTCTCGTTCAATTGATTCAATTGGTGGTAGAACATTTTAATTTTGAAGAAGAACACTTCATGACACCCAAACAACTTGATCCGATCAACGATATGCATATACTATTCAAGGAAGATTAGGCATGTTGCAAAAACAAAAAACTTAAAAAATTCATGAGCAGACCTAGAGACTCTAAGGGAAGATTTATAAAGATCAGTAACTCAGAAGGAAACTTCCAAAGATACTTTAGTAGGCAACCTCAAATTTATAAGTTAGAGGAATTTGAAATAGCAACATCAACAAATCAAGTTGAAATCCTAGAACAAGATCTCGACTCATACTTGTTATCTGAACTAGAATTTGACAATCACATAGATCTTTCTTCTATTTTTACTGAACCCATACCTGGCCCAATTCTTGAAATCTTACATTCAGTTATAGCTAACTAACAAAGTGGGCAAGGATAAGTAGACGAGAACCAAAGGGGGAATGAACAAAGACATAATAGAGACCAAAGAAGAAATGGGTAAAGAAAGACATTTGCCTTCCCAATCTTACATACATATGAGACAACAAGAGAACCTAAGTCAGTCTCTATTTATGTATTACCTATATTCCATGGGAAACCACATGAAGATCCAGATGATTTTCTCTTCGAATTTGAAGTAGTATGCCAAGCTTACTTTTACACTACCGATGAACAAAAGCTAAGGTTGTTTCCCTCTACTCTTAAATATGCAGCTTTAAGATGGTTCATGGGTCTAGGAGAAAATGTTTGCAATCAATGGGATGGAGAACATGGATTAAAAGATTTATTCCTTGAACGATATCATGATTACTGTAGATTTAGGGACAAGAAAGCGAATTTATTCCCAATGAATAAAAAAAGAGGAATCTTTGGAGGATTACCTTGAGAGATTTCTATTTGTTGGATCTAGGGTAAAGATAGACCTTGATGAAGAAATCTTAAAAGAACTCTTTTTAAAGGGACTGAAAGAAGGTGTCCTTAAGGTTTTAAATCTCATGGCAAAAGGAGATATCCACCTTATGGCATTTGAGGATATTGTGAACCTTTGCAGAAACTATTCAAGAAATAAACCTCTAATGGGAAATAAGTATACAACAAGAGGAGTGATGAGAGCAAAAATTGGAAACATGTTGGAAGGGTTAAAAACTAATTTTTTAAGTACCTTAACTACATCTCTAGATTTAATGGATAAAAAGCCAAAGGGACAAGATAGTGAAGAAATTTATTGTCATAGATGTAGGAAAAAGCACAATCTGATGGAATGTCCTCTTAACATTACCAATATTTCTAATATTGTTGCTTGTTGTAAAATTTGTGATAAAGGCCACAAAACTGAAAATGTACATCTCTGCTGTTAAAGCTGCCATAAAGGAACCTAAAGTTGAAAAGGTAGAAGACATTTATTTTGTATCCCAAAGACAAAATGGTCCATTCAACGGACCACAAAATTGGTCAAACTTTAGTTATTACAACTCCCAAAGGCCTAATCAATGGTCTAATACACCAAACTGGACAAATTGGAATTTTTATTCAAACAATCAAGACTGGAACACACCTCTATGGGCCTAATTTATGGCCAATACCTATGGGAATCCACCATGGAATCAAGGAATGTCCAGTCAAAATAATTGGAATACTAGTAAATAACCAAGGAGGATTTGGTTGGTCTCAAAATCCATCACAACAATAGAACTTTCAAAACTAATTTAGGGGACAAGACTCTCAAAATCCTCCTCAAAATAGACTTCTTCCACCTTCAGTTAATAATAATAATCCTCCTAAGCAACCTCCTCTTCCAGCTCAACCAGTCCCTAATCCTAACAACAACAAGAACATTCAACAATCCTATGAAACTAGTGAGACGTGTTCTATATCTATAGTACCTTGTCAAAAAATTCAATTGAGATCAGGAAAAGTTTTGGAAAACAATCTAACTCTCACAAAGCTTGAAAATTCCACTATAGATTTGTTCGAAAAGGAGGATAACAATGAAAATGAAATGGAAAATTCACCAAAAAACATTCCAACAAAACAACAAGAATTCTAAATTCCGCAAAGGAAGGAAATAGAGGTACCTTTTCCTCAAAGATTGGCAATACCAAAAGAACCACCTAAGCCAGCCTTTAACTTACTTCAAGAATTATAAAATGTTACTATCAAGATTCCTTTGTTACAAGCTATCAAGGATATACCCATCTATTCCAAGCTCATTAAAAACATGTGTACAAATTCAGGAAGGAAAAAGAAGAACAAAGACCAAACTATTCAAATCATTGGACAATTGTCTGAGATAATAACGGGAGGTAGGTTATTACCAAAATACACAGATCTTGGAATACCTATACTCACGATGCACATTGGTGACATAGCCTTATAAAATATCTTGGTCTATTTAGGAGCCGCTATTAATGTCATGACTAAAGAGACAGTGGAGTCTTTAGGATTACATAAATTACAATCAACTTTTTTTGTACTCCAACTCGCAGATAGGTCTACTATTAATCCAGAGGAAAAACTAGAAGACGTTATAGTCTCTATAAGTTCATGGGAATACCCTGTAGACTTTATAGTCTTACAACCTAAGAAAAAGTCCGGGGGACATCCCTTAATTTTAGGGTGCCCATGGCTTGCAATAGTTGATTGTAGAATGGGAAATATGACTATTTATGATGGCAAAAACACTAAAGACCTTAGCCTATTCCCTAAATCAACAATAGAAGATGAGTTTCCAAAGTAATTGTGGTATGATTTCCGTCATGATTTTGATGAAATCCAAACCTTATCAATAAATGTTTTGAGTGAACATCTTCAACAAGAGGTCGAGGGACCATTACCATTACTATTAGGGAATCAAATCAATGATTAAGGTCAAGACAATGGTTGTTCATCTAAATCTACCATGGCTATTAATGAAGCAAGCACAAGTCAGTCTCAACAAATGACACCATATGATTATTACTTAAATGTTCTTGAACATGAGATAATGGGAATAGATACGAACACAAAGAAATGCAAGCAAATAGATATCACAATAGGAAGGACCTTGAATATCAGTGATGATCTCGCAAGCATACAAGAGCCTCAATTAATAGACGTGCTCAAGGAATATAAATCAGCATTTGCATGGAACTATGAGGATATGAAAGGGATACATCCAAATGTTTGTACCCATCGTATTTTTATCCAATAAGGATGTTATCCAGTAAGACAACCTCAAAGAAGATTAAATCTAGCTATGAAAGACGTGGTTCAGGAAGAAATCATTAAACTCTTGAAGGCAAGATTTATATATCCAATTTTTGATAGTCAATGGGTGTCGTCTCTTGTGATAGTCCCTAAAATGAATGGAAAATAGAGGATTTGCGTGGATTATAGAGAATTAAACAAGGTAATGAAGAAGAATTATTTTTCCTTGTCATTCATTGATCAAGTTCTTGACACTTTGGCTGGAAAGAAATATTTTTGCCTTCTATATGGGTTTAGTGGCTATAATCAAGTTTCCATAGCTGAGGAAGATCAAGCAAAGACAACCTTCACATGTCTAGTAGGCACCTATGCTTATAAAGTCTTACCTTTCGGATCATGCAATGCACCTACCACTTTCCAAAGAGTTGTTTTAGCTATTTTTGTTGATCTAATAAATGAGTGTGTAGAAGTAGAAGTCTATATGGATGACTTCACAATCTATGGTAATACCTTTGAAGAAACCTTGTCAAGCTTACAAAAAATCTTGGTTAGATATCAAGAGCAAAACCTCTCTTTGAGTCATAAAAAGTGTTTCATGATGATGAGAAGAGGTATTGTTCTAGGGCATTATATATCAGAAGAAGGTGTTAAAGTAGATCCTACAAAAATATAAGTTATTCAATCCCTTCAACCTCCAAAAATACAAACAAAGGTGAGAATTTTCCTAGGACATGCAAGATACTACCGTAGGTTCATTAAAGACTTCAGTAAAATTGTTGCTCCCATGCTTAAGATCTTAACTAAAGAAAATGAATTTGATTGGACTGAAGCATGTCAAGAAGCCTTTGAAGTTATAAACTATAAATTGATTTGTAGAGGGGGAAAACTGCCCTACCACGTACGATTCCCTGAACAAAGAGGAGACCTGGATCCTCTGGGAAGGAGTCCTTTTGTAGGGGTGAACCATGGGGGTATGTTGTACTCTACACTCGGTTAGCTAAACAAGTATTGGGGGGGTTCACCGAGGAACGGTTTTAGGACTCGCTCCAAGTCCTTTTCGGGATACAAGAGAAGGAGACTCCTCAGGATATACAAGAAAAGTTTTAATGTGTTCACTTTAAACAAACAACCTAGGTTTGGCCTCACTAATTTTAAACTAAGAAGACAAATAATAATATTAACAAAAATTAAATGGAAATATAAACAAAGCGGAAATTAACTAACAATACAAAATAAAATGGAATGCAAATATAGACAAATATAGAATACAAGAAATGCAAAATACAAGAGTTAACCTAATATGATTCTTTTCTTTGAATGAGGCTAACCTAGGGTTTTGTTTCAAGCAGTTTTTAAAACAGAATTAACAAATTAATTAAAATAGAATTAATTAATTAAAACATAATTATTTAATTAATTAAAACAGAATTAACTAATTAATTAAAACAGAATTAACTAATTAATTAAAACAAAATTAATTAAAGATAAATATGCAGGAATTAACCTAAATACAAACTATATGCTTTTTAATATTCAGATGCCTAAGAATGTAGATCAGAAAAACCAGTAATAAGAACAAAATCACTTAACTCAAACCGATGGTTGATCCAAGCTTTAATTCTCCTTGCCCTAGTGAAGTCAAAATAAACTTGTTCCTGTAAAGACAAATAATGGACTAGAAAAATGTTTGATTAGCGTTAGGGGGCCTGCTTAGGCCGTTGTAAGAGAGTCCTTGGAGGCGCAGCAGTCAAGCCCCCTAGGTCCAATTAGATGACCTTTGCAAATAAAATCGAAAATTGACCTTTGGAGTTTAAACATAAAATAGATGTACAAAAATAGTAAAAACAAAAATAGAATATGTTGCTATGTTAAAAATACGTAAATGGAAGTAACGGAATTGACAGATCAAAAAACTTGCCCCAGGCGAAGCCCAGGATGCGAAATAACATGCAGAGAATATGATGAGCGACGTTTTACAGTAATCTACAGATGCAATGCATAGAAATAACAAAGAGATCCTAATTACTAAATGCTTTTAATGATGATGCAAAGACGAAAATAAAAATATAAGAAAAACAATACAGTGCTTGACGGATGTTGAGGGAACAACGAGAAGAAGATGAGAGCCTCCACAAAAGGCACTTCGTCTTTTCACCAAGCTCACACCAACGGATCCACCAAGCCGAAAACAAATCACGCAATGTAGATCAAATCCAGAAGTTGCACTTCGGGGGTTAGTAGCGAAACACACAATGAAGAAGAAGCAATGAGAAAGTAGCAGAGAACAATCAGATCGTAAGCAAGAGCGTGTCGTTCGTGAGTTCATGAGTTCGTGCTTATAGCAATGTTCATGTTCATGTTTAAAAATTGATTTTGATCTTCCTTTTATAGGCAAAGAAATAGGTCAAATAAACTCACAACCGACGCCAATAAACCCTAGGGCGGGTTTAACAGGTGGTCCAAGTGGGCCAAAAATAATAAAATAAATAAATAAAATAAAATAAATTAGAAACAACAAAAACGTGCCCCATAAAAGTGGGACGCGACGTCACACCTGTTGGACCCCCATGCGGTTTTAATGCATTTAAAAGGGTCAAACGAAGTCAAAATAGGTCATATCATATACCGTTGGAAAGCTCTTTTTGAGCCCGATCTAACGGTATAGGATTTAGAAGAAATGGAGAAGATTTAGTAGGGTAAAAATTGGCTCAAATATGACCCTACGTTTTTAAGGAGAAAACAAGAAATCTAAGGAAAATTATTCACCTTAGTGGGTCAATTTTTCGTGTCTACATTTTGCCCCCTCTTTGATGTATTTAAGGCCAAGTAAATACATCAAAGAAATATGTAGACTCCTATGGGCAAGAAAACAACAAACATAGAGAAGGGGTGGCCAGGTTTGGACAAAGGGGTGGTGCAAAAAGGGGTATCACGAAGGACACTCTGGACTCTTGCACACAGGGCGAGACATTACTACCACTAATGCCTCTATGGCTAGGGTGCCCCCTCGAGTTTCTAAAGGAAAAATACTTCCTTAAGAAACTCAAAAAAATGCAGAGAAAAAAAGAAGCAAAACACAAAAACATGAAGAACAAAGCAGATAAAGAGCAAAACACAAGAAAAGAACAAAGCAAAGAAAGAGCAAAACATAGGAACATGAAGAACAAAGCAAGCAAGCAACAAAGCAAAGATCACTGGGTACAATATGAACCTAATGCAACTAGCATGAAATGCATGGATGAATAGAAGAAGGGGAAAGAAAGAAGAAGGGGAGAGAAAAGAAGAATAAGAAGAAAAAGAAAGATCCAAAGGTCAACCATTAGAATAGGAGAAAAATGAGCGGTCTAAGTCATAGAACTAGCGTAGGTTGCAAGGAACCAGTGTAGTCAAATGCTATAGACCGTAACAGAATTTAGACCCATTATGGGTGTAGCACTTGCAAAAAGTGTAAAGTTTTGATGGGTGGGGTGATGTAAGAGAGTATGATCCACTATGGATGGTTGCTCCCTTATTGATTGCTATGAGGCGATTACCCGCTAGGATGTATGTCGAGGCCTACTGTCAATGGCCAAGGAGCTTATCCTGTAATGGGGTGTTGAGCCTGCTGAGTCAAAAGAGAGTATGATCCAATAGAAGATAAGAATGTAGTACCCGCTAGGATGTATGAGAATCCTATGTGGGGTGTATAATGTGACAAATCCTGTGTGGGGTGTATAATATAATATAATATTGCAAGTGTTAACCCATAATGAAGAGGGGTTGTAAGAAGAATAGTAGATGAGATAGAAGAAGGAGTAATGTAGAAGAAAGTGAAATAAAAATCCCTAGGGGGGTCTTACTAGGCATCAGAGTCCTAGTGGGAAATGCAATGCATGTGAGCTATGACCTAACTAGGTGTCATCACATGCCATTGTCGTAAAACCCCAAAAAGAAGCTATATGAACAAGCAACCATGGACAATGAGTCATGCAAATATGACAAGCAATCATGCAAGGTTGTTTTTAGATGTCAAGCAAACATGCAAGGATGACAGACAACAAATGCAATATGAGCAAGCAAGACAAGATGCAGAAGAAGCATGGATGCAACTACATGATGCTTTTATTATTATTTTTATATGTTTGTGTATTTATGTTATGTTAAAGTTCTTTGATTAAGGAGATTTAAAATCTAAACAAAGCCTATATGCATTATGTCCTTTATCAAAGCAAAGAAGCAAGCTATGGAGTGTTGGGTTGAATATGTCCTTAAACTCACAAAGGAATGTTTTTAAGGATTTTCGATCAACATCCATAGCTTGATAATCAACACATTTTCTAAGAGTACCATGCTTTTTGACATAAGAGATATCATAAACAAAATCACTAAGTTTATGTTTAGGAATAAGATTTGAACAAATAGAATCAATCATATTACAATGCATTATATTTGAAGGAAATAAATCATTACTAGCACATTCATCCATTGACATCTTTTGATATTCCATATATTCAGCATAAGTCATAAGATGATCATCATCCTCAAAAAGCAAAGGTTGATTTTTATTAGGTATAAACCCTATACCACATCTTCCTGGCCAAATCTCAACATCCAAGGGTTCTTGAATACCCTTCTGTTGTGGTCCCAATCCTTTACCAACATAACCCATTCTAGACAGGATCTGTTTAGGAAGGGGATAATTATTTGTGAGATAACATTGAGCAAAAGAGCCTTTGTCGGAATATGGGTTACTACCACGAATATTTTCTTCAGAAACAGTTCCACTAGAGACAAAAGTACACGTGCCAATGTGTATAACATCACCCTTTTTATGAGGCAAGCCCATAGTTCGAGGTGAAGGTGGTAGTTTGGCTAGATCCAGAAGAGGTTCTTGAAAAAAATGATTATCATGATTAGAGAAAGAATGATGAGTCTCATGTTCCTCACTTATTTTTAAATTTTGAAGATGTTCGGAGATTTGAGATGAGGAACATGAGGGAGTTGTTGAAGAAATAGAAGGACAAGAATAAGAATCTAATTGGGCTAACTCAATATTTGAACAAAATTCAAATGGTCGAGGGTCACCCGGGATAGTCACAACCTGATCCTTAAATTCATATTTAAGACATTGATGAAAAGTAGAAGGGACAACCTTCATTGCATGAATCCAAGGTCGTCCAAGAAGAAGATTAAAATATGCAGGACAATGTACCACATAAAACAAAGTATCCAATATTTTTGGTCCAACTTTCAAAGGAAGAGAGATGACACCACAAGCCTCTTGGGACTCATTGTTGAAAGCTTTGATAATGATATCAGACTTTGTTAAATCTTCCTCTTTTAATCCAAATTTTTGAAAGAATCGATATGTACACAAATTGAGGGAGGAACCATTATCAATCAAGACTCTTTTGATAAGGGTGTCCCCAATAAGTGCGGTGATGTAAAGTGATGAATCTCCATTAAATTTTGAGGAAGGTTTATCATCATCTGAGAATGAAACATGATGTATCCCAAAAGAACTTATGGTGTTAGTGATAGCATGGGGAGGAATGTCTAGGGAAACAGACTATTGTTTTAAAAATTCCATTAAAGCATTTCTATGATCTGGAGAAGTCTGAAGAAGTTCAAGCACTGATATCTTTGCTGGAGTATTAGCTAACTGTTGTTGAAGATCAAATGAAACCTTTGGTTGTGGTTTCAACACTATAGGTGGAATCCTTGTAGCTGAATCTTTTTTTGACTTTCTGTTGGAACTGAACTAGGTTGAGATGTAGAACTCTGACCTTGCTGATTATAAACTTGTTTTCTTGTGGTTACCCCAACCATTCCAACTACATTATTATGACATGAAGAGTCACCTTGGTGAGCTACTTGGTTGGTTGTTTGTTGATCATGTTTTGGTAGGGGATCCTTGAATATCCCCATGTCTTGATTTGTAGTTGGAGTCTGATTACTTGTGGCTTGCAAATTTCCTAAGTCAATACGCCCAACATCAATCAAATCCTGAACCACATGTTTTAACTTCTTGCAAGTATTTGTCCAGTGACCTTCTACTCTGTGATAAGCACAATGTTGACCTGACTTGTACCAAGGAGCTGAAGTATCTGGTTGTCTAATAGGAGGTAACTCAATTGCCTTAACATCCAATAATTGTTTTAAGACTGCTTCCATAGGTATACTAAGTCTTGTGAAATTCCTTTGAGGAGGTTTTTGAAGCACTATCTTTTGTAGGTTGTTGTTGACATTGTTAACAGGCCTACTATCATTATCACCTCCTGTATGTCTACTCTTATGTTGAGACTTAGTAAAATTTTCTTCTCTATACTTAAGCTGACCTCTTTTAATAAGTGCTTGTTCCACTTTTCTGGCTAAGTCAATAGCTTGATCTAAAGATGTAACAGTAGTAGTCTCTAATGCATATGATAGTTGTTCTTGCAAATTACCAATAAATATATCAATCATATCTCTTTGTGACACATGTTGTCTTAACTTTCCAACTAAACTTCTCCATCGAGCTAAAAATTCTGTAAAGCTTTCTTCCTTGTTTTGTTTTAAGTCATACAAATCTCTCATAGTCACTTCCTTCTCAATGTAAGCACTAAACTGATGAACAAACATTTCTGTTGTCTTTTCAAAACTTGTCAAAGAATAGTTGGGTAACCGATAATACCACTCTAATGCAACTCCACCAAGACTCTTTGGAAATGTTTTCAATAGAAGCATATCATCATAAACAATATCATGGCAAGCTATCCTGAAACGTCTGAGATGCTCTATTGGATCCTCTATCCCATTATAGATTGGCAACACTGGCATAGGAAAATGCTTTGGATAAGGTCTTGCAGCAACAATAGGATCCAAAGGTTGACTACACATGTCCTTATAGCTATATGTAAACCCTGAAGGTTGCATCATATCCATCCTTGAAACTAACTGATTCACCACATTTTCTAAACTCTGCACATCTGAATTACCACTGTGTATGTTCCCCAAACTTCCTAAAGGAGGGGTGTAAGTTTGAAGTCCTGATGTTTGGTTTATGTTAGATAGATTTTGATTATATGTGGTACATAATGGATAGCTAACATTTGGTGGAATAGAAGCAATAGTGTTGATATAAGAGGATGGAGAAGGAAATTGAAAACAATTGGTCATACCATTACTAGTTAAAGGGACTTGTGGATTCCTTTCAACATTAGTGGTATTAGTAGTGGTATGAGTTACTTGATTCCTTAGATTATTATGATGCATAGATTGAGATGTAGAAATATTATGTTCAGCCATAGGAGAATTATTAGGAGGAGGAGGAGTAGCATTTCTCTCAAGATGGGCTTCCCTCTCAATATACTCCATTAATTTATCCTTATGAGCTTTCATAAATTCCCAAATATGATCAAATGATGAAAAGACATAACTACCATTAGGACCATTAAAAGGATCAGGATTGATTTCAGTTTCTACCTCTATCTCTTCTTGTTCTTCTGGATCTATGTTAGGATCTTCCCTATCAATCTGGTCATCTTCCAAAGGAACATAATCAGACTCTAATTGTCTTCTCTGACTTCTAAGGAAAGGAGCCATTAGAAGTAGTGAAAAACAAATAGGGGAAAATACTAACCAAAAATAGAATTTTAGTTTATTTAAGTTCTTTCAAACAAAATTAATGATCTTGTTTAAAGTTTTCAAAAGAAAAGGAGGTGTTCACGTCGGGTTCACCAAATATGTAGAGGGGGAAAACTGCCCTACCACGTACGATTCCCTGAACAAAGAGGAGACCTGGATCCGTTGGGAAGGAGTCCTTTTGTAGGGGTGAACCATGGGGGTATGTTGTACTCTACACTCGGTTAGCTAAACAAGTATTGGGGGGGTTCACCAAGAACGGTTTTAGGACTCGCTCCAAGTCCTTTTCGGGATACAAGAGAAGGAGACTCCTCAGGATATACAAGAAAAGTTTTAATGTGTTCACTTTAAACAAACAGCCTAGGTTTGGCCTCACTAATTTTAAACTAAGAAGACAAATAATAATATTAACAAAAATTAAATGGAAATATAAACAAAGCGGAAATTAACTAACAATACAAAATAAAATGGAATGCAAATATAGACAAATATAGAATACAAGAAATGCAAAATACAAGAGTTAACCTAATATGATTCTTTTCTTTGAATGAGGCTAACCTAGGGTTTTGTTTCAAGCAGTTTTTAAAACAGAATTAACAAATTAATTAAAACATAATTAATTAATTAAAACAAAATTAATTAATTAAAACATAATTAATTAATTAATTAAAACATAATTAACTAATTAATTAAAACAAAATTAACTAATTAATTAAAACATAATTAATTAAAGATAAATATGCAGGAATTAACCTAAATGCAAACTATATGCTTTTTAATATTCAGATGCCTAAGAATGTAGATCAAAAAAACCAGTAATAAGAACAAAATCACTTAACTCAAACCGATGGCTGATCCAAGCTTTAATTCTCCTTGCCCTAGTGAAGTCAAAATAAACCTGTTCTTGTAAAGACAAATAATGGACTAGAAAAATGTTTGATTAGCGTTAGGGGGCCTACTTAGGCCATTGTAAGAGAGTCCTTGGAGGCACAGTAGTCAAGCCCCCTAGGTCCAATTAGATGACCTTTGCAAATAAAATCGAAAATTGACCTTTGGAGTTTAAACATAAAATAGATGTACAAAAATAGTAAAAATAGAAATAGAATATGTTGCTATGTTAAAAATATGTAAATGGAAGTAACGGAATTGACAGATCAAAAAACTTGCCCCCAGGCGAAGCCCAGGATGCGAAATAACATGCAGAGAATATGATGAGCGACGTTTTACAATAATCTACAGATGCAATGCATAGAAATAACAAAGAGATCCTAATTACTAAATGCTTTTAATGATGATGCAAAGATGGAAATAAAAATATAAGAAAAACAATACAGTGCTTGATGGATGTTGAGGGAACAACGAGAAGAAGATGAGAGCCTCCACAAAAGGCACTTCATCTTTTCACCAAGCTCACACCAACGGATCCACCAAGCCGAAAACAAATCACGCAATGTAGATCAAATCCAGAAGTTGCACTTCGGGGGTTAGTAGCGAAACACACAATGAAGAAGAAGCAGCGAGAAAGCAGCAGAGAACAATCAGATCGTAAGCAAGAGCGTGTCGTTCGTGAGTTCATGAGTTCGTGCTTATAGCAGTGTTCATGTTCATGTTTAAAAATTGATTTTGATCTTCCTTTTATAGGCAAAGAAATAGGTCAAATAAACTCACAACCGATGCCAAGAAACCCTAGGGTGGGTTTAACAAGTGGTCCAAGTGGGCCAAAAATAATAAAATAAATAAATAAAATAAAATAAATTAAATTAAATTAGAAACAACAAAAATGTGCCCCATAAAAGTGGGACGCGACGTCACACCTGTTGGACCCCCATGCGGTTTTAATGCATTTAAAAGGGTCAAACAAAGTCAAAATAGGTCATATCATATACTGTTGGAAAGCTCTTTTCGAGCCCGATCTAACGGTATAGGATTTAGAAGAAATGGAGAAGATTTAGTAGGGTAAAAATTGGCTCAAAGATGACCCTACGTTTTTAAGGAGAAAACAAGAAATCTAAGGAAAATTATTCACCTTAGTGGGTCAATTTTTCGTGTCTACATGATTACTACTCCAATCCTAAGAAGACCAAATTAGAAATTACTATTTCATATACATTGTGATGCTTCGGGTTGTAGACACCTAAAATATGTCATGCTTAGGGGAGCTACTCACATAGACACATTCATAAGATCATATGACATAATATTGGACTTTCCAAGCATCAACAGTGGTTCTCACCACTCATTTGGGGCATTTTCAAGCCATCCAAGCCTAGCCACTCAAGCCTAGAGTGACCAGATCTTAGCCGCTCAAGCCTAGAGCGGCTAGACCTTAGCCACTGTAGACAATAGTGGCCAGATATTAGTCACTGCAGATGATAGCGACTAAACCATAAAAGTAGTTTTACCGACAAATATGCCTAATCACGGGTGGAAGTGGTAGTCTACATGCAATAAAGGTGAGCGGGAGTAACTTTGCATTCCCTTTCATGACCAGTTCACATGGGAGACTTGAGTTTGCATTTAGACTTTAGTTAACTGGTCTTTAAACATAGAAAAGACAAAAATATTCTCATGCTAACTCTCACTACGCATGAGGAATTCATTCCTAGGGCTTGGACATAGACCTAGGGTTTCACACTATAAAAGGTGCAAGCCTAAGAGCACCAAGGATCGATATTTTATCCAAGTAATCTAGAATTTATTAGGATAGGTCATTGAGGAGAGCTTTCGAGACTTGGAGAGTTCCCCTTGGAGATCACATTTATGGTGAAGCCCTGACAAATTGGAGAGCATAGCAACCATTATTTCAACATCGGATACAAGCTTTGATCCATAGCTTTGGAGCAAAGAGGACGAGAGTCACTTTAGCGACCGTTGTCTTGGATAGTGGCCCATAGGCCTAACTTAGGGTTTTAGACATTAGATTCATTATTTTGTTTAGCATATCATTAGCATAGCATCATTTCATTCATTCGCATTCATAGCATTAGTTTAATTTGCACTTGCTTTCATTTGTTATATTCATTGCTAACAACCTCATCCAGGGAGGTATTCTCGGACATCTAAGCGTGTGTTGTTGTTTCATTGCTTACAGGGCCACAGGTTCATCGGACGGAATCTACAACATACGAGAGCAAAAGGGATCCCTCTAGGAAATAGGCCTAGAGAAGGAGGCATCTGTAAGCCCTCATACATTTTCATGTGCGGAACCAGGAAGCTTTTGAAAGCGCACCACCTCTTTGCGAAAGGGGCACTCTTTACCTATTTGTAACCTTATTGTATCGAAATGGGTATCCCTAAGAGGGACCGACATGTAACCGGGTTTCAATACAAATAAAGAGATCCATATTTGTTATTTTTATGTTATATGCTTTTCATTGTCTTCCATTTCATTTTGGGTTTTAATACATTGCAAGTAGAGTAAAAAGAGTGGTGCGTGCATCCCGAGGTCGCTACAGATGGCGATCATGGTGGGACCTCCACTAATTTTTCATTTTCTTCCTGAATACTAACTTAGTTTTGTGTGTAGGTCTAGCCGCTCTGAGCTACAATGGCCAAAAATCAGTCGCTCTAAGCTACAATGGCCAATAGAGCCTTAGCCGCTCCCACTAATGGCGGCCAAGAACCAGCCACTCTGGTCAATAACGGCCAGAACTGGAGAGCAGCAGAGGACAGAAACAAGGTTCTCTGAGTTGGATTAGAGGTTGGTACAACCTCTCTGATATTTTATAGCTTTCTGTTTGCTTCTGTGTGTCTAAAATAGAGAACTTAAAGCACATTTATGTTTGGAAATTGAAAGAATAAAAGGAGAAAGAATTAAGCATTTTGCATATCTTAGATCTTCTTTTAGATTTCCACTAGGCGTTGCTAGGAACAATGGCTTATGCCTAAAAATTTCACCCTAGAATCCAATGTGCTAGACATTGTATGTTGTTTGCTTGCTTTGAGGCCTTGCTAGAGGCCATAGTTGCATGAAATAAAGTGTGCTCATACAAATCATAGTAGTTCATGCATCTTTCTGAATATTGAAATGTATTTTTGCACTTAGGCATATAGGAAAGACTCATTGCTGCTATATGATGCACTTTATGTTATGCAAGCTTAAAATGAACACCACACACACACGTATCATTTAAACATTGGGGAGTTGGATTTCATCACCAACCCTCAATTCAGTCCAATGACATTGGAATTCATCTCCTTCCACCGGTTTGCCCCCTAGAGCTTCCTAGAAATGGATTGAGAAACTTACTTATAGTGATACTAAGTTACTTGTGCTCAAACTGTCTCCCACTATTGGAACAATCATTGGTTCAGAGTGGAAGAGCTAGGCGAACCCCCCACTGGGACTTCAACGGTGTACCCTAGCTTCTTTTGAGAAAATCATGTTTGGCATGGGTGTACTTGATTGTCACTATGGATGAGTCTTCTCATTCTTAATCCAAGAACAAGAGCAAGAAATCAAAGGAACAACACATCAAAATACACCAAATAGTTTAGGGCACACTTAAATCGATAATCAAGATAAACATTTGTTTGGTATTGTGTGGCTATTCCTAAATTGCAACTCAAAAGATCAATTCATAGACAAAATGGTCAAAACAAGAAGTAAACACCCTCGGTCTGATACCGAGGGAGAGACTGAAGCAACTCATACCCATAGGCGAAGTCGTAGTAACATTGAATGACCTACCCGTAAGACCATGAGACGTAGCTCCATGAGCCTAAGGGGTGATAACTCAACCCTTGGGGGATCTCCTCGAGAAACCCCAAGTAGGGAACCACATCATGGAACAAATTCACATAAACAAAAAGAGGCTTCACAACCATCCTCATCAAGGAGACATGAGGAGACCTCAAGGGCCTCCTCTAAACACACAGAAACATCTCAAAGATGTGAGGAAGCTTCAAGGGCTTCCTCCTCACATGGACATAAAGAAGGTTCTAAAACTCATTCTTCACATAGGGATGATGAGACTGCTACATCTCCATCCACATGGAGAAAACATGTCACCACAAAGCCTTCTTCATCAAGAAGGCAAGCAAGAGTTGCAACACCTCAAGATTCACAAGAAACATATGAAATAGGTCTCCCCACTGAAGGGCAGGAAACTAGAGCTACATCTAGTCATGGGAATCATATAGAAGAAACCCTTCACACAAAAGGAAATATTCCCATAGACTATGACCTCATAGGAGTGAATGGCACCCCATAGGACCAGCCATGGAAAACAAGATAGCTAGATGGGTTGGATCGGTTTCTTACATGACCAACTCAAAGAACTATAGCTACTGAGAACTCTGCATCTGGAAGCTCATGAACTATGACTTCTAAGCACACCTCTTAGTCTGGGGGTACCTCAGAGTGACCTCATAGTAAATGTATGGAGTTTGATCATAGAGATACTCAATAGTACACTGAACAAGTCACATTAGCTAGCAAGAGTATAGGTACAACAGAAACCTCCTCGAGGAATCTATGTGAGTCAAGACAACAAGAATAGAGTCAGATAAACATGAGTCTTCTATGATAGTACAAATTGACCATATGAGATGGTTAGAAAATGCATTACGTAAGGAGTGAGAGCTAGTGGAAGCTCTCGAATAGGATAAACAAAGAGAAAGACTCTTGCACCAACATGAGCAGTGCTTAAGAGAGCAAGTTGAGTGGCTAGCTCTTAGAAATTTATAGACAAATGGTGGTGACCACCAAAGAACTAGATGTGTTGACTCACCTAAGGAGAGGCGCACTAGACAAGATAGCCCACAATGAAATCACCCACCAAACCATGAATGAAATCCAACTAGTGGGGAAAGGGCAAACATAACAAACCAGGATCACAATCCCGAGTCCCCTCATAGGAGGGAGGAAAATAGAACAAATAAAATGGATAGAGAGTTACCTCCATTACCACTATGAGTAGGCCTACAAGAGGAGGAAATCCATGCATCAAAGGCATTTCAAGAAATTGCTAAAAATATGAAAGCCTTTGAGAAACAAGAGGCAGTTGGGAACTCGCCAACATTGAGTAAAATACACAACCAACCATTGTGCCCATCAATCCCTAGCCCTCCATATCCTAAGCACTTTGAGATGCCTAGGTTGGAAAAATTTAAGGGTGAAGAGGATGCACAAGAGCACGTCACCAATTTTATCAATGCATGTTTTCATCTTGAAGACAATGATGCTCTCATGCTAAGAACATTCATAATGACATTTTTAGGTGCTGCCACTCAATGGTTCAACCAACTACCTAAGCATAGCATAACCAACTTTGAACAACTAGTAAACGCATTCCTAAAGCATTTCTCCTTTGGTGCTAAGAAGAAGGTGAACCTTTCAGACCTGGCCAACTTGAAACAGTATGATGATGAGCCAATAATGGATTATGGGAATAGATGGAGAAAATTCATGGCAAAATTATCATTCTCCATTCCCATAGAAGAGATCATTCACATGTTCACAAAAATTTGTTCTAAACACATCTCCCTCTTGCTACAACTTCAGTAGTATCCTTCATTTGAGGAAGCTTTGGCATAGGCCAAACTCATCGAAGACATAAAAGTAGATGAGGGAACCATTAAACTCTAAAACAAAAAGGAGTGGAACAAGAATGGTAAGAATGACAAGTACAAGCAGAAGCAGGGCAACCCTGCTCTAGTCAATCAAGTCGTATTGGCTACACCTAAGGATGGGGGTGCACAACAACCCCAGAACTATCAAGCACATCCCCACCTAGCCAATTACGATCAAAGGAACAATCAGGGGCGAAACAAAGAATGCAAGCCACCTCGCTATTTCACGCCTCTGATAGAATCAATGCAATCAATCTTCAATCAGCTGAGCGAGGCTAGGAGGATCAGATTTCTTGATATACCTCTTATAGATCCCAACCATCCTAAGCCAAAAGGATATAGGGAAGATCAATTTTACCCTTATCATAGGATACCGGGGCATGACATTGAGGCTTGCATTGGTTTTAAGCATCAAGTGCAAAACATGATTGAGGTGGGAGAACTCAAAGTTGACAACCCACTGGCTCTCGATAATAGAGACATGGGCATATACAAAAACCCATTGCCCAATCATGAGGCCCCTAGAGAGCAAGGGGCCCAAGTCAATCAGGTTCGAGCTGATATACCTACCCATGGATGCATTGGGATGGTTGAGATTGTTAACATAGCAACCAGGACTAGATGGTATGGTCAACCACAACCTCCTGTAGCTCCCATGAATGTCCCAACTACACCTAGGTAGAGGTAGGGGTAAGACAACCTTCCAGGTCCACCAACATGACCTGTGGTAACTATCCGGAGTAGATTGGAGCAAAACCTATAGATGACTCTAGCTAAGCTATCCATCTATGAGCTCATACAATAGTCCCCAAAGCATAGGGAGACTTTAATGGAAATTTTAAGGACAATTGAGCTCCAACCACAAGATGCGAATGCATTCACTCATTTTGTGGGACAAGTACAAGAATGCCAGGAACCTATAATTCGATTCTATGATTATGAGATTAAGACAATACCTACTACCTTACCAGACCCTCCACTGAACATTGTGGTAGCAATCAATGACTTACCTTTCAAGAGGGTCTTGGTCGATACAGGTTCATCAATAAACATCATTACAACAACAACAATAGAGCACCTTAAGATCCCCAAGTCCAATATCATTCCAGGAGCTTACACATTGAGAGCTTTTAATGATGCTTTATGCAATACTATGGGAATGATAGTCCTACCCATCAAGGTGGGGCATAAGACCATCCCTGTGATGTGTCATGTCTTGGAAGGGGCTATGCAATACAACATCCTCCTAGGGCATCCTTGGATAAGGGCCATGAAGTGTGTTCCTTCGATCTTGCACCAGTGTGTCAAGTATGTGCATGAAAACAAAGTCTATGTGGTTCTGGCTGATGAAGAGCCTTTTAAATACATCCATCAAGTGGAAATTCTAGGAGAATTTGTAATTCCTTCTACCCACCTGTATGTAGCACCTTCATCTCCAACCACACAATTGGATAACAAAGGCAAAGGGGTAAGAAAAGACCCATGCACATCAACACCTCCTGGTGCACTTAAAATAGTCAATGCTTCTAAAGTACCATCAACGTCAAAACCAAAAGATAATCAAAGCTAAAGGCACCCTTAGTCAAGGAAGAAAGGCCCAAGGAAGTGCCAACTATAGCCATTTCTAAAATGCCAAGTCCTATGGAAGAAGAATATCTTCAAGATCAATATGAAGATAGTGATTACCATCCCGCTTCACCAGTGTCATCCGTAGGGTCATCCACATCGCATGCATCAATACACTTGGCAAGCATAGGCATAGGGGAGTACCTTGTGCAGAACATTACCTTTACGCCTATCATTGAGTCTACACAAGACATGGGAAGACCTAAGGACTTGAGACCACTAGTGGGAATAATGGTTCCACTTGGAATCCCTCCCAACCAAACCAATTTTGTCTATGTCGGCCTAGACTATGCCCATAAGTCTTCAGATGTAGAAGAGGATTATGATGAATTATTCATGATCAATGTTCATTACCTCTCTAATCTTGAGTTTTCTCTAAGCTACTTTGAGCATTGCCATTGGCATGGCTATGGCCTTGGTATATATGAGCAAGGGCAAGCGGCCATACGAGCCACAATATCAGCTTCCCTCTGATAGGTTTGGGTTAGGCTATTATATTGGAGGTCGAGATGACTCTCTTGTAGTAGCATTGGATAGATTAAGCTTAGGGTTAGGAGAAGACATCGATTTCATTCCTTATCACCCCCTAAGAACAAGAAATTTGAGCAACAGACAAGTGGCCATGGTGAACGTACCACCACCAAAAATTTATCATCCAAACATCTCAATTGATTCCACCCCAATAGGGTACAACTCATGGGATGAAGAGAATGGATATGAAGCAAGTGATGATGAGGCACAACTTGGCTTAGCCTACCATGGGCCTCACTATTTACAAAGATTCACATGGTCCATCCATAATGAGAGTGGGTACATATCGGATGAAAGTGACTATGAATCAGAGGACTCAATAGAAAGAGCCTACTTAGGCTTGAGCCATCAACCCCTGACTTTGGGGCAAGAGACAAATGTAAATGGATTCTTCATAAGTGATGAAGAATATGAAGATGAAATAGAGATGGCCTACTTGGGGCCAAGACATGAGCCTTCTATTCTAGGGCCACATACCAATGCTAATGGTTTTTGGATAAGTGATGATGACTTTGAGGATGAGACCGAGATGGCTTATCTTGGGCCTCACCACTTGCGACAAGTCAACGAGCTAGTAGAAAGAGAGGTGGCACTACATGCCATAGATCCTGGATTAAGGTTCCTCGGAAGACCTATTGACTTAGGGGCTATTCACCACATGGTCAATCCCCCTCCACCCACATTCTGAGAGATCCTTGAGCCAAATGATCCTATTCTTTAGTCGATGTATAGAGAAATCCAACCACTCACATGTTGCATAGGGAGGATCCATTCATCCCCAAACCACTAGAACCTCATCATGAGTATGGAAGGGAAACCCCTAAAACAAGATTACACCCATGTGGTCCTAGAGATTTCATCCCATCCATCAACATGATCTCCATTGATTTGGCCACTCCACTTCATAATCCAGTAGATCCTACCAAATCATTGCATCTTGATGTAGAGGCTATTGATTGGGATCATGTTGATTCACCCATAGAGCCTGAAGACCTCTTCCCCAATGAAGAGATGTTACAGCCATTCCATTTTGCATCAGGTTGTGCGTATGACGTATTCCATGTTGGTTTGGATCTTGAGTCAGTAGGACCTATAAATCCCATCGATGACATTCATTTGATACCCATGCCTCATCAACTAGAGGATGGGTCACATATGGCTATAGAAGTGACTTTCGAGGTGGACATCAGTGATGATCCTACCCAACCAAGGAAATTCAAGTTCGGAGAAAGTCTATCTCCAGAGGAACAAGCCATCCTAATTCCTCTCCTCAAAGAGAGGCCAAATATTTTTGCTTGGACTTACAAAGACATGCCAGGGATAGATCCAAAGTTAGTCATTCACAACCTTTCATTGGATCCCATGAAGAAGCCAGTCAAGCAAAAGCTGAGGAAAATGCATCCAACCATCGCTTTGATGGTGAAGAATGAATTGCAAAAACTATTGGATGCAGTGTTCATAGTTCCTATCGACTACCCTGAGTGGGTGTCGAACATGGTACCCATGGGGAAACCCGATGGAAGAGTCTGTATCTGCATAGACTTCAGAGATTTAAATAGGGCAACACCAAAGGATTCATTCTCATTGCCAAACATAGATGCTCTTGTAGATGCAACCGTAGGTCATGAGATGCTCTCCCTAATGGATGGTTTTTTTGGATACAACCAGATTCGGATTAAGCTCGAAGATCAACATAAAACTACTTTCATTACTCTATGGGGAACATTCTGTTACAAAGTGATGCCATTCGGTCTCAAAAATGTTGGTGCCACATATCAATGGGCCATGACATACATATTCCATGACTATATGCATAAGATCTTAGAGGATTACATGGATGACTTACTAGCCAAGTCCCTATTGCGGCAAGAGCATGCTGAAGTCCTTAGAAAAGTCTTTGACCACCTCATTGAGCACAATGTCCGATTGAATCCTAAGAAGTGCGTATTTGGCATAACTTCTGGCAAGCTTTTGGGATTCATCGTATCCAAGAGAGGCATTGAAGTCGATCCTGCAAAGGTAAAGGCTATATTGGAAATGGCCACCCCTACCAACATTAGGGAGCTAAGGAGCCTACAAGGCAAGATAGCATCCATCAAAATATTCATCATGCAATTATCAGACAAATGTCGACCCATGAATCGGTTGCTATGCAAGGAGGTCCCCTTTCATTGGGATGAAGAATGCCATCAAGCCTTTGCAGAGATCAAAACTTATCTGGCAACACCACTAGTATTGGCTCCACCAAGGCTAGACATACCATTTTTACTATATATATCGGCTACTGATTTTGCATTGGGCACCATGTTAGCCCAAAATAATGCACAAGATAAAGAGCAAGCCATATATTACATTAGTCACACCTTGGTGAGTTATGAGCTAGGATATGCGTATGTCAAAAAGTTGTGTTTAGCAGATGGTCTTTGCAACTCGAAAGTTGTGACACTACATGTTGAGCCATACGACCTACGTCATATCAAAACAAAATCCTTTGCAGTACATGATGAGCAAGACATATCACAATACACGTACCACAAAGTGGATCATGCTATTGATAGAATTTGATCTAGAGTTCATAAGCCAAAATTCCATCAAGGGACAAGTCATAGCAGATCAATTAGCAGAGGCGCCTCTTCAGGATAACAAGCCTCTCACCATAGAATTGCTTGATGATGCGGTCTTTGCATTATCGGATCCCCAGAACTCGAAGAACCTAAGAAAGAAAGAGACATGTCATTGTTCTTCGATGGTTCAAAGTGTGAACAAGGGGCGGAGCAGGGATTGTCTTTATCACACCGCAGGGTGCTCCATTGCCCTTATCATTCAAACTAGACTTCCCTTGCACAAACAACAACATAAAATATGAGGCATTGATCTTGGGACTCCAAACAACCATAGCAATGGGCATTAAAATATTGAATATCTTTGGTGACTCCTTGCTCATAGTAAACCAAGTCAAAGGACTATTTCAATGTAGGTGCCCACTCCTGAAGACTTACAAGGAACTTGTTGACACCTACCTAGCCCGGCTAGAATGGTATGACATCGAGGCAATCCCTCGTACATCAAATAGATTTGTAGACACCATGGCCTCTTTGGGATCCTTAATCCCTCAGAATCCATCTACTAATTTTACAACCATTCATGTGAAAGTGCTTTCACACTCAACAATACACCATGAAGCTTTTGACAATCAAGAATCAATCAACATGATCCACATCGAACCAAATCAGGATTGGTCCTTCACAGCTAGAGATTTCTTGCAAATGACACCTTGGGGGTCTTTGATCTCCCAAGGACCTATGGAGTGTGGCACAACCATACACCATAGAGTTGTTCCTCAATCCATGTTCACCAACTCAAGAATGCAGGAAGAGCAAGCCATATTTTCTATAGAAGTCATGGCTTATCAGGATTGGCTTTCCCAACTACGGGACTTCCTAAAACTTGGAATAGTACCTCAAGGTTTATCACATACTGAAAGGTGAATATTCAAATAGAAAGCAACAAGATACATCTTTCTAGGAGAAATCCTCTATAGATGAGGATATGATGGAGTATTACTCCATTGTCTTGAGCCCTAGGAAGCATCCTGGGCAATTTTGCAAGCTCACGATGGCACATGTGGAGGGCATTTCAGTGGCATGGCCATCATTAAGCGCATCTTGAGAATGGGTTACTATTGGCCCACCATGGAAAAGGACTACTGCGAGTATGTCAAGAAATGCATTAAGTGCCAGCATCATGCAAATCTAACGCACTTACCATCGCAAGCCTTGCAACCCATCCAGGCAGCATGGCCATTCTCGTAGTGGGGACTAGACTTGATTGGGAAGATCTCACCCCCATCCTCAAGCCGACACACATTCATCATAATGGCCATTGAATACTTCACTAAATGGGTTGAAGCGATCCCCTTAACATCAACAACTAGACCGAGGATTGTGGAGTTTATACTCCACAATATCATAAGTCATTTTGGGGTCCCTTCGAAGATAATATCGGATAATGGGCCATATTTCAAGAACAAAAATGTGCATGCTTTAATGAACAAATACCATATTCAGCATAGTTTTTCAATGCCTTATTATCCACAAGCAAATGGGCAAGCAGAAGCCTCGAACAAAATAATAGTCTCCATCTTGAGGAAGATGGTGCAAGACAATCACAAGGATTGGCACATGCAGTTGCCTCTTGCACTATGGGCATACAGGACTAGTATACGGATGCCCACTAGGGCAACACCATTTTCACTAGTATATGGCACTGAGGCCATCATGCCACTAGAGTTGGAAATTCCAACTCTACGCATAGCATTAAAGGACTTCATAGATGATGATGTCGCATGACAAGGCCACCTTGATCAGTTGATGCTTCTTGATGAACGTCGAGTCAATGCTTTAGAGAATCTTCATGTTTACCAAGATCACCTTGCGTGAGCTTACAATAGTAAAGTCCACTTAAGAGAATTCAAGGTTGGAGATCTAGTGCTCAAAGAAAACCAATAGAATTTGAATCTGTCGTCGCACCTGTGAGACAAGTTCATGGTAAATTGGATAGGCCCGTACATGATTTCACAAAGAGTTGGGCCTGGAGCATATCACCTTATATCATTAGATGGTGTTGAAGAGCCTGAACCTCTCAATATCATTCACTTGAAGGTATTCTACACATAAAATACAAAAACATTCAAATATGTCAAAAATACAAAAACATTCAAATATGTCAAAAATAAAAAAAAATCATAAAAACATAAAAATTCAAAATACAATCAAAATGCTCCAAGGGTATTCAAGCCGCTTGGTCAAAATCAAATTAAAATGCTCCAAGGGTATTCAAACCGCTTGGTCAAATTCAAATCAAAATGCTCCAAGGGTATCCAAGCCGCTTGGTCAAAATCAAATAAAAATGCTCCAAGGGTATTCAAACCGCTTGGTCAACTCCAATAAAAAATGCTCCAAGGGTAATTCATGCCACTTGGTCAAAATCAAAAAGCTCCAAGGGTACTTCATGCTACTTGGTCAAAAATCAAAAATCCCCAAAGGCACAATAAGCCCTTTGGTCAAATTAAGCAAAAATACAAAAACAACATAAAAATAAAAAATACAAAAACAATTGCATCTCACATCTTGCATCCACATAATTGCATTACATTTTCATATCCATTACATTCACATATGTCATGAGAGCCTTAAAAGTGATGCCACAGTTTGTCTCACAAACCATTCAAATCCATACCTCCATCAACACATGTGTGTAATTGTGTTTTTCAACACAACCATTATCTGTTGCTATACATAATATACTAAGGTTTTTCGGTTATTCAACCACACCTAGTGATCTTATCAACTTTTGTGGAAAACCATCTTGGTTAGTAGAGAATAAGGTCTAGTGGTGACAAAGCCTAGCATATCTCAGGATCCCACCACTAATTACAAACACTAAATTCTAGTTGGTACATGGGAAGATGAAAGTCGTAAAGTGGTTAGGTTACATAAAGTGAAAAGGGACATCCTTGCTTATCCCCCTGTGCAACCAGTTCAAAAATGTTGAGAATTGACAAAAGGACAAGCTCCACCCTACCCAAAAATCTCTTGCTTAAGTCAACAAGCAAAAATCCTAGGTTCAAAGTTCAAAATATTCAAAATTCACACATCAACACCCATATTCATAGCTCAAAATATCAAAAGGACAAAAGCAAAATAAATAGTGATTATCATCACTACAAGAATCCCTTGCTCTAAAAAAATAGTAAAAATAAATAGTGATTTTTATCACTAAATACGAGCAAGTATCCCAAGTCATAATGAAGAAAAGAAGGGATTGGAGCTTGAATCCCTAGAATTCTCGGCACTATACAGGATTGGAAGGAGAAATCCTTACGCATGATGATATGTCTATCACAAAAGCTATGCATTTGTATAGACCAATGTTTGAATGTGGATGAGCTAGCTTTAGGTAATCCAAAACTGCCTAGTGGTATAGTCCAATTGAGTCCAACATAAGAATAAGATGAACACTTGAGGATCCCCGATCTTAGCAATGGGCTGAAAGAATCCCACCTGAAATCGGAGGAAATGCATGGGTTCTATCTAAATATATTCATTTGCACACACAGGGAGAATGAGTATCTAGGACCATGATGAAAGCCTAATTTTCAAAAGCCTTAAATGATCAGTACACAATCATTGATAGGGTAACTAGAGTGTTTGAATCTCCAGAAAGCCCCAAAATTCTTACATAGCAACAAATCATATCATCATTCACACCATCACTTTCTTTATAAGATTCTATAAATTAGGGGGTATCAACATAGTAGGATAGATACCGCATATATATTAGAAATAGTATATAGATGACCATTGACTACTTTATATCTTTTAATTTATAGAAACTTATCAAGAAAATACATCTCACACCATTACATCTCATATATGAATACTTAATCAATTCTTATGATAAGAGTGATTATTTAAATTCATGATTAATTTTTTTACTTTCTGTGGTATCACCCATTAAGATTGTCAATGTCATATGCATTCCTTATGTTTTAAGTGATTAGAGCATACAGGTTCATTTATACCATCCCATCACATAAGTTAGATGCATACAATTAAAGCAAAATTAAACATGCATTTAACAATAACATCGCATCCATAAACACAAAAACCAAATCACCCATCATTACATCATAAAGCACATCATAAAACATATAGGCAATATCCATTTGCATACAATCATAAATTCATCATTTATCAACTCAAAATACATCACATCATATCATCAAATCATATAAGCATCTACACATCCATCTAAGCATCTACAATATCATCTATCATCTAACATATACATCAAGTCATCATAATGCCATCATCACATCACATCATAAAACAAAATAACAACAAAAACATGAGCAATAAATGATACACATAATGAGTCATAATGCAAAGATATCATAAAAGTATGTGTGTCAAGTCCATGGATATACAAAAATGCCTATGGGCTATAGTCATATAGGTCATTCGACCTCAAAAAAAAACCAAGTGCACCATCAATCAAATATTGGGCCTGCGCCCCTACAGCACCCCCCTATGGTCGGATCTCTAGGAGAATGGTGCGAGCTGGACCCTGCTGGTCTCTCAGTATGAGTCTGGGCCCCATGACTAGGTCGGATGGAAGACTACCCTACTGTAGAGCTCCTACTGACCTGTGACCCACCTGTGGCTCCTCTCTCCCTAGGGATGGCTCCTAGCCTCCTGATCTACCTCGAGAGAGCGACAATATGGGTTGCATCCTCAACAATCTGTACATCACTCTCATCCAAAAAACCCTATAGATGCCTGATCTCATCCTCGAGAGCTACCCTCGAAGGACCCTCGAGAGTAGGAGGAGCAACAACAACCTACATCCGGGTAGCTCCTCCCATAGTGGCCTACAAAGCCTATATCTGGTCTGAAAGCTATGCTATAGTGGTATCCCATTGAGCTATGATGGCATCACATTATTGTACCTATATCTTGGCCGACTGGAGCTCGACCTCCACATCATGTAGTTGTGCCCTAAGAGGAGAATCTCTCTCCTTAGGCTCCATATCCTCCTTTACCTCCTCAGGAGCCTCCTGCTCCTCCACTACCACCTACTCTACCTATTGGCCCCACGTCGTAGTCCTAGCATGAACCCTATGCCCCGATGGATCTACCCCATCTCCACCATCATCCTCTCGACCTAGACTACCCTCATCATGCCACATCAGGTCACCCCACCATCACACAAATGCATCTGTGACTCCCCTAACCACTCCAGGATCAATAATTGGGGCATCCTCCTCATCAGCTAACTCTGTGACCTATCAGGGAGGGAGGTCTCTCTCTGCTCCGATGCACCTATACAAAAATGGTACTAGTGGCACATCCTACTACAACCCATACTGATGAAGAACCCGAGAGTAGAAGAAGTGCTCTCGGATGCTAATCTTATGGTCGATGAGCCATCACTCGTCGCATCCTAGTAGTAAAATTGGTCGGGTCATCCCAAGTGGGACACTCATGATACGGGTGCCATATGACATCTCCAGCCTGGATTCTAGTGAAAGTATTAGTATAATGAGACAACTCCCCTAAAAGTGTGGCTCTTGCACTCCTCGCTCTCTCTAGCCCATCTGGTGGCATAGCACTACATCCACCCATCCACAACTATGATCTCAATAGGAAGCCCCTTGGGATGATCTACCTTAATGTGCTCCCATCCCCATATCTACAAAATCCAACTATAGGTGATGCTGACATGACCCCTCCGATGGATGTGGTACAACTCATCATAACACTGAGCCAATAGAGACCTACCCCATGCATATCTGATAGGCTCCTCACTATCCATCAGGTCTTGAACCATCACGAGGAGGTTCCAAGGGAACCTCAAGCCTGAGCAATCTAGGATAAGGACGTTGTTGATGACCATCAACAATACCGCATGCCTCATTATGAAAACATGCTCTCGGTACCAATGGATAATGGACACTCCCCTAGACTTGGTGTCCTTGAGAGCCATCCTAGAGCACCCTCTGAACACCCGAGTGAAAATAACCACCTGATCATTAGTGGTCAAAGAAATAATGGCCACTCCATCAAAAGGGATCCGAAAGATCCTGTACACATCCTCTGGCGTAATGGTCATCTCATCGATCGGGAGGTGGAAGGTATTAGTCCGAGGGTCCCAATGATGGGCCAAAGTCATAAGGTAAGCCTGATCCGACATAATGTGAGGTAGTCTGGTAACATACTAGAGCTCATGAGCCTTAAGCCACCTCCAATCTATGTCATCCAGAAGAGGTAGAAGGTCATTCATGAGCTTCGGGTCTCGAGCCCGAGTAGTAAGGATCTAAGCAAAGCAAAAGAAATATGAAACATAACTACAGTGCATCTAAGGCATAAATCCTAATAAAACATGAAAAATCTGACACTCTCCTAAATCTGAGCAAAGAGGGGGATAAATACACCTAGGCATGCAACACATGCTAAAGAGTAGTTCAAAATTCCAAAAAAATTAAAAACTATCTCAAAAATCCAAAAAAATTTTGCAAAATTGGCTAAGGGATTTAGTCGTTGTCCCATAGTGCTAGAATCTAGCCGTTGGAGACAAGATGGCTAAAGCCCAATGGTCAAATTTTTGATCGTTGGGGTTCAAACCTAGCCGCTCTAAGTGACAATGGCTAAATTTTTGTCGCTGAGTGATAGTGACCGAAAGGCGACATGGCAAACCCATGAACCCTAGGCCATAAAATACAAAAAAAATTGAAAACATAAAAAATGGGGACCAACCCACCACATAAAAACCTATACTAAGCCTAGCTATGGATTTCGTTCATTACCAATAGGTTTAGTGAGGTTCATTTACCATTTACTTAGTGAGGTTCAATTTTACCCAAAAGAGGAAAAGAGGTTAGGGTTTGAAAGAATACCCGAGAAGCTCCGGCTCCTCCAATAGCTAATACCTCACCCTACATAGCCATATCCTCGATGCAGGTATCTTTCAAAATTGCAACTATCATTGTCTCACCAGAGCTCTAAAAAGTGAATTGTCAACAAAGAAAATGATAGGTCAAAAACCCTAAAAGTGCATTTTTATATTTTCAAATTATGCCTTGGTCACTGCTGATATCAGCGGCCCAAACTTCATGGTCGCTCAAGGTGACAATAGCCATAGGCAGAGACTCAGAGGCCATTGGACCTGATAGCGGCCTGCTCCATAGATAAAAACAAAAGATTCCTTCCATGGGGGATAACAAAAAACATTAAATAAATGCATTTTGATGAATTAAAATCATCTTGATGATCAAAATAACAAAAAAATCACATAAAAGCATAATCTCAAGTAGGCCTCGTATCCAGTTACTTACTCTATCCACTCGATGATTGCAACGATTCACACTCCATGCACTTCGATGAGATGAGTAGGTTACCATAAGGCCACTTGGGGCAAAAACATTTCATTTTGGAATTACGATGTGCCACCCTTCAATCCCGAAGAAGACCAAGATGGTCGGACTGCTCCATGGGTGCGAAAGGATCATCCTAATTCCCCTATGATACCAAAAACATTAAGCCAAAGTGATACAATATGAACATAAATAGAATCACTCATCCTAACTCCCTAAGAAGGCTATTGATAGTTGGACCACTCCTCGGGATAGGGATGGATGATTATCATAAACAATTGGAATCACACTTGGATGTGGGATTGCCCATTAAAAGCAACAAATGCTAGAAAGGAACCAGATTAGTCATATTGGTCAAGCGACTTGTCACTTCATTCATTGTCATTTCTTCACCAATCCATTGTGTGAGGAGGTAGTTCAAAACTTCAACATAATCATAATCAAATCAACAAAATATCACTCGATCACATCAAAATCATGTTCATCCTATGAATCATTGCATACAACAATCACAAATTTCCCTTGTTTGCTGGGAACGTAAGCAGACATGACATATTCAATTGTAGCTCTCCTACCGGTCGAAATTATTGTAGCAGTTGAAGCTACCCGATTGAGTTTGAGGAATGAGTGCAATTTAACATGCCCAAGCCATTGAGCTAAGTCCTCCGAATATTGAGGCAATGATTCAAAGGATGCATGCCATCTTGCATGATTGGGCCATCCAACATTGATCAGACCATTGATCACCATACACCCTACAAATAGATCAGTCTACGTTTTTGCTCAACGTTGTGTTTTCCACACAATGCATCATAAAAAGGGGCATCTGTAGACACCTAAAATATGTCATGCTTAGGGGAGCTACTCACATAGACACATTCATAAGATCATATGACATAATATTGGACTTTCCAAGCATCAACAATGGTTCTCACCACTCATTTGGGGCATTTTCAAGCCATCCAAGCCTAGCCGCTCAAGCCTAGAGTGACCAGATCTTAGCCGCTCAAGCCTAGAGTAGCTAGACCTTAGCCACTATAGATGATAATGGCCAGATATTAGTCATTGCAGATGACAATGGCTAAACCATAAAAGTAGTTTTATCGACAAATATGCCTAATCATGGGTGGAAGTGGTAGTCTGCATGCAATAAAGGTGAGCGGGAGTAACTTTGCATTCCCTTTCATGACCAGTTCACATGGGAGACTTGAGTTTGCATTTAGACTTTAGTTAACTGGTATTTAAACATAGAAAAGATAAAAATATTCTCATGCTAACTCTCACTATGCATGAGGAATTCATTCCTAGGGCTTGGACATAGACCTAGGGTTTCACACTTTAAAAGGTGCAAGCCTAAGAGCACCAAGAGATCATATCTTTATCCAAGTAATCGAATTTATCAGGATAGGTCATTGAGGAGAGCTTTCGAGACTTGGAGAGTTTCCCTTGGAGATCACATTTATGATGAAGCCCTAACAAATTGGAGAGCATAGCAACCATTATTTCAACATCGGATACAAGCTTTGATCCATAGCTTTGGAGCAAAGAGGACGAGAGTCACTTTAGCGGTCGTTGTCTTGGACAGTGGCCCGTAGGCCTAGCTTAGGGTTTTAGACATTAGATTCATTATTTTGTTTAGCATATCATTAGCATAGCATCATTTCATTCATTCGCATTCATAGCATTAGTTTAATTTGCACTTGCTTTCATTTGTTATATTCATTGCTAACAACCTCATCCGGGGAGGTATTCTCGGACATCTAAGCGTGTGTTGTTGTTTCATTGCTTACAGGGCCACAGGTTCATCGGACGAAATCTGCAACATACGAGAGCAAAAGGGATCCCTCTAGGAAATAGGCCTAGAGAAGGAGGCATCTGTAAGCCCTCATACATTTTCGTGTGCGGAACCGGGAAGCTTTTGAAAGCGCACCACCTCTTTGCGAAAGGGGCACTCTTTGCCTATTTGTAACCTTATTGTATCGAAATGGGTATCCCTAAGAGGGACCGACATGTAACCGGGTTTCAATACAAATAAAGAGATCCATCTTTGTTATTTCCGTGTTATATGCTTTTCATTGTCTTCCATTTCATTTTGGGTTTTAATACATTGCAAGTAGAGTAAAAAGAGTGGTGTGTGCATCCCGGGGTCGCTACACGAGTTACACAATAGGAGCAGTATTACAACAAGTTAATTTGTGATAATTTCCCAGATGAAAATTTATTTGCTCTCTATTTTTACCCCTTCGTATGTTGATATTGTAAATTACTTAGTAACAAAAAAAATGCCTCAAAACTATACACCGCATGAGCGTAGGAAATTGATATGTCAAAGCACTCATTATATGTGGATTCATGGAGTCTTGTTTAGAATATGTCCCGACCAAGTAATTAGGAGATGTGTGCAAGAAGATGATGTATATGACATCATTCAGGAAGCACATGAAGAACCATGTGGAGTTCATTATGCCACCCAAAGAACAGTTAGTAAAATACTTCAAATCAGTTATTTTTGGCCTACCATGAATATAAATATCCATAAATTTGTTGAAATATGTGACACTTATCAAAGAGCTAGTAAGCCTACTCCTTCGATGGAAATACCT
The DNA here is from genome assembly GCA_028583015.1 of Wollemia nobilis. Taxonomy (NCBI): domain Eukaryota; kingdom Viridiplantae; phylum Streptophyta; class Pinopsida; order Araucariales; family Araucariaceae; genus Wollemia; species Wollemia nobilis. The sequence goes on along the minus strand of JAQPPZ010016970.1, from coordinate 3,693,690 downwards.
TTGGTTTAGCAAGTAGTATTTGAACCATTCAAGAAATGGAGAATTGACTTTTTTGGACAAATAGACCCTCCAAGTGAAGGTAATAAACATATACTTGTGTGTACAGATTACGTTACTAAGTGGGTTTAAGTTAAAGCTTTACCATGAGCGCAAGCCGAACCAGTCATTGATTTCCTTTATGAAAACATTATGCAACACTTTGGAGAACCTAGAGAGTTAGTTTCAGATCATGGAACCCAATTTATCTCCAAAGTGATTAAATATTTTGTTGACACTTATCAAATAAAACATAAGAAAACCTCATCATACCACCCTCAAGTCAATGAACAAGTAGAAGTTACGAACAAAGAACTTGAAAATATCATTACAAAAACCATAATTGTTAATAGGGGTGATTGGGCTGAGAGATTAAAAAAAGTTGTATGAGTATACAATACAACTTGGAAAACCACCACAGGCTTATCACCTTATGAAATAGTCTATGGAAAACAAGCCATCATGCCCATAGAATTTGAGAAAGAAACTCTTCGCATAGCGGTACAGCTTGATGTAAATTTGGATAAAGTGCAAAAAGATAGATTGGAAAAGTTAAATATTATGGATGAAAGGAGACTATAGGTATTACATAGGACTGAAATAATCCAAAAGCAATGAAAGAAATAGCATGATAAACATATTGTACCACGCACATTCAAATCAAGAGATTGGGCTTTGTTGTTTGATTCTCGTTACCAAGACTTTCAAGGTAAACTAAGGACCAGATGGCTAGGACCCTATGAAATCAAAGAGATATTCGAAAATGATACAGTTAAGCTTAATCCTATAGATGATTCAACAAGAAAACTACTAGTAAATGGCCATAGGCTTAAACTTTATAAGAAGCCATTATCTAAGGAGGAATTCATACACCATCTTAAGCAGCAAGTCAAATTGTAGTGCATTTTTGAACTGTAATCAACCACTATTGAATAAAAATTTCTCTCTCACTAAAAAAAATATATATATTATATGCTTCTTTTGTTTCATCATGAAGTTTCTACATCTGCAGTATTTCTATCTTATTCTCATCAATTTTCAGTCTCCATGTTTCAAAAGTAGCTTAAAAAGGTAATTCTTTAATAATATTGTAGGAAATGACTATCATATGTTGCATAATACTTTGTTTTCTAGATAAAATCTAGATGTTTTTTAATTACTCAGACAACATTAGTGTTTTGAGCAATTTTCATTGAAAGTCAAGCAATCTTTTGATGTTGTAAGTTATTCCTAGTCAATCAAACATTTTCTTGGACTACACATATTTGAACATATAAAAACATTGTGAGATATGGAGAGATTGACTCATGTGTTACTATTGTCATAAGTGAATAGTTTCCCTTGCTTATCCATCTATGCGGATGGTCTAGAATACTATTGAATTGACAAAATGACAAGCTCACCCTTCATCCCTAAACAGAAAGAAGAAAAGGAGAATAATAGTAAGGATAGGATCAAATTTCCATCAGGACTTTGATAGAGTGGTTGGTAATCCAACTTCCCAAAATTCTTATTCCTTCCAAAAAAATCCCTTGCTCCTCATCTAATCGAGCAAGTATCCCAAAAAGTATCTTCTTGCTTCTCATAAAAATAGGCAAGAACCCCAAAAGCAATAAAAATCCCTTACTCCCTCTCAAAATGGGCAAGTATCCCAAAGAAAAGTTGAAGAAGAGTAAAAGAGCTTGAATCCCTGGAATTCTTAGTATTTCGAAAACTATGGGGTGATCCTGATTACAACAATGGGTTGAATGAAACCTGCCTGGCAATAAGGTATCCTTACGCAGTAGCACTAAGTTTGTACAAGACCTATGGATGCTCAAAGATAAGCTAGCTTGTTGGCATAAGTGACCTTTGTTGTTACTCAATCCTCACTCATAATGGTAAATGAATACTCACTACACACACAGTTGGTCCTTGAAGAAGCTTGAAAACATTAGTATAACTTTAACACCATAATGATTTATGAAATGAATAGATGATATTGTTTAAAAATCACTAGGATATTTGAAGTCTTTGAGAAATAACTCTAGAATATCCTGGGCAGGAAAAAGTCGAAAGAAAATTCCTACAGTTCATTTTCTCCTACCAAAATATGGCTTTCATCTCTCAAAATCTTGTATCTTTTAAACAGAAGCCATCACAATATCGGAATATCTATTCCATTTTTAAATGAGTGAAAATACTCTAAGTCTCTGATAGATATCTATTTTTGTATACATTGATGATTGATATCAAGCTTTATAATCATTATATTTCTCTCACTTTGTTACTCCTTAATGAAATTCAGGAAGCACAATCACCAAAATTATCATATACCCCCATAAATAAAACTTATTATTATATTATTCATCAATATAAATAACACACCCTTCATCTTGTTTTAACTATATAGCCAAAATTACAGTTTTGGGGGGGATAAATAGAGGTATATAAAGTTCACAATACAGTTTTGGGGGGGGAAAAACAGGTAAAGTATTGTCTCAAACTCTAGCAACTATAGTCCCATAGATGTCTTATGTAGATGCCTTCCATAGGTATCTTCTGTAGGTATCTTTCGTAGGTGTCTTCCGTAGGTATCTTTCGTAGGTATCTTTCATAGATGTCTTCTGTAGAGGTTTTCTGTAGACATCTTCTATAGATATTTTTTGTAGATATCGTATGTAGGTGTCTTCTGTAAATATCTTTTGTAGATGTCTCTCGTATAGGTATTTTGTAGAAGTCTTACGTAAGTGCCTTCCATAAATATTATCAGTAACAATCTTATGTAAACAATTTTTGTAGGTATCATCAATAAAAATCTTCTGTAAGCATCATTTGTAGACGTCATCCATAAACATATATCACAAAATATTCTAAGTGTCAAAATCTAAAATTGGCTAGGCAAGTGAGACACTTGGCAATTCAAGAAATGCCAAGACAAGTAATAAGGGCGCGTCAAAAAAGACTTTAAGGGAAACTTGGCGGTAATGTTTTAAATCAATTAAGGAGGACAAGACAAAAAAATATTTTTTTTTTAGCCCTCTTATGACATGTGCACTTAACCCAGTGTCACATGCCACCTCTTATGACGTGTCCATGCAAACAGATGCCATGTGCCGATTAAAATTTAAAATCCCTATTGAAAACACAGTCATTCTCGGGGTTGAAATTAAAAAGACAAATAAGTTTATTGGAGTGCGTGCATAAACAAGGATGTGGACCAATCCACTTGGTCGCGTCAGCAATAAATTACCACATAATATGAAACATGGCATAAGAGAATTATTAAAATAATATTTTTATCCAACAGGCGACCAAAAATTATAACATGTGGCAAGTAAAATCCACCCTCTCCATGCAAGGTGGTGGGTATGGTTGGTGCCAAGCAAAAACTGACCACCCGAGGAACCATACCATGGTAGGATAGGTGGATTCTCTTCGCCAATCGCAATACACGACGTGAATAAACAATACGAGCCCTTGATTAAATTCTAAACGAAGGGTCACGATGCAAGAAAAAAACATGACAGGTCTAGAAGCTTCGCAAGAAGAAAACAATCACTGACGCATGGCCCTCATCAACGAATAATGTATAAGGACATAGATCTAAGTCGTAGGTCATCGATTAAAGCCAAATCGATGGATGATGATTTTCAAACCTAAAAGAATTTTCATTGTCGTTGATTTTAGGGCAAATTGTTCCTACCATCAATAGAAGTTAGAACAGTCTCCACCATTGGATAGGGTTAATTGACAATATACGACCTTTGCATGCAACCATGCAGAGTAAAACTAGCCTAAATCGTCTCTTTTGTAGAAAGCTACTCGAAATCGTCGACGACCCTCTATAACTCGATCCTGAGTGAAAATTCCTGGTTTTTTCGATAGAAATTGTTGAACGGTGGTGAGCTTAAGAACTTCAAATAATTGCACGGGCAGAAGGATAATTCTTTTATGACTTAGGAAGGGTGGTGAAGTAATATCAAAAACAACAGGTAAAACATTGTTTATTGTTACTGCTGTCGTAAAATCATTTTTATTTTTTCTACTGCACATAAAGTAAGGGATATTAAAATTAAAAACGTAGAAGGTGTGCAGAATATTAGGATGGATTAAAAATGGTTTTATCAATCATTTCTCTGGGTTTACCATTAAACAAGTTTTTTGAAAAAAAAATTACTTCAATTTTATTTTATGTTTTTGAAGAAAATAAACTACTCTGCAAAATTGTAAAACATTTTTTCTTTCATTATTTAAAATATTTGCAGGGTTTTCTGTTTATAAAATATTGGGGATTTCTAAAAACATTTCTTTTCATACCCCTTTCTACCTTAAAAACCCTAAACTCCACTATGCCTCGCTCTATGTTTCAGAAACGCAACAAACCGTCCTTGGTTGAAACCCAGAATCCTAGTGATTCTATAACCAATTTATTTTAAAAAGCCAGATGATGGGAAGCTCTCATAAAATTTAGAGGGCATGACTAGGGGGTGGCTAGAAATTTTATTCTAAATTGTGACCCTAATAAGATGACCACCCAAGTTGGAAGTATTCAATTTGACCTTAACCCTAGCTTAATTTATGAGGTACTAGGTATACCGAAAGTAGGGTTTCCATACTACAAAATGCTCTCTAAAAGTATCACCCAGCTAGTAGCTAATTCTGGTGATAAATGTACAATTATCATAGATAAGGAGGGTTGGATTAAGGGTGTGTCTACTTCTTCACTCCCCCTCTTCTGGTAGGAGACAATCATCTTGATTATTAAGTTCTTTATCCTAGAAGGACATATGTCTACCTACGTAGCCTACCATCTTCATATGTTAATGAATTTGAAGTTTTCTAAAAATAGTGAATGTGTTATCAATTTACCTTACTTCTTGTTTCAATCATTAAAGTTTACAGTTTTACGAGTTAAGCCTAAAAATCCCTAAGAAAAACCTAAATTGCACCTACTTGCACATCACGGTCTGATTAAGCTAATAGTTTTAAAGAAATCTCATGAATGCACCTACAGAGCGATTCCCTAGCAAATTGGAGTGAATTACTAGCAAACTTGGATGATTCTTTAGCAAATTTTAAACTTCGAAATTTTGAAAAATAGAGGGTCAAATGAATCACTTAGAGCGAGTCACTAATTATCAAGCAGATTGCTCTTTCAAGAGGAGTTTAGGGAAAACTTGTCCTTTGAGGGAATGATTCATAGAATTTGAGTGAATCACCCTTCAAATTTAACTTGGGAGAAAACTCATTATTCTAAAGTGAATCACCTACTAAACTGTTCGAATTGCTAGGTTGATCTATGGAAAAAATCCTAGAATTTGATAAAAATACTCCTTGCTTGTGGTAGATGTAAAATTGGAGTCAAATTTAAGGTATTTTGTAATTTCTAATGTTATATTGACTAATTGCTTTGTAAATATTTTAAGATTCTAAATTTTGTGTTGGAGTTGTCATCTGTAAAGTGCCTATAAATATTTGAACACAAATATCATGAACAATATAAAAGTTAAGGTCAATTTGAAATTGGGGTTGATAAATTAAGTTCCCAGCCTCAAAAAATCATATTGGATTCAAGTTATGCAAGGTTGGCACATTCAAAGTGAATTATGAGAAGTATGGAGAGAATTGCTCCCTAAAATGGACTTAGACTAATTTTCAAGTGACTGGCTCAAGTGGAGCAAATCACTCCAAATTTGGAGTAAATTACTACCTATGCAAAATCTTGGCAAAATTTCTTCAATTTTGGGCCAATCACCCTATATATGATGGGATGTAAATTTAGTGCCAAAATTAATAAATTCTACCAAATAAAAGTAGGGTCCCGCCAAGTGTGCTTGAAAGAAATATGTTGAATTAGGGAATAGTCTGACTTCTAATGTGGTTAATGATGCACCTTAATTGCAACCTTTCAATAGTTCATTAGGTGGAAAGGTCTATGGCTCCTTCCAACCTCTGTATTTAGGTCGAGTCCCCACTATTCTTACTAATTCTTATTCCAATCTACTCTAATTAGGAGTTAAAATATAAAAATTAAAATGCTTGAAAAGTAAATTTAGAATTTTAAGGATGTGAGGGATGAAAATAAAAATATAATTATAATCATAGCAAGGAAGTGCACAATCAATCAACACATGAGAATTTGAATAACTACAAATTTCTCATTCAATTAACACAAAATTGAGGACCAAGTGACAATATGGACAAAAGGGTTGGCTCAATCACTGCATATTCTACAATCCAAGAGGAGAGTGCCATAGATGGAGAGGAAAAGACTTACCAATTTTTGACTAATTTAATGAGATACAAAGCATAGTGTGGGTTTCACAAAGTGTTTCTTTGAACCCATAGCTCCTATTTGTAGTAAGAGTTTATAATGGAGTTACCTAGGGTGATAAATTATTACTCCTAGTAAAACTAAAAACTTGGGGGCATCTCTAACAAAATGATGCACCTCCAAATGTTGCATGCCTCTAATAGGCTTAGAAGTCTACTAAAATGAGTTATAGTTCCACTACATGCCAAAATGTCAATTTCAAAATATTATCCTCATGATCTCCATCTTTGTTTTAACCCCTATGTAGGTCAATAAGTGATTCACTCCAAGAGGTGAGTAAATCACTTGATTTTACCAATAATTCACTAGCTTACCCTAAGAGCTTCACTCCTACAAGCCAATCGGTCTATTTTTCAAGCAAAACACTTCTAAGCCAATCAAAACTTACTAAGAAATTTGACAATTATCTCTAACTTAGCAAAAATTGTGGGGATTTTGGAAGGCATTGGTAGGTTAAATTCATTGTTATTAGATTGAAGTGCACTCTATAAAATCTATTGTTTTACATTTTGGGAGGATGCAGAATAATGAAAGGCAGGCTAATTTCATTGGGGGTATGTTTGCATTGATAAAATCCTTAATTGTTTCAAACATTGCTTGGCAAGTCCGAAATTGTTAGATTGAAGTGCAAACTCTATAAAGTCCTTTCATTGTTGCTAACATTTCTTAGCAAATCATATTATCTATTTTCTTCTTATGTTTCAAGTATAAAATATTTTGTAAGGGGGTGGAATGTTAAGTACCTAGGATGAGGAATATGGAGATAATATATCATATTGTGTATAGGTATTATGGATACTTGGAATGGGCCACACATAACCTAGGGTTGATTATATTTTAATATTTTATTATAATAATGAGTAGGATAAGGATTTAGGAATATGGGTGTATAAAGAAGGGATATTGTCATTGTAATCAAGCAATCATATTAAGCATTATTTGTAACAGTCTTGGCTCGTGGAGCTTGGATATATTTGGAGTGATTTCTTCCATCAGGAGTATTATTGGTGTTGCCCTACCTCAAGGGTATTATCTATATGTGTATCTCATTATGTGGATCATGATTATGGTTATTATTGATGACAGTAAACGGTGGATGAACTTTGTTGATATAAATTTAGGTTCATAACGAGCGGTATAAGAGCAACGATTCTAGAAAAGTGGGGGATTACTTTCTTATGGATTGTAGAGCTAGGGTAACCTTTTCTAGAAAATGCCTCATATTGCGATAGCTTTGTATAGTTGTCTATTTCATAAGATTCTTGTATCATGTAGATTGTTTTGAGTACTATAAAATCGACCAATCATTTGTTAAAATCCTTTTTAGTATTAAGGAAGTTATGGTTGTTTCAAGTTGGGCTATTGATATTGTTTTTTGCTACATGAAAATTTTTCAAAAGAGAAAAAATTATATCTTTTTTTAAGAAAACTTTTTCAAAATATTCTTGCACCATCATGTAAATCATTTTAAGTACTACAAAAAACTAGCCATTTATTAATTTTTTATCCATATCGAGGGAGATATGGCTATTTGGAGTTGGGTTATCGATGTTTTTTTGTTGCACAAAAATTTCATCCAAAGAGAAAAAATTCATCTCTCAATCTAGGTAAGCAAAGCAGTTGCCAGTTGATTTATTTTGAAGAAAAATTCATAAAGGAATAGAAGATATTTGAGAAATTTTATTTTTGAGAATTTTTTGTTATTTAAATTGCTTTGAAAAAAATTGGGTTGAGGTCATGGAGTTAGAATTTTTTTCTAAAGTGGAAAATGCCCAATCAAAGAAATTAAATGAACAGATGAGAAACTTGGTACAAACCACCAAAAAATATATAGAAGAAATAAAGAGGCAGAAAAAAACTGTATAGAAGAAATGAACAAACATATAATTTACAAGCAATTGGAAGAAGGCAAAAGGAAAAAACTCTTTGGTGTGAGATAAGCCAAGCAGTGATCAAGAAGATTTGTTTGAATCTAAAAAGTCTATTTTGCAGGTTCTTGGTTGCATTCAAAAGAAAAAAATTGTTGTCTCCATAAACCCTAGCAACAAACATAACTTCATCAGTAGGGACATGGCTAGCAATTTACAAGTTCCAGCAAAGAGTATTAAGGATGGATAGTTTTAAGAAAAGAGATGTTAAATTTTTTAAGAGTTGAAGCTTATGGATAAGTATATTTTACATGCTAATTTTCATGTCATTGAGATGAATGAAGTGAATATTATTCTTGGATATCCTTGGTTGGAATCTTTGGGTACTGTTAACATTAATGTGTAAGAGAAATTTATGAAGTTCTAGTAAAAAAGAAGAAGACACTAAAAGATGTTTCTCAACTTAAGAAGCAAGGATCAAGGGAAAACCATGAAGCAAATGCATGAAAATAAATTAAAGAAGAGGCAAAGGAACATAAAACTAAGTCTAAGGAAGAGGTAGTAGTAGATATCAAGGAAGTAGCAAAAATAGAATCCAAGGAAAAACTAAAATATAGGAGCATCACAAAATAGAGGAACAATATGTTGAAGAGTCAAAAAATCAAAACATCGAGCTAAGGTTGGAGCTTATCACCATCCACACCACCTTGAAAGGTAACAATCATGAAGATAGGGCTTAAAGCAATGGAAGAACTGTGAGGGACATACATGGAACTAGAGAAGGTAACACTTTGGATATGCTACTAATCACAAATGCAAGCATGGATGAAGAAGAGTGCAATTTATGACAAAAAAAAGTTGCTTATAACACATGGAATCAAAGGATTACTTTTGGATGCTCAAATGGAAAAATGGTGTATCGTCATCAATGAAGACCACTACTAATCATAGTTTTACTGGGATGGATGAATGATCAAGATTGATACTAGTTCTCAGCATGGCTTAGAAGGTCATACTATTTAGTTTCTTATGTTTCGAGGATAAAACATTTGTAGGGGGGTGGAATGTTAGGTGCCCAAGATAGATACTTAATAATATAATGGTACTTAATAATATAATATTATATTGTATAATTGGTAGGAGCAATAACCAAATTATTGAATAATGTGGGTCACTATGATGTAAACATTACTTATTGTATAAAGGAGTTAATAAAGATGTAATTGCTTCTTTATTAGGAGTTACTAGCTCGGGCCCCTCACTTGTATGTGGATTGACCCTTGAGCATTAGGATTAGGGTAGATGAAGAGCCTATATAAATACAATGGTGGAAATAGAATTTATGTGGAGTATTCTTTGTAAACAATTATGGCTCGTGGAATGGAGATCTTATGAAGTGAATTTTTTGTAAGGAATAATATTGGTGTTGTCATACCTTTTGGGTGTTTTCTTATCTTATTTTGGGTATATAAAAACTATGATTGATTGTCCAACAAGGACAATGCAATGGTTAGGGCTTTGGTCTCTCTTCGGGGAGGTCCAAGGTTCAAATGACAACATACCCGAAAGGGGATAGGCTAGATAGTAGTGGTCGAGTGTTTGCTAGTTGGTTGCTCTAATTCAATGCCCCAAAGGATTAGGGGTTCCTTTGACTTCATATAACCAAACGGACTAGGGTTTATAGTGATAACATCTAATGATGTTACTGATTTCCCTATGTAAAAAAAAAAACAATGACCGACTTATTTAATATTTATGAATATTGATAAAAAAAAAATTGTTAATAAAAATTGAGGTTCATAATACTTTTAAATTGGTTATAATTTCTTAAAATATTAATAATATAAAAATTAAAATATATATATATTTTATAAAAGTTCAAATTAAAATCATAACATACATAATAACCTAATATATAAAAATAATTCTTATTTTAACTTAAGGATAAAAGTTTTAGTGTACTTTAATATCTAATTCTAAAAGCTACAAAATCCATAAAACCCCGTATTTAGGGAATGTATGGAGCAATCTTTGCCATTAGAAGTTATCTAACATTTTCCATACATTAAAAGAATGTCTCCTTCGTTCACCACATTTGAACTAGGTTAATTTGGTAGAACGCAAGAGTGACAAAACAATTAATAAATTGGAACAAGACTTTATAAAATGCAGAAGGTTTAAAGGTTTTACTAAAGGGTAATGGACGCTTATATAAGGAGATTAAAAATTTGAATCTTTTGATTTTTTTATGGTTTTGCTTCATAAAAATAATAATTTAATTAAAGATTTGTTGATTTATTTATTTATTTTATTAAAATTGATAATGTGGTTATTTGTAAATCTGATTTTGTTTGTATTGTAGGTTAATCAACCTTACCAGCTTTCTTGAAAGTCACAGAGGATAGCATATGCTTCTATTATATTATTAGAGAGGATGCCAAGATTATCTTCTAAAATTAAAGCATGAGTACCATCTAAAAATATTCTTATGCCTCTTATACTTGCCTTTCTGGGATAACCTCTTGATGCGTCATAAACTGCTGATCTTCCCCTATACTTTTGGGAGGGGCTTGTCATGGTCCATCCCTTTGAATAGTAGGCCAAGGACCTTGTGGATGCCTACATCTCCATTCATCCATAGGGAGTTGAAGCTTGGAGAGTAAACTATACCATTGTTGAGATACTGTGGAGGGGGGCTTCAATGTATGCAGAGTAGTTTCCTTTATATTAGCTACAATTTTTTCCCAAATATATTGAACATTATGGTGAATTACTTTAAAGATTCTTTTATTTCTTTATTTCTATAGATTCCATAGCATCAAAGATATATTGACTAAGGTCATCTTTTTAATTGAGTTGTCCAACCCATTCACTTGGATCTAAGTCCTCCATGCCTACACAAAGGAGGTGAATTTCCAGAATCTTAGATCTAAAAAGGTTGTCAATCGTTGCCACAATTGAATGATGAAGGGGCAAAAAGAAAAAAGGTGGTTCCAGGTCTCATTCTCTTAACAACATAACTCACATATGAACAGACCTTAAAAACTCCATTTCATCAATTGATCTCTTGTAAGAACCCTCTTGTGGAGTAGGATCCAGATAAAAAGTCTCACTTTAGGCCAAGTCAAAAGTTGCTAAATCTGGTTGAGACATCATTGAGAGGATTTTCTCTATGATGAGTGAGGGATGAATATCCTAGAACTATAGTATACACACCGTTAGAATGTGAGCCCCATCCTACAATGCCTTCCTTGATATCCTTTGTTGCCATTATTGACCAATCCCTTGCTGAAATCCATACTCTATTCTCCAAATTTCGTTCCCCATAGTTTCTATAATAATGTGTTATCTTTATCCAACCTCGACAGTGAAATTATTACATGATGTCTCGTCATTCTAAAAATTGTTGAGATAATGAAGGCAAACCATCCCAAGCATTTGTTCAAAAAAATACATTATGGTCATTCCCCACTATCCAGAATAGGTGTGGTTTGATAATTATCTCCCCTCTCCTTAGTACCTTAAAAATTGGAGGTCCTCGCCCGAGGAAGTTGATATCTAGTAAAAACTTATGGAGCACGATTTTCTGTATACTTGGCTCTTAAGATTTATGTCTATAACTCATTAAGGGAAGTAATTAACCACTAATATAATTTTGTTGCCAAGGCTAAATTGGTTTTAACCTCTCTCAAACCTCTCTCTTTTTTGAAAGATAGTTGATCCCACTTCACCAGAAGCCGCTTACGCTTTATTTTTACTCCACTCCATAAGAACATTTGATTAATCGTGTCCAACTTTCTCAAAACATCCTTAGAAATACACAAAACTGAGGAGACATAGATGGTAATAGATTGTAAAACAAATTTAACCAAAATTAACCTACCAATAATGGAAAGCCATCAATCTATCCAATTGTTCAGCCTACTTTGTATCTTTTTTATCAACCATCCCCATTCTGTTTTCTTTTTTGTTTGACCACCTTTAAAGGAACTCCTAGATAAGAGATTGGAAACTATGCTCACCTAAAACTCAAAAAAAATAAAATCATAATCACATTGTCCTGAAGGGACATCGCAACGGTTCAAGGTTTGACTCTTCTTCAAGAGGTTCAAGACTCTTCTTCAGAAGGTTCAAGGTTCAAACCACGTATGTGTGGTTGTGTGTTAAATTCCCTATTGATAAGCTCAACTCTCCCACTTATAAGAGGTCATGGTGAGATAAAAAACGGTGAGATAAAAGTACCCAGTCCTGAACGCGGGTTGTAAGGGTTTCTCACACTAACCAAATAAAAAAAAATCTCCAATCACATTTATTAAAATATGGTGTACAACCTTATCTCTAATCACATTTATTAAAATATGGTGTACAATCTTATCTTCAATCATATATTCAAATTATTAAAAAATATTATACACAACCTTATTTTTTATAAAATTCAAACATTGGTGTACAACCTTATTCCATAAAATTAGACCTTGAACAAACGCACAAATTTAATTTGAAAAAGCTCATGTCAAATGAAAAGGAAAATCATAAGTGTTCCTGTCGATCTTGGAATTTTCAGTCGGTCATGGGTGGACCATCCTAAATGTTGCTGTCTCAAAAATTCCGTAGTTCGTCGGTGGACCATTTATGTCATGTCATTTTTTCAGAGTAATCTGTAACAACTTTATTGATCTAAAAATACAAAACAGGCACGTGCCTTGACATAACGTTGATAGATGTATCCTTTTATTATTAAACATTATTATTTTTTTTTGGCATGTGCCTTGACATAACGTTGATAGATGTATCATTTTATTATTAAACATTATTATTTGTTTGGTTTTGTTGTTTTAGGGAATTGGCAACTAGGCTCAGTTTTATTCTGGAAAGTTACCATTATATCCGGTCTTATTTTGGGTAAATTTGTATTTTAAGTGAGGAACCTTGGAGGTTTAGGATTGAAACCGTCAACCTCAAGCTAGCAAACACTTAGCAAAAATTGGTCGATCTACTACCTCCGTCCACAAAGTGGTTCCATTGTGCTTTTGAAAAGGATGGCCTCCATTAGTGCTTTTAATTATATTTCACATTAATTAAAAAAAGAAGATATAAGTTGTCCCTTCCATAAATTATTTATAAATATTTTTAAAAATTTTAGGAGGTTAAAATAAAATATTAGTATTATAATGTTGAAATCAAGTTTCACGACAAAGTTTATATTAATTTTATATTATAAAAGTTTTTTTTTTATTTGGTTAATGTGAGAAACCCCTACGACCAAAGCACAGGGTTGAGCAGTCTCCTCCCAACCATGACCCCTCGTAAATCTGAGAGCTATGTTTATCAATAAGGAATTTCCATGATCCCTCGTAAAGCCGAGAGCTATGTTTATCAATAGAAAATTTAACACACACCTACATCCTCACACACTTCACGTTGTGGTTTGAACCTTGGACCTCAATTAAATAGCTTTAGTATTTTAGGCTTAGGAGCATTGAATATGTTTATTGCATTGACCTAAATATCGGTTAGAAGTTTTACTATCAAATTTTTTTGTTCAACTACAATTGTTTAAATGGGTTTTGGTTGTTTGTTCTTGGTATAGGTTCTTTCTTGGTTTTAAGAGCATCCTCAAGTGGATCTCACTGACTAAAGCCACTACCTCTAGCATGTTCATTTTGATGGGTGTTTTCTTTATTCCCCAGCAATGTTAAATATGAATATGATTGAACTACTCTCCTTATGCACAATAAACTTTATATGCTATCTAATATACCTTGTACATCCTTCACTAGTGAGAGAAGGGTGTTTCAGATGTTGTTATACTCCTTTTGAAGTTGGTCTTTCTCCTTGTCACTCTTCTTTTATGTGAACTTATAAGTTTCTTCTATATTCCTCTTTACAACTCTAGGCTCTCTTCCTTTATGCATCTGTTTGTCCTTACTAGGTTTTGCATCTACATGGGTTGTATCTATAGTATTTTTCTCACCATTTTCCTTTTTTCTCTTACTTTGTAACTACTAATCTCTTATCCATCAAATGTAATGGCGGCCTCCATCTCCTAAGCATTGTAGTATATTTATTTATTTTATTTTGTTTCTAGGTTGAGATTTGTTTCTCAAATGCTTTCCTCTTGTCCCTAGTCCCAACCCCTTATTGGTACATATAACATCTCTTCAAACATAGACTCTTCATCTATTTAATAGTGCTAAAATTGGCAAAGATTGCATTGTTGGGGTTTGACAAGATAAGGACTAATTTGTTGTGGTTAAGGCTATGAGCATGTAGGTTTATACATCGTAGTTGCCATTTGAACCAAAATGATGACCTATTGAGCCTAACTTGCTAGTCATATTGGTTCTTATAGGAAATTTTGATGGCTACCACACAATCCATAAGATCATGGCCACATTGCATAGAAAACACCATAGTGAATCTTTGAATTGGTGTCTACCATATTATTTTGAACTTGATTAACACCTTAATTGCCACTTTGTTGAGGCAGTTGGTCTTTAGTGAGATAGAGGGTCTTTTAAATTTTTCAATTATGAGGTTGTTGCCATTGACTCTTTTCAATATTATTTTTATTTATCAAGGTTCGTAGTTCTTCCAACACTTTTCTCATCATAAAATTGGTAGAGTAATCATCATTAGATTTTGGCAGAGTGAAAAAAGGCTAGAAAATATGGCCACAAAGCAGTAGTTAAATATGAATTTTGACCAAGGCGTGTAACAATATACAAAGAAGGCATAGAGTTAGTAGTTAGTTGAGTGTTTGGAATATGTAAACTAGGAGGCGTAGTTCCAAGCACTTGCATGTTTTGGGTAGCATGGGTAGCATAGTCCATAGGTAGGACAAGTGATCATTTCCCTGTCCTAATTAGAATATCTCTGACATGAGCTGCTTCTTAGAAATTTGCTATTGGTGTATTATGATTAGCATTACAAATTGTAGACACCAAAATCCAGCCACTTGCAAGTCATCTATACCTTCCTGTCAGCCACGTGTCGGTCATCCACCTTCCCGCAATTATTTGGCCCAAATCCACACTTTCCCGCCATTATTTGGCCCAATTTCACCTTTCCCGCCATTTTTCATCCCCAAATTTATTTAAATTAATATTTATATATATATATATATTAATATTTTAATATTTTAATATATATATTTAAATAATAGTTTAAGTGATTTAATCTGAGCCGTCCATCCTTCATTTAATCTCATCCGTCCATCCATCTTAATCCATTTCACAACCTAGATTTATTCTCTACCCTTAGATCCACTTTAATCTTAGCCACACGTTCAAAGTGTCGTTAAAACCCTAAAGTGTGCCCTAAGAGTAGATTATAAATTGAGTCACCTTGATGGCTCAAACCCTATGTCTTTTGCTACTTCTATCCTCGGATCTTTTCTATCTTCTTAACTTCTTCTATCTCCTTTTCCGATCCCCTCTATCTCTCTTCTCGCTACCTTTTCGTCGCATCCATCGCCGCATCCATCGCCGCTTCTGTCGCTGCTTTTGCCGCCATCTCTTCTGCAGCATTCTGCGAATCCCCCATTCTTGTTGCAAGTGCCCGCGGGTGTTTACCCCATTTACCAAGTGCCCACGGGCGTTTACCAAGTGCCCACGGGCGTTTACCAAGTGCCCGCGGCGTTTACCCACAGCCACGCACTCAGACCGACGTCTGAAACCTTAATCCAGAAGCACGCGGGCGTTCAGCGAGTGCACCAGGGCGCCTTCCGTAGCCGATTTGATAGCCACATTACTTCCAGGTGTCGCCTGGTCTAGCCGCGTTAACAGAGAACAGGTATAAATTAGTTTAAAGCAAGTAACTTCTTTTCTTTTATTGATCTCGTTGTTGAATTCCTGAATTCTATTTTTCTAGGGTTTTAGATTGTTTCGAGGGCTCACACAATGGAGCCCTCTTATTAATTTCTAACTCCTTGATAGTGTTAATGTGTGCAGGTTTTTGACAACAGATCCGGTTTATTGATGGCAACTGATTAAGTCGGAGTGGTCCAAGCAAGGGATACAACAAAGCCCACTCACTCTGTTGGGATTGAAGATACATTCTTCGGAAGCGCCACCATTTGTGCCGCCTAGGGTTTCGGAGAACCCTAGCATAACTTGTAATCGTGTATCACAAATAAAGGGTTACAGTGCCTCGTTGTACTCAAAAGGAGTTTTTAAACTCCATCGATTAATAGAAATCGTTTGTTTTGTGCAACTATTCCTGTATTCCATTATTGTGATTTTATCTTTTGTTTGGCGTTGTATTTTTAATCTACAAATGGCGATCACGGTGGGACCCCCTAGGGTTTCATATTTTTAATACTTGCTTTACTAATCTGTTCCTGTTTTCTGTTTTATTTTGCAGGTTCCAAAATCGTGAAATTCGCTGTTCCAGCGAACTAGGGTTTCTGAGTTTGCAAAAAACGCAGCAGACGCAGAGGGGCGTCTGGAAGTCCAATACGAAACGCAGAGGTGCGTTTCAGCCTGTGCAGACTCCCGTGGGCGTTTGAAGTCGCTTTACGTAAAAGCGTAGGCTTCCAAGTAAGTGTCGTACTTTTTACGTTTTTGGTTTTTCTGCCATATTTTGTTTCTTTTTCAGATCATTACTTTAAAATGAACAAAAACTAAGTAATCTGGAAAAGAACAGTTATTTTTAATTACATTTTTCTTTGCATTGCATTATTGATTGTTGCTTGCATTAAAAAAAAAAAAAAATTTGCATACCTAGCTGCATATTAGAATAGCTACGAATTATTTGTTTTAATTATCTAAGTAGGACTATTGATTGGATGTCAATAGTACTCCTGCCATTGGGTGATTCCAGGCAGAGAAGTGGACGAACCTTCCGGTTGCTCCTTTGATATCCGATATCATTGGTAGGCAGTGGGGTTTTAAACGGTGTACTCCACTTCTTCGGAGGAAATGACATGTTTTCGTAGCCTCTTGCTTAGATCATTAGAACTTTTGATTTATAGCCTTGTATGTACACATTAGATAACTAAAACATTTAAAAAAAAAAATTCATTGCATTTTCATATTGCATTTAAAACAAGAATATCTGGATTTCATCACTAGGTATTGCTTGAAGTTTAGTGACGGTGGAATTCATCTCCATCCATTAAACTTCTGCCTCAGACACCATAGGTCACCCCCGAGCAAACTTGCCGGATTTCATCACCAGTAAGAATCTCGTTGTCCTTTCCTAGCCATAGTTTTTACCTTTTTTGTGAATAATTCAAGATTAGATCACATGCAAAACTCATAAACCGGACACTTAAAATTTACTACCGATTAAGATCAGAAAATAATTAATTAACCGCAAGGTAAGACACATTGGTTGAAACCTAGGTTGTGACTCGTTTTCCGATAATTTCTTTAGTGTAAATTTATCATTCCAGTTTTGCATTTTTCTTTTCTAAAATTTGTTTAGATTTATTGCTCTATGGTCTTAACAAGGAATCAATCTAAAATGTTAAATCTAAATAATCAAATGGGTAATTCACAGAACATCCCCACCACCAACATGGCCACTTATCCTAGTGAATTTCAGGCAGGTTCGCCTGCAGGTCTTTCACGTCCTTCTACCGTCTACCACATGGCCATGCCCATAGAGGAAGACAATTCCTCTCATATTATCCACATTGATATGGCCCAAGTGCAAACTCACTTAAGAGATGGCACCGGCTATGTCCTTGAGCCAATCCAAGATTCCCCTATGCAAGATTCTATTTTTCAGCAGGATATTGCATCAACCATACCCGCTGGTTTCACTCGAGTCTACACTAACCCTTTTTTTGAGGCTAATGTTGTATCCGCTCACTCGGCTTCATCTCCAACATCTTCCCGGATGCTCAATTGTCCTCCTTTGGAGACAAATGTAGTGTCTTCCCGACCACCTTCTCCTCCATGTACCCGGTGTACACCAATTCTCTTTATGAAGTTGGTGGAAACTCTTCTAGCCATAACCAATTTCAACCCTCTTCTTCCCAAACCATTTATGGTTTCACCCTACCCGGGGCACGCCTCATCTGTTCCTTCCCGTGTACCGCCTACTTCAGCCACCTTCATTGCCCCCGCTATGCGCTCCTCGTGACTACCATGGCAGCCCGCCCTCCACCTTCATCCAATCATCCCACCTCCCTTGGGTTAGAGATTAATAAGGTTAGGGAGTATCTCGACAAATTGATTTTGCAACAACAGCAACAAAATGCTCAACCACCTGTCGTAGTAAATCCTACACCCCAACCAATTTCTACCCAGCCAGCTTTTCTTAGCTCAGGCCCCACCTGGGTACCCCAATCTTCGGTGGTGTCCATTCCTACCCCACCTTTCTCCCAACCTAGTCCAGTTCATCATCCACCCCAATCACCTTCTTTCCGGTATCATCCATACCAACAACCTGTCCATTCCACACCGCCTAATCCAGGCAATTTCATCCCATCTCATCAATTTTCCACTCCTCCATTGCATCATCATAATCATCAAACGAGTCAAAATTTTCATGAAGATTCACGACTCCATGCTATGCAACAACAGATTGACAACCTTATGCTCAACGTGCCCGGCTCATCTAGTCGAAACCTACGCTAAGGTCATTGATCAATCAACCAATTCATCCTTCGGTACCTTCACCACCATATCCGATAGATTTCACATTACCGAAGTTTGACAAATTTCGAGGAACTGAGGATCCTCATGAACATGTGAGCTCATTCATGCATGCTTGCTTTAGAATCCAAAATAATGATGCTCTTATGCTCAGAACTTTTCCTCAGACATTAGGAGGAGATGTTGTACAATGGTACAATCATTTAGCTCACCATAGCATTTATGCTTACGAGCAATTGATTAATCTGTTTTTAGAACGATTCTCCCTAAATGTACAAAAGAGAGTTTCATTGTCCGACTTATACAAGCTCAAGCAACATGACGATGAGACCGTTTATGACTTTGGAAACCGTTGGAGGGCTATCATTAATAAACCGCCATTCTCCCTACCAATGGAGGAGTTAACCAAAATGTTCACCCGGAGTTGTCTAAAACCTATCTCTTGGTTACTCCAATTACAACAATACAGGACTTTTGAAGAGGCTTTGGCCCAAGCAAGTATCATAGAAGACATTAAAGTCCAAGAGGGTGTTTTAAAACCCCGTAGAAAAGAATGGCAACAAAAGGGCCAACAACGAAATAATAATTATGGCCAAAACAAACAAGCACAGGCTAGTACAACCTCAAATGTTAACCAAGTTAATCAAGTGGTGGCGAGTCAGCCCGTAATGGCTCAACAACAACAAGTAATGCAAAGTCAACCGCAACCAATTGCTTATCATGCGGTACCCGCCCCTACTCAACCAGCTCCCAATATTGGGCCAACCATGGAAACTCGACCTTGGCAAAACAATCGTCCCAAGCGACAATTCACACCTTTAGATGAACCATATGCGGTCATATTCAACAAGTTATATAGCACAAATCAGTTAACTTTACCTGAGTTTAAACCTTTAGACCCATCTAGAAGGGGGAAGTATTACAAGGAGTACCTATTTTGTCCTTATCATAGGCAAAATGGGCACGATATCAATAATTGTACGACTTTCAAACATGTGATCCAAGATCTTATTGAGATTGGAGCCATTAAATTGGATAGCCCCTTAGCCCAACAAAATCAAAATCTTGGTATATTTCAAACACCCCTTCCACATCGGGAGGAAGCTCCAACAACTTCAGGGGGAGTAACTCAGGTAACTCCTCCTAATCAAGTCAACCATGTACAACAATACCAAGGTTTTGTGGGTACTATTAACGTAGTAACCCGGGGTCAAAGGGCGAACCAACCAAATCAGGTTGAACCACAGACCACCTGTACAAACCCCCACTCCACCTCGGTAACAGATGACCCAACGACGTGCTAGTACTTCTCAACAACCGCTAAATCATTCTACTCAACGCCAACGACCCATCATGTCATTGAGTAGCCGGTTAACTACCAGTTTAAAAATGGCTTCCGCCAAGTTATCGATCTATGACCTCATTCAACAATCTCCCCCGCATAGAGAGGCATTAATGGAAATATTAAAGTCAATCGAGCTTCAAACTCAAGATACTAATGCCTTCAACAACTTTGTGGGGAGTATTCAAACATGCATGGAGCCCTCCATCACTTTCTATGATTTTGAAATCAAACCTATGTCAACGGAAAGTATAGATCCTCCACTACATATCATGGCCAAGATCGATAACAAGCCATTCAAGAGAGTCTTAATTGACACCGGTTCCTCAATCAATATCATTACAACATCGGCGTTGAGTCATCTAAAGCTGTCGCCATCCCTTATCACAAAGTCGACTTTTACTCTTAAAGCATTCAATGATGCTTTATCTTCCACGGTTGGCACGGTTATCTTGCCCATTGAGGTAGGGGCCCGAACTTTGCATACCTTGTTTCACATCTTGGAAGGGACCATGGCATACAATGTATTGCTTGGACGGCCTTGGCTTAGGGAGATGAGATGTGTCCCTTCTATACCGCATCAATGTCTGAAGTATGTATATGAGGGACAAGTTCATTGTGTACCCGCCGACATTGAACCCTTCAAACATTGCAACTATGTCTCAAATCCTTATGAGATTGTGTTGCCATCCACTCATCTTTTCTTGACCCCATCTATTTCTTCTATACCATCTTCTTCTAAAGCTCCCATTCCTGAGGAGCTACCCATCATATCGCAACCATCTTCCTCTTCCGCTATTCCATCTCATTCACCACTTTCTTCATCAACTAATCTTCCTTCTTCTTCATCAGTGACCACATGCACATGTGGCCATGACCAATCATCTCTTTCCACGTCATTACCCCCTTCTTCTACACCTTCTTCAACATCACCTATTATTCCTCCATCTTCCCAACCATCACCAACTGATGTTTCACAAGTTAGTGAAGCATCAACCCAACCAAATCCTTCCAATTCTTCTATCCCACATTCTTCTATTCCATCATCTAGTCCATCTCCCTCCCAAGTCAAGGTCCATCTCATTGATGCAGGTATTGGTGAGTATGCCATCCAAGATGTCCACATCACACCGTTCAATGTGCAAACAGTTAAAGATTTTGGTCGTCCACATGACCAACATTTATCCATTGGATCGGTTTATAACATGGGTTCTATGCCAAATTCCATTAATTTTGTATATGGGGGAATAGAGTCATCTTCTAGTCCTACCACCATACTAGAACCTAAGCATCCAGTCCCTGCCAATATCGAAAGGATGGAGGGTTTTCCCTCTCGCTATTTCCACAGACATAATTGGCAGCAATTTGGCCTAGGTCGATACGAGCAAGGGGTAATTGAACGCATCGATATGCCATATCAGAGACCCACTGAGCGTTTTGGTCTGGGCTACCAACCACTTCCATCCCTTTCTTCTTTTGAACGAGCTTTTCAAAGCATTAATCTTAATTTCGAAGAAGAAATCCTCCACCCCGACGAATCCGAAGATGAAGCCTATGAAGAATTTGACGTCATGTCAAATGGTGATGAATCTGAAGAAGAGTCGGCGCCCATTGTTCCCCTCACTAAACAAGACGAGTTTTATCTCCAATTGTTCCCTCTCCAAGAGGCCATCTTTCGCTTGCTTCTTCCACAAGAACGAGGTGAACCACCCCCTCCGCCACATCCATAAGCCATAATCCAAACCTGTATTATATGTATATACTAAAATAGTGGTTTTCACCACTACAAAAAAAAAAAAAAAAACTGAAAAACTATGTTGTTTTGCATCTCAAGTCTTCCGAGGTCTTCACCGGTTTTCCCTTCCATTCCGCCCATCCTTTCTTCCATAAGTCGACAATGAATTTCGAAGACTTATTCACCCCGCTCCATAATCCATATGATCCGGATAAGCCTAAGAAATGTGTCTTTGGTGTTACCTGAGGCAAACTCCTAGGTTTTATTATCTCTAAACGAGGTATTGAGGTGGACCCAAACAAGGTCAAAGCCATTATGGAAATGTGTCCCCCAACTAATTTGAAGGAGTTGCGTAGTTTACAAGGAAAGATTAATTCAATCCGTCGCTTTATTGCACAACTTTCTGATAAATGTAGGCCATTTTGCCACCTACTACAAAAGGGGGTACAATTTTCATGGACAGATGAGTGTCGAAAGCCTTTGATGACATCAAGCAAGACTTAGCGTCTCCGCCGCCTTAGCTCCGCCTCGTCGAGATCCCTTCCTTGCGAATTTCTTTGCAGGAATTTATTGATGATGATATCGCTAGACAAGCACGTCTTGATCAACTCACACTCATAGATGAAAAACGAATCAATGCTTTAGAGCATTTGCGAGTTTATCAAGACCGATTGAAACGTGCTTACAATGCCAAAGTTCATCTAAGAGAATTTCAAGTAGGGGATCTTGTCCTTAAAGAGAATCAACAAAACACCAATGCATTGCCGCATCTTCGAGATAAATTCGCGGCTAATTGGTTAGGTCCATATATGGTCACTGAAAGAGTGGGTAATGGAACTTATAGACTTGCCCGTTTAGAGGGAGAGGAAGAACCCGAACCACTTAATGTTATACACTTGAGGGCATTCTACGCATAGTTTGAATTTTATATGTACATATATACATGGCTTGTACAAAAAAAAAAAAAAAACAAATAAAATAAAAAGAATTTGCATTTCATTGTTAGTTGCATACATCTCATTCAAAAACATTGCATTTCATGTGCATACATCTCATTGAAAACCATAACATTTCATTTTCAGCCATAGTTGCATATCATGTTAGAGACCATTCTATCTTTTGGATATAAAATTTGGTCAAGCAAAAGTCATGTTGCCTTAATCAGGGGCACCTTCATAAAATCCATCAAACCGAATTGTCATTCGTACACCCATTTTCCATTTGCACATATTTACATTGCCAAAATGTTTTCAGTCACTCAGCCATTCCTAGTGTTTTAAGCAAACTTTGAAATGCATGTCAAAGTTCTCTAGGGCCATATCACAAATTACACTAAATAAAATCTTGAGTATTGGGAAATGATTTCAAAAGCGGTCTTGAACCTATCACATTTTCACATCTTAAAAACATCTTGTGTCAAAGAGAGATAACACCATCCTTGGGTTGTGCCTTGAAGTGAAAAGGGTAATCCTCGTTTGTCCTATCATGCAAACATAGTCCATAAAATAGTGGTTCTTACCACTATCACAAGCAATCACAAAATATAAATATAAACAGAGTAGTAAGGATAGGGTAAAATTCTCATCATACTTCGGTTGAGAATCCGATTCCCCAAAGCTCTAAGGAAATGAACATTTTTCACACACCACCGATCCCAAATAAGTTGTAAGGATCGTACTACTTGTCCAATCGGACGGATAGGTAGTCATCCCCAAGGCTTACAAAGGTCAAAAACAACATGGACTATGGAGTTAACCTTCACCGGGGCTATAGACGCTTGACTCGGCAAAGGAGTATACTCATTGCGTGGCGACATGTCTCTCCTCAAAAAGAGACCTCCGAATGCTCATACGGACAAACTAGCTTCGGGGTCTTCTCCATAACAGGGTTACCTAATTTATGCAAGATGAGGTTAATGAACACACTTGCACACACACAGGTTTTTGATTGCCTAGAGTCACTACCATGCTTCGGATTTGGTTAATGAACTCACATGCACACACATTTGGTCCTAGTTGAATTAGGAAGTATTAGTAAGTTTGTTTGATACCACTAGCATGTTTGAGTCTTTGTAAAACAGTCTTCCTCCATATTTTCTTCCATATCAACCTCCATATCTTCTTCCATATTCATGTCATTCCATACGTCATCCATTCACAAGCCACCAAGTTCGGTGCCCCTGATTAAACAATTATGATAACAATTGGCTAAATCTAACTATCTAAAAGTATGAGTGCTTCTTAGTGCATATTTCATTTACTTAGTCTCGCATTAATCATCTATAACTTTGCATTCCATTCCATCACATATGCATTAAAACATATAAAAACATGCATCACAAAAACATAGGCATTCACACAAAAGAAAGTAAAACACTAAAAATAAAAGCCATGTATATATATATGTGTATAAAGGTCAAAACGTACAATGAATGCCAAAAGGCTACAATATACAATAGAGCACCAAGGCTCATAAAGAGTGCATCTAAGCACTAAGCTAACCATCAAAAGAGGACCCCTGTGACCTAGTAGGAGCCCTAGACCTAGTGGTGTGCCTAGACTCACTACGCCTAGAGACAGAGGAGGATGGAGGATCAGGCAACACAATGTGATGCCTAAACAATGTGTCCTCCAGAGCCTCAATGTAACGAGTCCTAGACCTAAGCCTAGCTATGTCTATCCCGTGTCGTCGCTCCCGCTCTGCTAGCTCTGCCTGGAGTCTCGTCACCCTGTCATCCTAGGGCACCCTGGTCGCTCCATCCAAGTCCGCTTGCAGCTGGGCCATCCTCTCCTCCTAAGCAGCCTAACGGGGCATCCCGCTCTGCTGCCTCGTTGCTCCGCCGAGCTATCCTCTCGTCCCGAGCAGCTAGCATAGCATCGCGCTCTGCTATCTACTGCTACAGCTGCGCCATATCATCCTCGAGCCCGCTAGGGGGTACCTCCCTAGCCTCTCCTCTGGCCTCTCCTAGGCCCTCTCCGCCATCATCTCCGTCATCTTCGCTCCCCGAAGCCTGCCGTGCCATTTTCCCCTTTCGCCTTCGACTGTCAGATCGAAGGCGGGGACCCTCCTTGCGCTTGGGAACCTCCGCGGTTCCCTCGCCCTCGCTAGCCCCACTGCCTCCAATATCTCCCAGTATGCCTGGGACAATGACCTCCTCATCCCCGGAATGATAGGGGAGAATCGGTGTCGCGCCTCTAACACCCTAAGTCGCAAAACAACAAAACAAAATTTTGTTACAAATTTTTTTCAAAAAAAAAAAAAAAATTATTACAGTTTTGCAAAAATCCCTTTTCCGTTGGGGCAGAAAACGGTCAATCTTTCATATTTTTTTCTGGTTTGTACACCAACCCCTTTTCCGTTGGGGCAGAAAATGGTCAATCTTTCATATTTTTTTCTGGTTTGTACACCAACCCCTTTTCTGTTGGGACATAAACAGATGGTTTGTACACCAACCCCTTTTCTGTTGGGACATAAACAGATGGTTTGTACACCAACCCCTTTTCTGTTGGGACATAAACAGATGGTTCATACACCAACCCCTTTTTTGTTGGGACATAAACAGATGGTTTGTAAACAAATCCCTTTTCTGTTGGGACATAAACAGATGGTTTGTACACCAACCCCTTTTCTGTTGGGACATAAACAGATGGTTCATACACCAACCCCTTTTTACCGTTGGGGCAAAAACGGTTCATTATATTCCAAATTTCTTCCAATTGGCTTGTGAGAACCATTCTCACTCGCCAATTGAGGGGGTAAGTTGATAAATCTTAAATATTCTTTTATTTTTTTTTGGTCTTCAAAGTTGTGCTTTAATCTTGAGAGAGAGTTGCGTCTGATCCAGCTTTTCAGGTGTCTTAAGTTTTTGTGCTGCATTGTGTCTTCACACAAAGCAACTCAAAAAGGGGCATCTGTAGACACCAAAATCCAGCCACTTGCAAGTCATCTATACCTTCCTGTCAGCCACGTGTCGGTCATCCACCTTCCCGCCATTATTTGGCCCAAATCCACACTTTCCCGCCATTATTTGGCCCAATTTCACCTTTCCCGCCATTTTTCATCCCCAAATTTATTTAAATTAATATTTATATATATATATTAATATTTTAATATATATATTTAAATAATAGTTTAAGTGATTTAATCTGAGCCGTCCATCCTTCATTTAATCTCATCCGTCCATCCATCTTAATCCATTTCACAACCTAGATTTATTCTCTACCCTTGGATCCACTTTAATCTTAGCCACACGTTCAAAGTGTCGTTAAAACCCTAAAGTGTGCCCTAAGAGTAGATTATAAATTGAGTCACCTTGATGGCTCAAACCCTATGTCTTTTGCTACTTCTATCCTGGATCTTTTCTATCTTCTTAACTTCTTCTATCTCCTTTTCTGATCCCCTCTATCTCTCTTCTGCTACCTTTTCGTCGCATCCATCGCCGCATCCATCGCCGCTTCCGTCGCTGCTTTCGCCGCCATCTCTTCTGCAAGCATTCTGCAGAATCCCCCATTCTTGTCGCAAGTGCCCGCGGGCGTTTACCCCTTTACCAAGTGCCCACGGGCGTTTACCAAGTGCCCACGGGCATTTACCAAGTGCCGGCGGGTTTACCCACAGCCACAGACTCAGACCGGCGTCTGAAACCTTAATCCAGAAGCACGCGGGCGTTCAGCGAGTGCACCAGGGCGCCTTCCGTAGCCGATTTGACAACCACATTACTTCCAGGTGTCGCCTGGTCTAGCTGCGTTAACAGAGAACAGGTATAAATTAGTTTAAAGCAAGTAACTTCTTTTCTTTTATTGATCTGTTGTTGAATTCCTGCATTCTATTTTTCTAGGGTTTTAGATTGTTTCTGAGGGCTCACACAGTGGAGCCCTCTTATTAATTTCTAACTCCTTGATAGTGTTAATGTGTGCAGGTTTTTGAAAGCAGATCCGGTTTATTGATGGCAGCTGATTAAGCTAGAGTGGTCCAAGCAAGGGATACAACAAAGCCCACTCACTCTGTTGGGATTGAAGATACATTCTTCGGAAGCGCCACCATTTGTGCCGCCTAGGGTTTCGGAGAACCCTAGCATAACTTGTAATCGTGTATCACAAATAAAGGGTTACAGTGCCCGGTTGTACTCAAAAAGGAGTTTTTAAACTCCATCGATTAATAGAAATCGTTTGTTTTGTGCAACTTTCCTGTATTCCATTATTGTGGTTTTATCTTTTGTTTGGCATTGTATTTTTAATCTACACAAATAGTCAAAGACAATTTGGATTGTACATAGTATGGCAATGCTTGTTCTTTATTTGGCCTATCATTTTACAAAATCAAATTTAAGATCCAGAAGAATACAATGTTATAATCATGTATATTTTCTTGGAGATGCCTTTGCATTTCATTCAATTGAAACTAAATAGAATATGTGTTACCTAGACTACCAAATCTACGTATAAATGGTTCAACAATTGATGCCTAACTAGTAATAGAATTATCAAACAAACATGTATACCATAATATTGCTTTGTCAGAAAAATAATAAATTAGCAAGCATACCATAATGTCCTCTCCCTAAATGCTACAAAGTGATTTGAGCATGGAAAACTCGTTGAGGTGATCCGATGTCATCTTATTTTGATTCCCACTAAAAATAGATAATGTTTTCATAGAGACATGTGGGATAGAAGAATATGCTTCTATAATTAGTGGCCCTTGATAAGTGCAATTAAGAAGTTGGCTCTAAGGTCTAGGGGGCTAAGGTGCTAGATTAACCTATGGAGAAGAAGGTTGAGCATACTATTTTGTGGTGGTAGATAAAGATATATTGTGTAACCTTAAGAAAGGTATATAAGCATTTGATGGTATTGGTAAGAAGCATAGTACAATGAAGTATAAGGTAAATTTGGCATTTGAAAATGAGGGGGGGTGGGTGTTAATCCCATTATTGATTTGGAGGAGATTGCATGTTTAGAAATGGAGGGGGGTACTAAAATCCTTATGGGAGTCTCTTTAATTAGGGAGAGATGGGAAATACTACATATTATGTGGTATATAATTGGTTGGGGGTGATGTTGATCCCTAGGGTTTCTCTGGGTACCTTATGTCCCTCCTTGTCTAGTTGACACACATATTTTGAGCAAAGCCTTAGATTTGAGTGGGAAAACTTAACTTGAAGATCCTACAATTGTGAATTACCTAGGAGGAAGATAGAATGTGTTATACAAGCTAGATTGAAGTTGGCTTGGGATTAAATCATATTTGTGGGAGGTGTGAATTGAGCACTAGACATAGGAGGTTGGTTTGCACTAATTGCATTATAATAGATTACAAAAGATGTACAATTTTTATCAAAAGGACATCCCATAAAGGGGATTTGTGTGGGTCAAGGTAGGACTACCATTTGCCCTAATTTAATTTGTGAGAGTGGACGAATAACTCATTTGGTAGCCAAAAAAACTAGTTTCCTAAGACAGGGATTTAACTGATAGGATTGGCCATAAGACTTTTGCCTTTTGAGGAGATGATATTAGACATTGAAATCTCCTCAATCCCATCATCTTGATGCACCTACATGGTGAGTGATTTCTTCTTTTCCCTTTTGTATTATTTCAATGTCATGAGATTAGCTCCAATGACTAATGTTATTTTCCCAATCTTTGTGCTCTTGAGTGTGTATCTATAAGTTTTTTATATGTATCTACACATATTTTTGGGGTCAAAAATTGAAAATTTGGTCTATAGAGCAATTCCCCAACAAATTGAAGTGAAGTGCTAGCAAACTCGGGTTATTTATTAGCAAATTTTGAACTCTGAAATTTTGACAAATAGAGGGTCAAGTGAATCACTCAAAGTGAGTCACTTTGATTGCAAAGTGAATTACTCTCACAAGAGTTTAGGAAAAACTTGTCCTTTGAGGGAATGATTCACAAGATTTGAACGAATCGCTCTTCCAAAGCAAGCAATTCACATGGAATTCCCAAGTGATTTGTCTGACTCAGCAAGCAAATTGCTTAAGAAATTCTTCATTTTTACAGGTCAAATCCATAGCAATTTGTTAAGGCCAGGGACTAATTTCTTTAGTTCCAATCCCATTTTTACTTATAAATTGATCAATTTTTTGTTATTTGTGCTTGAATTTTGTAGGTAGTTTACAAATGGCAAGTCTGATATGAACTTCATAATTTTAAATTATCATGAATACTATGACTCCAATGATATTTGACCATCTTCAAAACTTGATCTATCCTCATATGTGCATCTACCATAGGCAGAAAGCACTTAAGGTAGATTCTAAGCAATTTTTACCAAAGGTTGAAGTAGCAAGCAATTTGCTCAAAAAATAAGTGATTAATCTTGACATAGTAAAATCTATCTAAGACGGATCCAACAGGTGATTTGCTTTGATTCCAAAAATTTATTTGCTAAGGAAGACAAGTTTCTTCCTCCCTCCCTTATAGGAAGGCAAATCACCCTAGTCTTGAATATGATTCATTTGGATCCCCTTTTTTGTAACATTTTTCTAAGACAATGAGTGAACCGCTCAAAAATAGCAAGCAAATCATCTACATTTTCAAAGTGAAGCATTCTATTCACAATATTTTGTAAAATTACTTCTTGTAAGCAAATTGCTCAACCGATAAATTTTAAAAATTTTGACCCCAAAACTCTATCTGTGTAGGTACGTACATGCAAGATTATGAATATATGATCAAAGGTTCAAAAATGGAAAGATCACCAAACAACAAACATCATTGTGTACCACCAAAGAAATACTTAAGAAAAGAGAAAAGCATTAAATGTTGTATGGGTGCATCAAAAGGATGAATTTGAAGAGATTCAAGTATCCTATCCTATCCTTTTAAAGGAAAAAAAGCCACATGACCAATCCAATAAGTCAAAGCCTCAGGCTACCATAAAATCAATTACTTAAGCTAACAAATAAGTTGTTCATAAGCTTTAGCAAATCAAACTTGGTCTAATATTGCCCCTACTTTAATTCACACTAATATTTTGTATGCGATAGCGATTAACATCAACACCTTACAAATAAATTGTTCTTCACAAGTCAATTCTTCAATCCGGTATCTAGTACATAATATATCCCTCCTACAAGTACTCCTTTGACCTAGAGCCCACTTGGATCTAGTTTATCAAATCCCGCCAAGATCCTTCCAAATCAATCATCAACTCGCATAAGGTCGTTAGGCTTAAATCTAAACTTATGTGATGTACAAATGCTTATTACCATGTCTTTGTCTCCTACCATCTAAATTGAAAGGAAATATTTAAATAGTCTAAAATGTTTTTTTGTTAGGGTAGTGAGAAACCCGTATGACCAAAAACTATTTTATTTTTTCAATCAATTTACACAAGTTTTTATGAGGGGTTCTTGTCCACTCATACGAGTGAGAAATAGTCTAAAATGTTACTTAAATTATAAAGAATTTTTTAACTTATTCTTCTTCTTATTTATTTTTTTAATACATAGAGCCTTGGAGGAATCCATAACACCATTGGGTGCTGTCACTATAACCTTAGTCTGTTGGGTTAGATGAAGTCAATGGGATCCTTGGTCCTCAAGGCATTAAATTGGTGCAACCAACTGGTAAGCACTCGAATGCTACCATCCATCCTATCATCTTCTAGATACATCATGGTTTGAATCTTGGACCTCCCCATTAAATTGGGACAACCAACTGGTAAACACTCGAATGCTACCATCCATCCTATCCCCTTCTGAATACACGTCATACGCCTTGGTTTAAATATTAAACCTCCCCAAAGAAAAGCCAAAACCTTAACCACTATGTTGTATCAAACCTTTTTAATTTATTTATTAACTATTTGAAGTTAACACCATTAAAAAACACCTTCATCTTTTCATATTACCCTTAAACAAGGAATAATCATACGTTTTTACTAGTCTTATAAATAATAAATATTTAATAAAATTTAATAGATAATAATAATTTTAATTGTTTTGGCCTCTCTTTAGGGATGTCCAAGGTTTAAACCATTGTGCATCCAAACAAGGATAGGTTGGATGTCCTAGAGTGTTTGTCGATTGATTGCCCTAAGTCAATGTCCTAGAGTGTTTGTCGGTTGATTGTCCTAAGTGCGATGTCCTCCAGGGTCGAGTTTCGTTAACTTCATCTAACCCGATGGACTAAAGTTTATAATTATAGCACCCAATGGTAAATAAATAAAATAAAATAGTTTTAATTGCTATATGATTTTAACCTAAAATAAAAATATTTTTATTATATTGTTCGAGGGGGAAGCGCAATAGTTCGAGGTTTGGCTCTTCTTTGAGAGGTCCAAGAGGTTTAAACCATTGCACGTGTGTGTGACTATGTTAATAAAAGATCTTAGTTCTAGTGTGTGGTTGTGTTAATCCCCTATTGATAAGTGGAGCTCTCGGCCTTACAAGGGGTCATGGCTAAGAGGAGACTGCATCGGCCCTATGTCAATGGTAGGGTTTATCACACTACCTGAATTATAATTATATATATATATATATATAATTTAATAAAATAATATTCCATGGGACTACACAACGATACGGGTTTTGGGGTTTAAGGTTCAAACCGCGACGTGGACGAATGTGTGAGGGGTGGATGTGTGGTTGTTATGTGTTAAATTCCCTATTGATAAGCATAGCTTTTGACTTTACTAGAGGTCATGATTGGGAAGAGACTGTTTAACCCTTAGCGTTTAGCGTTTACGGTACATTAACCAAATAAAATAATAATAATAAAATTTAATAAAATAACAAAAATATTATAAATGGCATAATGATGTGTTCTAAATTTATAATCTAAATCATATAATTTTTTTATATAAAACTAATATAAACAATAATATTTTATTATATCATATTAAAATATATATTTTTAAAATCTTACTAAATCATATATATATATATATATATATATATATATATATATATATATATATATATATATATTATTTTTATTTGGTTAGTGCGAGAAACCCTTACTATTAACAACGGTTGAACAATCTCCTCTTAATTTTAGATTCTTCCTAAAGTTAAAGCTATGCTTATCAAAAAGGAATTTAACACATAGCCACCACACACACCTCACACACTCGCCCACACACCCCCTCACACACTCGCCCACACACCCCCTCACACACTCGCCCACGCAACTATTTGAACCTTGGACTTTTTGAAAAAAAAAAAAGCTAAAACATGTAACTTTGCACTGTCCCCTCGAACTAAAATTATAAAGATATTACTCGTATAAATTTAAAAATTTATTAATAAATAATGTATGAAAGGGATGACTGGCATCTTGCATGTGAATACATCTATCAACGTTGTGTCATCGGGCAGCCTGTTTTTTATATTTTTCCAACAATAAAGTTGTTACGGATCACTGAGAAAAATGAAATGACATAAATGGTCCCCCTCTAAAGGACAAATGTTCAGGAAGATGTATGATTTTCCTTTTCACCGATGGTTTTTCATATGAACTTTTTCAAATTTAATTTATGTCTTCAGTGAGATTTTAAATAAAGGTTTAGGTTTGAATTTTTATATATTAAATTATTATACATTTTATATTTTTTGAATTTTTATAAAAGTATTTATTTTAATATTGATTTTATTATTATTAATATTTCAAAAAAACTATACCAAATCAATTAGAAATATATTAATTGAGAGGTATTAAAGAACAATTGTTTTTAGTAAATAAGTTTTTTTTTTTTTTGAATTTAGCGAAAAACTTCTTACGGGGTTACTTTGGTGAGAAACCACCACCAAGGGGTTCTACACCATCAAAATCATCTTGAAGTCGTGTCCAGCCTTGACCGCATCAACATTATCAACTGAATTTTGGGTACCGATGTGTGTTTGGTAGGATGGAGATGTGTGTTTGGTAGGGTGGAGATTCAAACTAGAGACCTTCCTTGGAGGATTGCTCTACCCTCTCCAACTCACCTACAACACGTGGGTTATAAATAAGATTGTTTAGAGAATGTGAAATGAATGATGATGGCGGGAAAATGAGCTCTGGCGATTTTTTCCTCTGAACTAGGGTTTCTGGATCTTCGAAGATTCTTGGGCATCAGCTGGATTGCAGAAGTGCCTTCGGGGTACGGTGGTTCTGAAGGTTAGATCGGTGCCCCAGGAGAGTCCAATGGGGACTTCTCCGGCTCCTTTTCCAGGGAGTACCAGCTCTTATGCAGACTTGTTTAAAGAAAACTCTTCCCCAAAAAATGTCGAAGCTCAAAAAATGGCATACAAAATGCTCTTCACGGCTGCTGGGAATAAGTCGGCAGCACCTCGTGTGAATGGCTGTTTGCCGCAGGCCGAAACCAGGCCAAAAATAGTCATTGAGCCAAGTATGGTTGAGGAATCAATCATCTACAGAGCTGATCACGATCTAATCTGCAAGTTCATGGGGATACGTCCT
Organism: Wollemia nobilis; assembly: GCA_028583015.1. NCBI lineage: Eukaryota > Viridiplantae > Streptophyta > Pinopsida > Araucariales > Araucariaceae > Wollemia > Wollemia nobilis. Next base: position 3,660,360 of record JAQPPZ010016970.1, on the reverse strand, counting down.
TCCCTGAATTTTTTGCACTCCTGGATCCGCCAAAACTGGGAGCCTCACGGTGAGTATTCATTGTGGTTTATTAGCAATGGATATTTTATTATTAGCTTTTCGTCTTTGGCCGATAGAAATAAGGCTTTCGAGTCAGAGAAGAAAAGTCATGGCCCGACAGGGCTATTTGTTCAGCCATGGAGAGTGGGATTCGATCCCCGAGTTGAACCTACTGCTGTCCCAGTATGGATCCGACTATATGCTCTCCCAATGGAATTCTGGAGTGAGCAGGTGTTGGCAAGGATTGGCAATTCCATTGGTAGACATCTGGGTGTTGCCAGAGACACACTTGAAGGGAGCATGGCGGTGTATGCTAGAATATGTGTGGAGATGGATCTCAGCCAGCCTTTGCCGACAGAGATGGAGATTGAACTGGCAGGTCTCTCCTGGATTCAACAATTGGACTATGAGGCCCTACCCTTTAGATGTAGGGTTTGTCACAAACATGGACATTTGGCCCATTTTTGCCCTAATAATATGAATGCTAAAGTGGAGGCCCCTTCAGGAGTGCCAAACCAGCCTAAAGAGGACAAGGCAACACTTAATACAGGTTCTAATAGGACCGTTCAGGGCCAGGAAGCTCAGAGAGAGGGTTTTGAACAACCCAGAAGAAAAAGACGGACAAAGAAAAAAGAGGGAAAGGAGCAATCCCATCTCAGACCTGCCAATAGGTATGAGATATTTAAGTCATTGGTTGACGAAGAGGAACAATTTATGGAGGGCATGGAGGGTTTTAAGGAAACTTCTAATATTCCCGGGCAACTCCCTCTCTCTTCTTCTCCTGTCATACAACAGGTAGTTGATCCCTGTGAGGTATCACAGCCAGTGTGCTCAGGTGCTTTGGTAGTGCATAACCAGGAGCAGACAGTATCTCAGGATGTCAGTATGGGAATACCAGAGAAAAATAGGGAAAGGCCAACTCTGGGGATAACCCAGGTAGAAAAAAGATCAAAAAACAGCAACTCTCAGGGAGTAGGTAGAAGATCCAATAAGGAGTTGCTAGCAGCCCAAGGAGACAGATTGATCACGGGAGGATCGGTGAGGACAATAGACTCTTATTGCTCCCAGGGTAACCAATGATTATACAATCATGGAATGTGAGGGGTTTAAACAGCAGAACCCATCAATCTGCTGTCCGAAGACTTTTAGAGAATCGCAATACTGATTTTTTGCTTTTACAGGAGACTAAGATGTCTTTAGATCTTATGTCCAAAACAGTCAACAGAATTTGGAGGGGTGCTGGTCATATGGATGTGGCTGCCCAAGGTGCCTCAGGGGGATTGTTACTCTGTGGAACTCTCTTGAATGGTCTGCAATAGAACATCTTGCCTGGAGGGGGTTCTCACTTCTCTTTTTAGGAATAATGTCACTGCGGAACACGTTCTAATCACAAACTTTTATGGGTCTCAAAACCTAGATGGTCAGAGGCGACAGTGGAAGGTTGTGCAGAACATGCGAACCTCAAGGGAAGATTTAGACTGGATTATAGCGGGTGACTTTAACGCTAAATTATCTTCTAGAGACCAGGAAGGGGGAGCTCCCTTTTTGGACCCAGGGGACCGGTTCATGATTGCCCAAGTCCAGGCTTTGCGCTTAGTGGACATTAAATGTCCTGGCATTAACTTCACTTGGACTAATAAAAGGCGGGAGCCACATAGCAGGAAGGTTAAGCTTGATCATTTTCTGGTTTAGAGGAGGCGTTTGTAAAATGGAATATAAATTTTCAGATTTTAGAAGGCCCAGTCTCTGATCACTGTCCCATTCTGTTGGAAGGCGGGACTAGGATGGGGCAACATCACAAACCTTTCAGATTTGAGAATTTTTGGCTTCAGAAAGAAGAACTTCGGGAGAAAATTCCACAGTGGTGGGAAGAAGGCCGCCCAGCTTATGGGAGAGCAATGTTCAGAATCCACAAACAACTACAATATGTCAAAGCTCAGTTGAAGTGTTGGAGGCATGCTAATAAAACCGACTTCCAGGCCCAAAGAGCTCCATTGGTGGCCAGATGGGATGAGGTCCAAAAATAGTTCAGAGAAGGAGTAATTACAGACCAGCTCAAAGCTGAGGATGATGCCTTGCGTACAGCGGTGGAGGACATTGACAACCAGGAGGAGACCTATTGGCGGTAGAGAGCAAGAACCACCTGGTTATTAGAAGGGGACAGAAATACAAAATTCTTTCATCGGACTGCTTGTGCTCGAAGACAGATGAATAAGATGGAGGCCCTTCAAGATGAGAACGGTCATTCCTTTGATACACTTCCAGGTATACATTCCCATGCTATGGATTATTTCTCAAAGCTTTTTAAGGAAAGTGTGGTTCAAGATGTAGAGGCCCAAAATGAAGTTATTTCTGTCATACTTGCTATTATTTCTGAGGATGAAAATCAGGCCCTCCTCAAACCCATTGATAGAGATGAATTGAAAACTGTGGTCTTTGGAATGAGCACTGGTAAATCTCCAGGTCCAGACGGTTTCCCAATTGAGTTTTTTCAGGCTTTCTGGGACTACTTAGAGGAAGATGTTAGGGCTGCTGTTGAAGAATCCAGAGAAAATAAGAGAATGCTTAAAGCTATAAACCACACTTTCATTACCTTAATTCCAAAAGGTGAGGAGGGGGTTCATATTTCAGATTATAGGCCTATTGCCTTATGTAATGTGTTGTACAAAATAATCACAAAGGTAATGGCTGAGCGCCTAAAACCTCTTCTTCACAACATTATCTCCTCTGAGCAAGGGGGTTTTGTTGAGGGTCGACAGATTCTGGATGGGGTGGTTCTGGCCCAGGAAGCAATCCATTCAATGCACACTTCTGGGAATAAAGGGATGTTCATAAAACTGGACATGTCAAAGGCTTATGACAGGGTTGAATGGAGTTTCCTGGCCAAAATGATGGCTGCCTTTGGTTTCTCTCAGGATTGGATAGAGTGGGTCATGAGCTGTGTCTCTTCCCCGACTTACTCTGTTCTAATCAAGGGCCTTCCTTCGCAACCTTTTGGAGCTTCTCGGGGTCTTCGCCAGGGGGATCCTTGTTCTCCTTATCTTTTTCTCATTTTGGCTGAAGGTCTTGGCAGACTTTTCTTGAGGAGAAGACAGCAAGGCAGATTATTGGGTATTAGGGTGGGGGACGAAGTTTTAACGCACCTGCAGTTTGTGGATGACACTGGTTTGATGGGAGTGGCCAGCTTCAGGGAAGCAAGAACGATTAGGGATACTCTTAATGTCTATCTCAGGGCTACTCAATAGGTCATTAATGACAAGAAATCCAAAGTGGTCTTTTTTAATCTGGAGCAAAGGCTTCATAACAGAATTTTAGAAATCTTGGGATTCACTAGGACTTCTCTCCCTGTGGTTTACTTGGGGATCCCCTTGCACTTTAAGAAGCTGAAATTAGACACTTGGAGGAATTTGCTGGAGTGTATCAAGGACAGAATTAATCACTGGTCTCACAAGTGGTTAAGTTATGGTGGCAGATTAACGTTCTTACAGTCAGTCATTCAAGCCATGCCAATCTACAAATTTTCTATCCTGGCTGCCCCGCTTACAATATGGAAAGAGTTGGACAGGATGGCTAGAAAGTTTTTGTGGGAAGGAGCTAAGGGAGAGAGAAAGTGGGCCTTAGTGGGCTGGGATAAAGTCACCCAGCCCAAGGTAAAAGGTGGGCTGGGACTGAGAGGATCCAAGTTAAATAATCAAGCTTTGGCTGGAAAGTTGTACTGGAGGTGGATTTCCCAACCAACTTCCTTATTCAGTAGAATCCTAACTAGTAAATATTTGGGTCATGTTAACCCCAATGAGGTGGGCCGTTTCCCTTTGGATGGTACTGGATCCTTAGTGTGGCAGGCTCTCAAGCTAGGATCTCAGGTTATTAAAGACCAATTGTTTTGGAAAGTGGGGAGAGGGGAGAAGGCTCGTTTCTGGACCGATTCATGGGATCAGTACCCACCCATCATTGTTGAATTCCCCGAGTTACTACCAATAAAATCTGCCATAGAAACCAAGGGTTGGGTCCAAATTGAAAGTTATTTCAACACTACTCAGTTGGGGGAGTATAAGTTTAAGAAGTTTAAGAGGTTGGAGGAGTGGCCAATTTCAATCCCCCGGAGTTGGCACCCATCTTGACCAAAATCTTGACAGAAAGGTTTCTCACAGGGAGAGACGAGGAGGATGAATTAGCTTGGGGCTATGGGAGCCTTGGTGTATATACAGTGAAGGACGGATATGACAAGATCCTCCCAGAGCCTCCCCCCCATTCTTATCCGGTTGAGGATTGGAGAAAGATTTGGCACTCCAAGGGTTGGCCGAAAGTAAACTTTTTTGCCTGGCAGTTTATGCACAATGGAATTCTCACTTTTGACAATCTCAGATGTAGAGGAATCATCGGTCCATCTCAATGTGTTTTATGCCACAAGAACGAGGAAACAATTGATCACCTGATGTTTGAGTGCCCTTTCACGCGTCAGATTTGGAAGCGATGGTTCTCTCACTATAAAATCCAGGTTAATGGTGACATGAATCGGACTAATATTTGGGAAAGATGGAAGAGGGGTAGATTTAAATCTAAAGCTCTTCAAATTGGTTGGGAGCTTGGCTTATACTTCATTTGGTGGCAAGTGTGGTTGGAGAGAAATGCTAGAATTTTTAGAGAAACCTTTTCCTCGCTAGATGGAGTTTGGCAGGTCATCTGGAGCAAAGTCACATAAACTGTTGCCGTCTACGCTAAAGAGGAAACTCAGGTTGGTCCTGGGCCAATGGAAGAGGGAGTTGAAAAGCAAGAGGGACAGGACAGAGCTAGTTGGAAACCACCCCCAGAAGGTTGGATTAAAATCAATACTGATGGAGCTGCAAAGGGCAATCCGGGTAGTGCCAAAATTGGCGTGGTCTGCCGAAATCATGAGGGATCAGTGCTCTATTGGGAACTGCAAGGCTTGGGAAGAGCCACAAACAATGAAGCAGAAGCCATTGCTATCAAATCTGCTTCTATTTGGGCAGTTACTCAGGGCCACAGGAGGATAATTCTTGAATCTGATTCTCAAATACTGGTTGGAGCTCTAGACTGCATGAGGAACTTTGCGTTGAAAGCATGGAGGTTGAGGATTCTGGTCTCTCAAATCAAGGAATTATGGAGGGAATTAGATGATGTGATTCTAGTTTATGTGAGTAGAGATTTAAACAAAGCGATCGATTTCCTGGCTAAGATGGGTGCTGAGAAAGAGGTAGGGGTGCAGTTGCACAGTGACATGCCTATTGAGGATGAGGTGATTAGGCAGGGCCTTGAAAGATCCTTGAGCCAATGATCAAAGAAAAAGCAAAGGGTGGTTTTTGTCACGATATCGCGACCTGTTGCGCCATCGCGGCCATTGGAGGTAAGTTGTCACGATATCACGACATGTTGCGCCGTCACGATCATTGGAGGAAAGTTGTCATGATATCGCGACATGTTGCGCCATCGCGGCCGTTGGAGGAAAGTTGTCATGATATCGTGACATGTTGCGCCATCACGATCGTTGGAGGAAAGTTGTCACGATATCATGACTTGTTGCGCCATCGCGGCATTGGAGGAAAGTTGTCGCGATATCGCGACATGTTGCACCGTCGCGGTCGCTGGAGGAAAGTTGTCATGATATCGCGACATGTTGCACCGTCATGGCCGCTGTGGGAAAGTTGTCACGATATCGCGACATGTTGCACCATCGCGGCCCCTGGAGGAAAGTTGTCACGATATCGCGACATGTTGCACCGTCGCGGCCGTTGGAGGAAAGTTGTCACGATATCGCGACATGTTGCGCCGTCACGGTCTCTAGAGGAAAGTTGTCGTGATATCGCGACATGTTGCGCGTCACGGCCGCTGGAGGAAAGTTGTCGCGATATCGCGACATGTTGCGTCGTCGCGGTCACTTGGAGGAAAGTTGTCGCGATATCGCGACATGTTGCATCGTCACGGCCGCTGGAGGAAAGTTGTCACGATATCGCGACATGTTGCGCCGTCGCGGCTGGAGGAAAGTTGTCACGATATCGCGACATGTTGCGCCATCGCGGCCAAGGGAGGAAAGGTGTCGCGATTTCGTGACATGTTGCTCCGTCGCGGCCAAGGTTGGAAAGGTGTCACGATTTCGCGACATGTTGCTTCGTCGCGGCCAAGAGAGGAAAGTTGTCGCGATTTCGTGACATGTTCCTTCGTCGCGGCCAAAGGTGGAAAGGTGTCACGATTTCGCGACATGTTGCTTCGTCGCGGCCACGGGAGGAAAGTTGTCACGATTTCGCGACATGTTGCTCCATCGCGGCCAAGGGTGGAAAGGTGTCGCGATTTCGCGACATGTTGCTCCGTCGCGGCCTAGGGAGGATTGTTGCCGCGATTTCGTGACATGTCACGATTTCGCGACAGGTTGACTTTTTGCGGTCAGAGGAGTTTTGTGTCGCGATATCGCGACTTGTAGCTTTTTCGCGGCCAAAGGTGAAGTCGGTGAAAGCGGCGCGATTTCGCGACAAGTTGTTGTAACAGACCAATCAGCTCCCTCAGCTAGCTTGTTATTGGTTCAAGAGATTTGGCTCCATTGCAAATCTTCCTCTTCTCTTGTAATCATGTGCTTTCTTTGTTTTCGGCTGGGAAGTGTCTATTCCCAATTGTAACTGATCTTTGTTTTAATACAAGTTTTTTTCAATTTTTTCAAAAAAATAAATAAGATTGTTTTGTTTTAAATTATTTATGTGATTCTTCTTACTTGGTAAATGTTTATGCAATAAGGACATATAGGTAGTAGACCGACTGGTTTCGCTTAAGTGTTTGCTAATTTGAGATCGACAGTTCCAATATCGAGTCCCTTCAAAAACTTTCATTCAGAGTAAACACATGTAAAGAGGTCGAACAACCTAAAAAATATATATTTATATAATTAATAATCAAAATTTTGAACATTTTTGTAGGGATGGAAAGTAAATTTAAAAGTTGATAGTTTAAAGAAATGATCACATATCACCTCTTTAGAGACTTCCACTAGCATCTTACTACTTTAAAAACTTCTACCAACATCTCAATATTAAAAAATAGAATGACGTTTTCAAACCTCCTTCTTGTCTTTCATACCCTTCTCTATTTCATGAAGAGGAATAGCACTTTTCTAAGTAAAAAAATTGTAGTAAACATTTAAAAAGGTGGAACAACCCATCTTCCATACCCTTCTCTATTTCATGAAGAGGAATAGTACTTTTCTAAGTAAAAAAGTTGTAGTAAACATATAAAAAGGTGGAACAACCCGTCTTCCATACCCTTCTCTATTTCATGAAGAGGAATAGTACTTTTCTAAGTAAAAAAATTGTAGTAAACATTTAAAAAGGTGGAACAACCCTTGTAAAAAAAATATTTATGCAATAAATAATCAAAAGTTTAAACATTTTTGTAGGGATAGGAAGTGAAATTAGAAGTTGATAGTTTAAAAAAATTATCACATATTACCTTATTACCTCTTTAGAGACTTCCACTAGCATTTTACTCCTTTAAAAACTTCTACCAACATCTCAATATTAAATAGAATGACGTTTTCAAACCTCCTCCTTGTTTTTCATACCCTTCTCTATCTCATGAAGAGGAATGGTGCTTTTTTAAGTAAAAAAATTATAGTAAATATTTAAAGAGGTGGAACAACCCCTATAAAAAAAAATATTTATGCAATAAATAATCAAAATTTTAAGTAGGGATAGGAGGTGAATTTAAAAATTAGTTTAAAAGAAATGAGCACATATCACCTCTTTAGAGACTTTTGCTAGCATCTTACTACCTTAAAAACTTCTACCAACATCTCAATATTAAAAAATAAAATAACGTTTTCAAACCTCCTCCTTGTCTTTCTACCCTTCTCTATCTCATGAAGAGGAATAGTGCTTCTCTAAGTAAAAAAAATTGTAGCAATGATAATATGGTTGTCCCATGGCGATGCTAACCCAATCTTGTGATAGCCCTACAACTATACCTTGATTGTTGTTGTCTCCTTGTGTGGTAAAGGGTTAGAAGAACAATTGAATTCAAAGTCAGGTTGTTTTATGGGTTGTTGGAGGCACGATGGAAGGCATGACAGGCAAATTTTTCAATTGCAAAAAAGTTTATTTGTTGTGCGTAAAAGACTCTAAATTTGGACCCATCATTGAGCAATAAGAATTATGTTAAGTTCATGTTTGATGTTTTTTTTGTTTGTCTCTCTCAAGACAACCGGTTTTCGAGCTTTAGGTAAGATTATTGCCTAATATTTTGGCTTTAAGCTAAGGTCTTGTTTTATGTTTTGCTCTTAATTGTTCATTTTTAACTATAGATTATTTGGTTTTTTTTTGCATAATCCATCTTGAAATATTTATTTGCAAAATGAGTTTTTTAAATTTTTGCCCTAGAGTTTTATTTATTTCCCTTTCTTTGTTTTTTCCTTTTCTCCACTAAAAACATAACAATGGTTATATGTGGTTAATGCAATCGTAAAAAAAAAATTCCATCCTCTCTCTTACTCTCAACAACCTCTTTAGGTGGTTAATGTAGTTCTAAAAAATGGTTTAATCACTTCACCTACTTCTTTAACAACCTCTCCAAGTATGCTATGTTTCCTAAAAAGTAATACAAAATTGTTTGTCTTTGTAACGCAAGTGGAGAAGGCGAGCCTGGCCTTGTTGAACAAGAGGTCCATGGTTCGAACCTCTACAATACAAAGGGGACACAAAAAAATCTCTTGTGGCTTCCCTTTAGATAGTGGTATACCCGGATGGGACGACATTGTCGACCACCTAAGAGCGGCTCTCGAAGTTTCTTTCTAACCTGAAAGTTTTTTTCGCCTTTGTAGCACAAGTGGAGAAGGTGATCCTGGCCCTGTTGAATGAGAGGTCCACGATTCGAACCTCTACGATATAAGGGGACACAAAACAATCTCTTATGGCTTCCTTCTAGATAGTGGTATACTCGAATGGAACGACATTACCGACTATCTAAGAGTGGCTCTCGAGGTTTCTTTCTAACCTAAAAGTTTACCAACTAAGAGCGGCTCTCGAGGTTTCTTTCTAACTTAAAAGTTTTTCTCCTATGTAAATAATAATAATAATAATAATAATAATACAAAATCCAACACCATAAAGATTTTATTTTTTAGACCAATTTTATTTATCCTAATACTTCATGATTTTATTATTTCCAATACTCTTTGTACTTATTCTAATTAAAGGAGGATTCACCTCAAATGTCCAAATGATAAAAAAGCAAGATATGTACTTCTTTCATGATAGAATTTGCAAATATATATAGAAAATAAAAAAACAAATTATAAGAAATCTTTTTGTGAAAGCACCAAGGAGATTTAGTATTGATCGTATTTATATCCAAATCAACTCAAATTGGAAGTAAAAGCTAGAGAATTTTTAACAAATATAAAGTATTAAATTCAAATGCTTCAACTACTATAATTGGGTAGGAAAGTTGTATAACAAATTTAGGAATAAGAAACTTTGTTTATAGTGCATTTTATAGGAAATATTTGGTTATAAAATAACAAGTTATCTTTATGAAAAGATAAGAGGGCATCAACTCCACTATGTCCCTCATTGGTTAGGAAGAAAATATTTTTTTAATTAACCAATAAGAGGCTGGTCAAATTTAGTTTGACAAGAAATGATATAATTATACAATCAAGACAAAGTTGATTGTTATAACCACCTATAAACAACTCACATTTACATGTGCTATTTGTTACCATTTATCTAACTATGATATAATATTCCTAACATTCCCCCTTATTATATCATGTTCCAAATAGAAGTAGGAACATTGGTAGTTGGAAAGGAACCAACACAACAATCCACATATCTACTAATACCTAATGATTAGATACACACAATAGTTTAATAAGTACCCAAAAGTTGTGGATTGGAACATTAATCTATTTTTTAAATCATCATGAGTAGGGGCAAAATCAATTGTTTATGTATCCATAAACCTGTGTCAAATATATATATGACACATAGGCTATCCATCACCAAAGTTCCAAACAAGGGCATACAAATTTTCCCATAATGCCTCTATGGCTAGGTGTAGACTCAACAAATCACAAGTAAAACATGCTTCTTGCGAAGGACACACAACCATTTATAATATCATATGCAAATAAGAACACACTTTTCCATCCATAAAACAACAATTGTTCTTAGCCTCTACTTCTCTTGGATGAAGCACGTTTTGGTAGAAAATGCACTCTAACATTGATTTTTGAAATGGAACATTGCTGGGTCAAATAAATGACCCCCTTAAAATCAAATAATTTGAATTATGTTATGATCTATGGTCTTTAACTCATTTCATCATCTAGTATTTCACTAAAATAATATCATTGTCTCTGGCTCAAAAAGAGCTTTCCAATAAGTAAACGTATGTTATACTTAGAAAATAATTATACTATTGAAAAAGATAGTATAGTCTCTAAGGCTTTAGAGGTTACCATCAAAATGCTTTATTATTTAATCCATTTTTTTTCAATTTACATGGTGGAATCGGTTACCGCCATGAATCCGGACAGGTTTTCTTGCTTTTATGACTGCCACAGTATTCTGCATTGTCCGCCCCGAAAGCCGCCACACGGATCTTCGTGCGGTCTGCCCCTATAACCACCTTACCACAATCATTTTAAACCTTTTACGCCGCTGAAAGCACTAGGAAAGGGACAAGCGTTCAGTACGACGAGGCCCGAGATTTAAACCTTGGACCTTCGCCACCCTTATGGGGTTTGGTCAAACCAGTTGGTCTACACCTCGAACCTTTAATCCAATTTTTAATGTCAAAATTTTTAATTTTTAAGCCTCAACAAATCTCTCCTTGGATGCATCTTGAAATATGTGTAATCTAATCTTGTTTAAGCCAAGGTCAAAAGTGTGAAGAAGTGCTTATGAGCACAATTAATATAGTTTATATGCATACGATTATGTAAGAACGTTTGGAGGTGTAGTGACTAGTCATTACCTTGGAAATAATCATTTTGGGAGGATGCAAACCAATGAAATTAGCCTACCAATGCCTTCCAAAACCCCCACAATTTTGCTAAGTCAGAGATAATTATCGATTTACTCAATAGGTGTTGATTTATTCAAATGTGATCCATTTGCAAAATGGATTAATTGGCTTTTAGGAGTGAAGCGCTCAAGGTAAGCGAGTGAATTGCTAGCAAAGTCAAGTGATTCAATCTCCTCTTGGAGCAAATCGCCTATTGGCCTATAGAGGGGTAAAAATAAAGATGTAGATCCCAAGGAGAATCTTTTAAAAGCGACATTTTGGCATGTAGTGCTGCCATAACTCATTTTAGAAGACTTCTAGGCCTATTAGACACATGTAACATTTGGAGGTGCATATGTTTGTTAGAGAGGCCCCCAAATTTATAGTTTTACTAGGAGTAATAATTTCGTGAACTAGGTAACTCAATTATAAATTCTTACTACAAATACGAGTTATGGGCTCCATTATAAACATCTTTTGACCATGAGAATTTAAAGTAAAATTATGTGAAACCTACATTGTGCTTTGTATCTTATTAAACATATTTTCCTCTCCATTTGTGGCACTACCCTCTTGGATTATAGAATACATGGTGATTGAGCCATAGCCCTTTTGTCCATCTTGTCATTTGGTCCTCAAATTTGTGTTAATTGAATGGGAAATTTATTGTTATTTAGTTTATCATGTATATATTTATTGCACACTTCCTTGCTACATTTATAACCATATTTTTATTTTTAATCCCTTGCACCTTTAAAATAAAATAAAAAATTACTTTGTTGGACATTTTGAGCTCATTTAGTTGTCATTGATGTCAAGGTAAAAAGTTGTCATTGATGCCAAAGTGAACACATGAAGCTGTCATTAATACCATGGAGTACACCATCATTAACACCAGGAAGCAATGCAAAGAGATGGAGAAAAGTTGTCCAAATATGATTTTATAAGGTTTTTTGTTAAAACCATGGTGGCACATTAAAAGGTTTTTTATTAAAACCATAATGATAGTTCTCTAATATTGTGATGGCAGAATTAAGGTTTTTGTTAAAACCAAGGTGGCAAAATTATTTTTCATCAACCTAGTGAAGTGCAAGTGACAAGTTGATATTAACTCAAAGAGGGCTTTAATTTTTTATTAAAGTCTAAAGTTTATAAATTAAATTTATAATATTTAAATTCTTTTGAATTTAAATTAATTATAAATTATAATTTATACAAGTCGACATCATCAAGTCGAATCATCCGTCGACGTTGTATGCAAAGCAAATGAAGGGTATTTAAACCCTAAGACAAACCTTAGGGAAGTACATCATTCGAATTTGAAAAATAGCAAAAAATCTGAAGCCTCCGAAAAATGTGAAAGAGAGATATTGCAGAAGCAAGGCAGCGCATCGTGTTCGAGGAAGCGCATCGTGTTCGAGCGAGGAACAAGGCAGAGGGAGTAGCGCTCGTGGTCTAGCTTGGCGCTAGACGTAGGAGAAGGCCAAAGGCTTTGAAGCCTTTGGGAAGAGGCTTAAGCTACCTTAGGGCTTAAGCTAAGCACGTGGAGTGCTTAGCTCACATGGCTAGCTAGCCACAGCTAAGGCGCCAGCCGAGGGAGAAGGCGCAGGTTCGAAACTTCGAAAAATCGTGAAAGGGGGTTTCACCAAAGGTTTTTATAATTTAATTTTAATTTTTGCATAATACTAAGGTTTAGGAGGCATAAGGGAATATTTGTGGAATTTGATCATTGTGCTAAGGTTTTAAGGGTGTTTATGATATTTGATTAATTGTGCTAAGGTTAGGGAGTTATAAGGTGATATTAATTTATTTACCTAAGTGGTAAATAGGTGCTTTATTAAGGTAAATATTATTTTACCTTAGGAGATAGAAATTAAGTTGGAATATCAATTTTGTGAAATTGAGAAATTGAAGGTGTGTTTTGAAAAGGAAATTTCTGTGAAGATATTATTGTCAAATATTGCTATTGAGAAGGAGATATAAGGTGTATCATGAAATTGAGCTATTATTGTATTTTGTGAAGTATAACACTTGTTATCTAACCCTTTGAACTTGGCATAGAAGGTATTTGTGGTTGTGGAAGATTTATGAGATCCCTTCATCATCAAGAAAAAGGTATGAGCACATTCTTCCATAGTTGAATTGATTGATTGGTTTTCTAAAAATAAGTTTGGAGTGAAAAGGACTTGATTAGGGTTTCCTATTGAGTGTGTTGAGTGAATGCTTCAAGGTTTTTTGGAATAAATAAGTGTTGTTAAAACCTTGTTTGATAAGCATTGTTGTTGAAGCCATTGGTTGTGAAGAGAACATGAGAAATGTGTGAGATTATTTATAAGCATAGTTGTTGAAGACATTGAGTGTGGAAAGAATTTGAACTAGGGTTTGAAGAGAACATGAGTATCATTGTTATGTGAGAGTTGTTTTATAAGCATTGTTGTTGAAGCAAAGAACTTGAACTAGGGTTTGAAAAGAACATGAGTATCATTGTTATGTGAGATTTGTTGTTGAGCATTGTTGGAAATATTTTGAGTGAGTGATCATATGCTTGGACTAGGGTTTGTGAGAAAGGATTATTTCATTGAGTGATTGGTTGAGTAGAGTTGGTTGAGCCTAGTCAAGTGGATGTGTGAAGTGATTGTTCAAGTTCCATAAAACAAACTATTCTATATTCTGAATTGAGTTGAGAAAGTGATTGAGCATTGAGTTGAAAGAACATATTGAGTCTCTAACAATTCTCTTTATGTTTCTATGAGATTGGACAAGTTTTATGTGGACTTGTTGAGTAGATTTGAGGTAAGTCTTTGAGGAGACTTGTGGACTAATTTTGTGTGAGCTTTTGTGGAAGCTTACAATACATATTTGGTTAAGTTCTATGTGGACTTATTGAGCATATTGGACAAGTTTTGTGTGGACTTGTTGAGCATATTGGACAAGTTCTGTGTGGACTTGTTGAGCAGATTGGACAAGTTTTGTGTGGACTTGTTGAGTAGATTGGACAAGTTCTGTGTGGACTTGTTGAGCAGATTGGAGCAAGTTCTATGTGGACTTGTTGAGCATATTTGAGCAAGTTCTGTGTGGACTTGTTGAGCATATTTGAGCAAGTTCTGTGTGGACTTGTTGAGCATATTTGAGCAAGTTCTATGTGGACTTGTTGAGCATATTTGAGCAAGTTCTATGTGGACTTGTTGAGTAGATTTGAGCAAGTTTTGTGTGGACTTGTTGAGTAGATTTGAGCAAGTTTTGTGTGGACTTGTTGAGTAGATTTGAGCAAGTTTTGTGTGGATTTGTGAAGCAAATTTTGGTGTATATTTGAGGATAGATTTGTGCCAGACCAGAGATAGATATTGAGAAGATTTGTGCTAGACTGAAGGACTATGTTTAGTGTAGATTTGAGATAGAGCTTTGGAGGTGACAGAGCAGAGAGGACAGTAGTCTCCAGTGGATAGAGATCCATCAGCCAGGGCAGTGAGGATAGGTCTTCTGAGTGGGGATAAGAGTCTTCAGTGGAGAGAGATCCACAAGCCATTGTAGTGGAGGCAGTAGTCTTCTAGAGGATCACCAGCTAGAGTAGAGGAGAAGGAGTTCTCCTATGGATAGAGATCCATGAACTTGATTTAGGGGATTGGTGTCTCCTTTGGACAGAGGTCCATAAACATTGTAATAGGGAAAGGATTCCCAAGAGATTGATTGAGAAAATTTTAGTGAAATATTTTCTCCGTGGAGTAGCCCACATTGGGTGAACCACGTTAAATTGGTGTCTCTATTGTGTGTGATGATTTGTGCATTGCTTTGGTTACTGCTATTGATATTGCCATTGATTATATTGATTAATATTGATTGTGATAAAGAAAAGTAAAAAGTGGTCTTATACTGTTCACCCCCCCCTCAGTATAAGCTTGTGTTCTTCAATTGGTATCAAAGTTGGTTCCTTCGAAAAAGGTTTAATAACTTGAAGGAAGATCTTACAAGAACACAAATGGCAAAGAAAGGCAAAAGTAGAACCATGAGACACAAGAAGAAAAGAACACACATGGTCATGAAAGAAAAGGAAGATGAATTCAATATTGTTGTTTTGGGAGGAAGAATGGAAATAGATTCAAGAGATGAATCAAGCAATGGAGAAATAACCAGGTTGATAAATTTTTGTACCATATGTAGGAATACAGGTCACCATGCAACTTATTGTCCACAAGAAGGTGAAGAATATTTTGTTTGTGGTCAACTCGGTCATGATGCAAGTTATTGCAATGGGTTTAGTAGCAGTGAAGATGAAGATGATATTTTTGGAAATGAAATCCTAGAGGTTGGTTCAAGAAAGGATAATAGGGACAATCAAAATAGGTATGAAGAAGAAACTCTACTTTCAATAATAGAAGAAAAATAGCTCCTATAGAAGATCAAATAAAAAGAGAGATCTATGTAAGAAGCTTTGACTTACATTTCTACAAGATCTCTTGGACTTGAAATATAAGATTGAAGAGGCAAGAAAAGTTGAAAAAGGTATGGTTGAATAGTCAAAGGTAAAAGAGATAGAATGTGAAAGACTTATGGTTACTCTTGAAGAATTAAAAGGGGAGAACTCAGGATTAAGGGTTCAAGCTCAAGAAGATGAGAAAGCAAAAGCAAAGTTTCTACAGGAACTCACCAACTTCAAAATCAAGGTTGAAGAGGCAAGAAAAATTGAAGAAGGTATGGCCAAAAAATTAAAGATAAAAGATCTAGAGTGTGAAATATTAGAGCATGAGATAGTTTCACTAAGGATGGAAGTAAAAGGCTCTAAGGACAAGTTGCACAAGTTTGAGGAGAATCCAAAGACTTTGGATAGGATTATCAATGCACAAAAGTCATCAGTCACCAAAACAGGACTTAGTTCTAAAGAAGAACAAAGGAAACAGGAAGCAAAAAAAGGAGAGTCAAGCTCAAACAAGAAAAGAAGAAGCATCAAAAGAAGTAAGTAAAAGAGAGTGAGACTTCTAAGGATATGTTGGACAATAGAAAGTTCAACAAGGAAAGGAACAATACACAAGTAAGGAACATATGGAACAGGAAATAGGACAAGGTAGAAGAGACTAAGAGACCAATGGGGTCTAGGCAAGGTTTCTTCAATGGAAGATGCTTCTCATGTCACAGGTTTGGGCACATGGCTTCACAGTGCAGGACACATGAAAGACAAGAATATGGGAACATACAACTTTTCCATGGGTATTGCTACTCATGTAATCAGTTTGGTCACAAGGCAATGAATTACAGGGTTCATGACAGAAGAGGATATGGCTTCACTAGGAGAAATCCTAAGATATTTGCACCTCCAAGGAATAATAACATTAAGTGTTATAAGTGCAATAATGATGGTCACACAACAAAGTGGTGTAGAGCAGACATTCCAGAAACAAGTATGAACAAGAATAAGAACAGGGATATGAACTGGAAAAGGAATAGGAACATGGATATGAACAGGAACAGGAACATGGATATGAACATGAACAAGAACAGGAACATGGATATGAACAGGAATAGGAACAAGAATAGGAACATGGACAAAATGTAGACATGGACATGGAAAGAAACAATCAGAGGAATCATAAGGATCAGATAAGAAGAAAAGAGGATAAAGGTAAAGAACAATGCTTTTTGGGAGTAGAAATACTCCCACCCCGGAATTAACCACCTCAAGAGGAGGTGGGGGAGGGGCTAAGCTAAGAGGCTCATTCTTAGCCCCGAGCCCCAAAGGTGACCCTTTGCCATTGATGTCAAAGGGGGAGAGATTTGGTATTTGAGAAAAGAGGAGAGAGCATTGAGCCAGGGGGAGCATTGTCCCAGGGAGAGCAAAACAAAGGAAAGGTCAAGTTTTCGGTAAAAATAAGTTGGGTTGCCATCAATGACAAAGGGGGAGATTGTTGGACATTTTGAGCTCATTTAGTTGTCATTGATGTCAAGGTAAAAAGTTGTCATTGATGCCAAAGTGAACACATGAAGCTGTCATTAATACCATGGAGTACATCATCATTAACACCAGGAAGCAATGCAAAGAGATGGAGAAAAGTTGTCCAAATATGTTTTTATAAGGGTTTTTGTTAAAACCATGGTGGCACATTAAAAGGTTTTTTATTAAAACCATAATGATAGTTCTCTAATATTGTGATGGCAGAATTAAGGTTTTTATTAAAACCAAGGTGGCAAAATTATTTTTCATCAACCTAGTGAAGTGCAAATGACAATTTGATATTAACTCAAAGAGGGCTTTAATTTTTTATTAAAGTCTAAAGTTTATAAATTAAATTTATAATATTTAAATTCTTTTGAATTTAAATTAATTATAAATTATAATTTATACAAGCCAATGTCATCAAGTCGAATCATCCACCGACGTTGTATGCAAAGCAAATGAAGGGTATTTAAACCCTAAGACAAACCTTAGGGAAGCGCATCATTCAAATTCAAAAAATATCAAAAAGCCTCTAAAAAATGTGAAAGAGAGATATTGCAGAGCAAGGCAACACATCGTGTTCGAGGAAGCGCATCGTGTTCGAGCAAGGAACAAGGCAGAGGGAGTAGCGCTCATGGTCTAGCTTGGCGCTAGACGTAGGAGAAGGCCAAAGGCTTTGAAGCCTTTGTGAAAAGGCTTAAGCAACCTTAGGGCTTAAGCTAAGCACGTGGAGCGCTTAGCTCACACGGCTAGCAAGCCACAGCTAAGGCGCCAGCCGAGGGAGAAGGCGTAGGTTCGAAACTCCAAAATATGGAAGGGGATTCACCAAAGGTTTTTATGATTTAATTTTAATTTTTGCATATTACTAAGGTTTAGGAGGCATAAGGGAATGTTTGTGGAATTTGATCATTGTGCTAAGGTTTTAAGGGTGTTTGTGATATTTGATTAATTGTGCTAAGGTTAGGGAGTTATAAGGTGATATTAATTTATTTACCTAAGTGGTAAATAGGTGCTTTATTAAGGTAAATATTATTTTACCTTAGGAGATAGAAATTAAGTTGGAATATCAATTTTGTGAAATTGAGAAATTGAAGGTGTGTTTTGAAAAGGAAATTTTTGTGAAGATATTATTGTCAAATATTGCTATTGAGAAGGAGATATAAGGTGTATTATGAATTTTACATTATATTGTGAAGTAAAGATTTATCTTCTAACCCTTGGAGCTTGGCATAGAAGGTATTTGTGGTTGTGGCAGTTTTTTGAAGATCATTCTCCAATCAAGAAAAAGGTATGAGCACATTCTTCCATAGTTGAATTGATTGATTGGTTTTCTAGAAAATAAGTTTGGAGTGAAAAGGACTTGATTAGGGTTTCCTATTGAGTGTGTTGAGTGAATGCTTCAAGGTTTTCTGGAATAAAGAAGTGTTGTTAAAACCTTGTTTGATAAGCATTGTTGTTGAAGCCATTTGTTGTGAAGATAATATGAGTATCATTGCTATGTGAGAGTTGTTTTATAAGCATTTTTGTTGAAGTGAGTTGTTGGGCAAAGAACTTGAACTAGGGTTTGAAAAGAACATGAGTATCATTGTTATGTGAGAGTTGTTTTATAAGCATTGTTGTTGAGCAAAGAACTTGAACTAGGGTTTGAAAAGAACATGAGTATCATTGTTATGTGAGATTTGTTGTTGAGCATTGTTGGAAATATTTTGAGTGAGTGATCATATGCTTGGACTAGGGTTTGTGAGCAAGGATTATTTCATTGAGTGATTGGTTGAGTAGAGTTGGTTGAGCCTAGTCAAGTGGATGTGTGAAGTGATTGTTCAAGTTCCATAAAACAAACTATTCTATATTCTAAATTGAGTTGAGAAAGTGATTGAGCATTGAGTTGAAATTGAAGCATATTGAGTCTCTAACAATTCTCCTTATGTTTCTAAGAGATTGGACAAGTTTTGTGTGGACTTGTTGAGCATATTTGAGGCAAGTCTTTGAGGAGACTTGTGGACTTGATTTTGTGTGAGCTTTTTGTGGAAGCTTACAATATAGATTTGGTTAAGTTCTAGAGAGGACTTATTGAGAAGATTGGACAAGTTCTGTGTGGACTTGTTGAGCAGATTGGACAAGTTCTGAGTGGACTTGTTGAGCAGATTTGGACAAGTTCTGTGTGGACTTGTTGAGCAGATTGGACAAGTTCTGTGTGGACTTGTTGAGCAGATTTGGACAAGTTCTGTGTGGACTTGTTGAGCAGATTTGAGCAAGTTCTGTGTGGACTTGTTGAGCAGATTTGAGCAAGTTCTGAGTGGACTTGTTGAGCATATTGAGCAAGTTTTGAGTGGACTTGTTGAGCAGATTTGAGCAAGTTTTGTGTGGACTTGTTGAGCATATTTGAGCAAGTTCTGTGTGGACTTGTTGAGCAGATTTGAGCAAGTTCTGTGTGGACTTGTTGAGCAGATTTGAGCAAGTTCTATGTGGACTTGTTGAGTAGAGTTTGGTGCAGATTTGAGGATAGGTTTGTGCCAGACCAAAGATAGATATTGAGAAGATTTGTGCTAGACCGAAGGACTATGTTTAGTGCAGATTTGAGATAGAGCTTTGGAGGTGACAGAGCAGAGAGGATAGTAGTCTCCAGTGGATAGAGATCCATCAGCTAGGGTAGTGAGGACAGGTCTTCTGAGTGGGGACAAGAGTCTTCAGTGGAGAGAGATCCACAAGCTAGAGCAGTGGAGGCAGTAGTCTTCTAGAGGATCACCAGCCAGAGCAGAGGAGGAGTTCTCCTATGGATAGAGATCCACGAACTTGATTTAGGGGATTGGTATCTCCTTTGGACAGAGGTCCATAAACATTGTAATAGGGAAAGGATTCCCAAGAGATTGATTGAGAAAATTTTAGTGAAATATTTTCTCCGTGGAGTAGCCCACATTGGGTGAACCACGTAAAATTGGTGTCTCTATGTGTGTGTGATGATTTGTGCATTGCTTTGGTTACTGCTATTGATATTGCCATTGATTATATTTATTAATATTGATTGGGGAAAGAAAAGTAAAAAGTGGTCTTATACTGTTCACCCCCCCTCTCAGTATAAGCTTGTGTTCTTCATACTATTCATACGCTTTAATTTTTGCATTTTAATTCCTTGTAATTAGAGTAGATTGGAGTAGAAATTAGCAAGGATAGTGGGACTCAACCTTAATCTAGAGGTTGGAATGAGCCATAAGCCCTTACATATAATGAACCATTGTTGAATGTTTTGCCATATGATGTTGTACATATATTTTCTTTACGTCTTCTTTTGGAGTGGAATATCCTTGATTTGATTGTATGATTTTCTTGATTTATCTTGAAGTTTATCTCACCACAAAAATTTCATCTCTTTTTTGTAGCTTTCACTTTGCGATATATTTCCATATGTATAGTCTCAACAATTGTGGAATTGAAATGCGATATTTTTATAATCCACTTGTTGATCCCATTCTCTTGATTCAAATTTAATCTTAATGGATTATGAAAAAGGTTTTGAAATATCCATAACAACACATAATTAGGTATATTGTGCATGCTTTCACTCCTTAATAATTAGTACCCAGGTGTTGTAGGTGAGTTGGAGAGGAGAGGGAAATCCTCCAAGAGAGGTCCTAGGTTCAAATCTCCACCCTACCAAAAAGCCGAATTGGGTATCCAAAATCCAATTGATAATGTTGGTGCGGGCAGGCTCGAGTGCGACTCCCGGGTGACTTTGATGGTGTAGAACCCCTGTTCGTGGTCTCTCAGACCAAGGCAGACCCGCAAGGGGTTTTTCGCTTTAAAAAAAAAAAAAAAATTAGTCCCTCCTTAATGAATTCCCCTAGGGTATTTCCAATATTCTTAAAAAAATCCTTATTAATAATTTGATATGGAAGTCCAAAAAGCCTAACCCACACCCTACGCTTCTTAATTTAATTCCATGGTCTTAAATAAATGGTATCTCTCCCACTAAACCATAGGCCACAATCCATTATTTTATTCTTGATTTTCAAACTAGAAAAGATGACGAGGAAAAAATCTTGAAGAAGAAAAGTCATAAAGTAATTTGAATTCAATCCCCAATTCCACTTGATCCAAATTTTAAATCTTCGAAAACCCTAGCCAGTATCCATGGAACTTACATATTAACTCTCTACTTATAAGAACTATTTATATGATGTTGGATCATCTCATCCTTGATAATCACTATTGGTGTAACATCTGCTACATAGATTGAACTTGCAATGTATTTGCTCTTTGGCTTATCTCCAACTTAGGCATCCATACTTCCAGCTAAGGCATCTTGACTTTCCATTAGGGCTTTCAAATATGACTTTCCTTCCATACTAGCTAGTGGGGCTTGCTCTTGGCTTGCATTCGCTCCCATATTTTTAAAAATTTGAGTTTTTTTTTAGTAATATTAAGTAATGGGGGTTTTGACCAGGAATCCCCCAACCTGTTACAACAACTCCACTAGGGAGACACACACCCACCCCCTCACACACTCACCCATGCCACGGTTTGAACCTTGGACCTCTCAAAGAAGAGCCAAAGCCCAAATCGTTGTGCTAAAATAAAACGGTAAGAAAAAATATTTATATTAAGGAAAACCGTTCCCCAACTAGTCGGGGGTTTTTTTGTATCCTTCCAAATATTGAGGGAACTTTCCAGTAAGGTATCTAGTGCGGATTAAATTGTTTTTTTTAGAAATAATTCTTATATAATTCGTCATGGGGATTGAACCCGGCTCACATCACCGATAATGCAAGTGGCATCTTTGCTAAAACCTTTATATTAAGGAAAATCGATCCTCGGCTAGCTGGGGGGGTTTTTTGTATCCGACGTAGGTCGCCAGGCTTGAACCCCGGACCTCCTTCCGAGGATTGAGGGAACTTGCTAGTAAGGTGCCTAGTGCGGATTTTTAAAACTTTTAGTTAATTTAGTATAAATTTAAAAATTTAATTTAATTGATCTTTATTACATATTTAAGTATTTTTATAGAAGTGAAAGATGCTTAATTGGTTTCAACACATAAATTAAAAATAACTATTATAATATTTATTTCATTTTTATTTTAAAAAAAAATTATGTTGACTTCTATCGGGACTACTCCCATTAAAATAATAAAATATTGCTTTGCTATTAGGTTAACAAAACCATACTCAACTTGATTTTTTATCAAAGATATTCTTTATTTGCCTTTTTATCAAAAATATTCATCATCTTCTTTAAACTGCTACATTTTTGCATTCAACTCCTTGATATCATTTTGTTAAGAGAGAAAATCTTACTTTTCCAAATACCTTCTAAAATTTGAATTTTGTAAAAATAAAGATCAACTCAATGAATGACTAAAAATTTGCTTCATGGTCTCTATATTAATAAATATGCTAGTTAGAACAACCAACCAATTTCCTAATACCTCTTTTTTAGGGGTCTTATTCATGCCCTACATATTGTAAAATATCATTTTATCATCACTTTTTGTTTTTATTCGTGGACTTAATTGTATTTCTTGTTAACACTTATGATATTTGCTTTTGTTTTCCCTTATTAATATCTTTTTGAGTTTCCTTTTCTCTTTATTTTTGTTGCTTGGGTCTTCCTCCCTTTTCATTCCTACCAACACTTTCATCTTCATGAATCTCTTTAATTTTTTTATATTGTTTATAGTGAGACTTATAATCTATTGGTTTGTTTTGATCTAAAGGATTTGAAGTACAATGAATAACCTCAAAAATATTTTCTTATTTATGTTGCCTTGTAAACCGTAAAGTACAAGGACACTCCTCCATAGTAATTACCTTCTTATAGTGTCTTAAAAACCCTAGATTACTATGGATTTCCTCCATTGTTGTTTTTTTATTATGCTTCTCTTGAAATCCTAAAGTACAAGGGATAACCTCTACACTAGTTTCAAACCCTAGGTTACTATGGATTTCCTCCATTGTTATTTTTTTATTATGCTTCTCTTGAAACCCTAAAGTACAAGTGATAACCTCTACACTTGTTTCATTTCTATTGCAAGGAGAGGATTTTATACTACTCAAAGAAAATGAAGACGATTACCTTGAATAAACTTTACCTCTTATGCCTCCTTTGTTCTAATATTTTCCTCTACATCTTCTTTTACACCTTTAATTTTTTTTGAACTTGAATTTGCACATTGCACTTTCTCATCCCTTAGATACTTCTTTGTTTCTTTTAATGGTTGATCCATGTGAACTTTGGTGGCCTTTTTCATCTGAAGTTGCATATAGGCTTTTTTTACCTCTTCTTCCGGAGTGGAATATCCTTGGTTTAATCCAACTTCTACTAAAGTAAGATTTTCTTGCTTCATATTGAAGTTTGTATCATGACCAATTATCTTTGTCTCTTTCATCATCATTTTCACTTTGTAATATTTTGACATGTGTCTAGTCTCATAACAATTATAGCATTGGAATGCAATGTTTTCAAAATCCACTTGTTGAACCTATTCTCTTAATTTGGATTTAATCTTAATGGATTGTGGCAATGGTTTTGAAATATCCATAGCAAAACACACAACACACATATATAGCATGATTTCGCTACTTAATAGTTGACCCCTCTTGGATAAACTCCCATAAGGTATTTTCAATATTCTTTAAAACATCTTTATTAAGAAGCTAATAATGGAAGTCCAAAAAACCTAACCCACATTGATAGCCTCGTAATAATTTCTATCTCAATATTAAAAAAAATTATTCTAGAGTCTTAAATAAAGGGCATCTCTCCCCTTGAACCATAGCTCATTGCCCATTATTTTTTCTTTCATTTTCAAACTAGAAAAGATAACGAGGAAAAAAAACCTTTAAGAAGATAAGTTATGGAGTGTTTTGAATTCAATTTCCACTTCCACTTGATCGAATTTTGAATCTTCGAAACCTTGGCCAATATCCATGGAACTTACATAGTAACCCTATGCTTTAAGAACCATTATATTATGCTTGATCATCTCGACCTTGATAATCACATATTGAGTAACATCTCCTCCTTAGATCTATATATTTGCTCTTTCTTTTATCTTCAACTTGGTTATCCATACTTCTAGCTAGGGCATCCAAACTTCCAATGAGGTATATAGACTTCCAATTAGGGCTTTCAAATATTTCTTTCCTTCTATACTACCTTTGGTCGCACTCTCACTTATTCCTAACTTTTAATAATTAATAATATTTTGATCAAAATAAAAGAAATCATATTATTAAATAAATGCTATTTATATCGAATTCAAGGCATTATGAGCACTAGACTTGTGAGAGATACCATAGTGGTAAGTCCTTGGATTTTCATCCAAGAGACCCAAGTTCAAACCTATAAGGGGACTGGAATCCCTCATAAAAAACTGTGCAAACTCAATTTTTTTTTGATAAGGACAACACAATGATTAAGGCTTTGATCTCTTTTTGGGGAGGTCCAAGGTTTAAACCACGATGTATCCAAAAGGGAATAGATTGAATGTTAGCAATCAAGTGTTTTTCCATTGGCTACCCTAGTTTGATGCCACGAAGGGTTGAGATTCCTGTTAACTTTGTCTAACCCAACGGGCTAGGGTTTATAATGACAACATCTAATGATGTTATCGATAGTGGCAACATTTGGATGTTACTGATTCCCCTATGTATTAAAAAATTTACAAACATTAACTATAAAGCGAAAAATTAATAATTTATTTATTTATTGAAGGTTAACTCTCATTGGGCCTAAAACCAAAAGGTTGAAACCTTTGAAAGGTTGAAACCTTTGACCTTGTTACAATTAAGTATCCCACTCGACCATCATTCCATAAAACCTATAATTCTTTTTTTAGTTATATATAATTTTAAATTTATAATTAATTTATCATAAAATTAATAATTTATATAAATAGTTGTCCTCAAAATAGAGGAACATTCGAGCTTTGACTCTACTTTCAAAGGTCTAAAGTTCCATAGTGTGTGTGGTCGTGTGTTAAATTCTCCATCGATAAGCTCAACTCTTTCCCTTATGAGAGGTTATGGTGGGATGAGGATACCCAATCGTGAGCCTGTGTTTTCTCACACTAACCCAATCTTAAAAAATATAAATATTCTTTGTTTTCATATAAAGTGTTTATATATTTTCTCTATTCCATCGGGTTAGGGTTTATAGTGGCAACATCCAATGGTGTTATCAATTTTTGTATGTATTTAAAAAATATATAGAGATAGATAGACATATAGATAACAATATTTGGTGTTATCAATTTCTGTGTGTATTTAAAAAAATACGGAGATAGGTAGACAAATAGATAACAACATTTTAAAAAATAGTGGTATTAGCACCCAACGGTAACAAAATGGATTGTATACCTACGTGCTATAGGTGAGTTGGAGAGGGTAGGGCAATCCTCTAAGGAAGGTCCTTGGTTCGAATCTCCACCCTACCAAACGCACATCGGTACCCAAAATCCAATTGATATTGCTGGTGTAGTTAGGGCTCCTGATCGTGGTTTCTCATACCAAGGCGACCCCGCAAGGGATTTTTCGCTAAATTAAAAAAAAAAAAAAAAAAATTGTATAAAATTTAAATGAATCCACCTATATTGCATTATAGAAAATTAATGGTATTGATTGGTTATAGTGGTATAGATTATTATGCCAACATCCAATTATGTTACAGATTCCTCTATATTAACAAAAAGATAGCAAATTATAACATAAAAGATAGCAAACTTAAATGAATCCCACCTATATTGCATTATAGCAAATTAGTGGTATTAACAAAAAGATAGCAAATTTAAATGAATCCCACCTATATTGCAATATAGCAAATTAGTTACAGATTCCTCTATATTAATAAAAAGATAGCAAATTTAAATGAATCCCACCTATATTACATTATAGCAAATTAGTGGTATTAAATCCTAACATCATAATAAACTAAACTAATACCATTTAATACTCTTTATTCACTTTAATATATAAAATAAAATAAAAAAATTAATATTTTTTTTTTTTGGTAAGTAGTGTTTGTATTTACAATGGGTTTTAACAAGGATCCCAAAACCTGATTACATAAGCAATGGGCCTAGGGCATCAATCTCTTGAAACTGAACACCAAAACAGAAATCCCGCCCAGCGGTAATAGTAAGCATGAAACAATCCTTCTCAGCGGGAAACAAACAAATAAGAAAGAAAGTAGTTTTGGAAATCCCGCCCAGTGGGGAGTAGCCAAAAACCACCATAAAGAAGATCTCGCCCAGTAGGAAGCAAAGAAAAATCGTTACAATAAAATCCCGCCTCGCGGGAAGCAGTCAAAGCCACCACAAGCAGTCCCGCATAGCGGGAAGCAGCAGGGAAATCCCGCCATCCGGGAAACCAGCAGAAAAGAAAGGATCCCGCCTCACGGGAAAACCGACGGATTTGGCGGATCCCGCCCTGTGGAGAAACCATCCCGCCCATCGGGAAAACATTTCATTCAGCGAGAGCCATCCTGCAGGAAGCCGACAGCCAGCACAGAGAGGATCCAGCCCATCAGGAAGCGACCAGAGAGCTGCACCACGAGGAACCCGCCCCGGGAAAACAGAAGAGGATCCCGTCCCGGCAAAACAAAAAGAAACAGCAGGTTAAGGGACCAGGGATCCAGGGACTGGGAATCCCGAGCGGGAAGAGGAAACAGTCACAGGGATGGGATCCTTAGGAACCAAAACAATGGGATCTATGGTCTGCATGCATAGATCAGACCCCCCCAAGAATGAAACATGCAGCAGAAAAAGGAAACCCAGCAGCAGGGACCAAGAATCCCGTCCAAGCATAGAGGCAGCTTCAGGGAACTGGGACTGGGAATGGGAACAACCCAGATAGGGAAAAGCCCCCCCCAAGGCCAAACCAGATGCCCAGGGTGTCCACCAAGGAGCAGAACCAGCACGAAGAAGCCTCCATGCGGGAATAACAGTAGCCAGGATCCCGTCGAGGATTCACAAGAAAAAGGGGGAAAGAGGCCCCCCAGACCACCCCCAAAGCTGTGAGGACCTCAAGGGAGACCCCAGAAAGCTGTCCAAACCCTAAAACATCACCTCCACCGCATCAAGAAACACAGGGGACTAGATCCACACGAATAACCTGCAAAAAACCCCAGGGGGAAGCCTGAGGGAAAAAGGGAAGGGATCCCCAACCAAACAGGGATCCCTGGGAAGCACCAGTCCAAAAAAACAACCAAGGAAACCCTAGCCGGCCGGGAGGGGCACAGATAGTGGAGAAGGATCTCCCCCCGGAGATCATCTGCAAACAACCACTCTTCGGGAGGGATGACCTGGGTTGAGCCAAGGACTGGGCAGAACCAGGAGCCATGGGAGGGGGAGCAGGGGAGGGACCAGAGCCCTCCCATCTCTACTTTCTTCCCTCCTCTGAAAAAATTAAAAAATTAATATTTTAATCAATATAAAACAAATAATAATATTAAATAAATATTATTTATAGTCATTGCAAGCAACTGTTATATGAAATATAATTTTATTAGGTCAACTTAAATCCCTACTAATTCCATTAGGATTTGACATGAGCTTAGATAAACACATTGATAAATATATGGTATAATGACATATTTTTTATGACTGTGTTATAAACTATTATTATTACTACTTATAATTTTGTGCACTTTTAAAACTATTTTTATTATTTTTTACCTATTTTTATTATTTTTATTTAAAACTTTGTAAACTTTTTTTTAGAGTAAATACTTCTTATACATATACATATCCGTCGTGGGGATTGAACCCAGGTCACATCACCGTTAATGCAAGTGGCGTCCTTTTTTTAAATAAAGGGGTAAAAATTTATTGATAAAAAGTTTGGATTACAGAGTACAATTGAGCTTCCAACCAGGACTCAAATAAACAACCAAACAGGCTAAAACCACTAGACTAGAATGACACCCGAAAAAGACAAGAACAAACCACATTAAGTTTGTACATCCTTGTGGATCAACTCCCACAGGAATTGAGAGTCCCCATACGGGAGACTCTCCCAAGTATCGATACTCCAAGGATCCAAGCAGCTCTAAGCCCTTTTGGCCGTGTAATCGAGAACCACATTCCATTCCTTTGGAATGTACACAAAGGATATAAATTCAAACTCTTCACTCATTCTGAGAATCTGAATGGCTACAAAGGCCAATTGCCAATTAACTTCCTCCATCCTTTTATTGTTTAAAATATTAACCACAATTTGAGAGTCAGACTTGCAGATAATCCTATGCCAGCCAAGAGAAAACCCCCTTCGCAAGGCCTCAAGAATTGCAAGAGCTTCCATAAAATTGTTGGAGTGAACACCTTTATAAATGGAAAAGAAAAACTAACACCACCAGTAGAATCTCTCCCAACACCGCCAATGCCAGCATGTCCAGGATTACCCCTGGACGATCCATCAATATTAATTTTAAAACTCCTCTAGGGGGTGGCCTCCACCTACCATCTCTCCTAACCTTCTTGTTGAGTTGAGGAACCCTACTAGGGCTAGAAGAGTTCACACCATCCCCAAAGAGACCAAGGGCTTGTTGTACCTTCTCCTCCCTAGAATCCAAAAGAGGATCCACATAACATTTGCTATGGATGGTTTCCTGAACCATATACAAGATCCTTTGCCAGATCTGTTGAATAGCCAAATAACTGCCCTAAAATATGCATCGGTTTTGTTCAAGCCAAATTTACCAGATGATGCAAGAAGGGCCTAAATTCCAAGCCACCCAAAGGAAGGGGGCCTTGGCTAGAGGTTTGCCTAGACTACTCCAAAACTCCACCAGGGACAACACATGAAAACATGGATGGTTCCAAGCACTCCACCAACGGTGCCAAATGTCTCTGGCAAAGGAGCATTGGAAAAATAAATAAGAAGAGTCATCCTCATTCTTACTACAAAGGACACAAAAAGAGGGACCCTGAAATCCCCTCTTCCTCACATTATCCCAAGTGAGGCATTTATTATGAGCTACCAACCAGAGAAAGAAGTTACATTTTGGCTAGGTAAATTTGTTCCATACCTTTTTCCACCAAGTGATAGGAAGACTCCCATACTTTTGCTTATCAAGAACCTGATAACCATAGGCTACCGAGTAGGTTCCCTTAGGATCAGGGTTCCAAGCCAAAATATCTTTACCCCTAAATGAAGAACAAGGCCTCCCCATAAGAATAATAGCAAGCACCTCTCTGTCCTTGGCCAGTCCCCCCTAAGGTCATTCTTGCGGATCTTTCCACCTGTCCATCTCCATATTTCCAAAATACTAGATTTTTTAAAGTCCTCCACACGAGACCAGCCTGCTTCCAAGAAAAAAAAATCTTAGGGAAAGTAACCTAGGATATTGATTCAAGATAGGAGGGTGACCATGCCAATAATCCTCCCAAAAAAGAGCATTTGATCTCTGATTGCAAATCCAGAACAAACCCTGCTTGATTAAATTAGCTGCTCTTTTCATAGTGTCCCGTATAACTAAACCTTTCCCAACCAAGCCGACTCTAGGGATCTCAACCTCAGAAATACCTCTCAAGTATTTACAAGATAATATTTTAGCCCAAATATGATCTTGAGAGGTACACCATCTCCAATAAAGTTTTGCAGCCAAAGCCTGCCCAAAAAGAGTTATCTATCACAACCCAAGGCCTCCCTCTTGCACCGACCTACATATAGAATCCCACCTAACCAAACTCCATTTAGATTGATCAAGTTTTCCAAACCATAAAAATTGTCTTGACAAAGCATCCATGTCCTTGATGAAGTGAGAGGGAGCTATTTGTACAAAACATCTATAAATGGGTAAAGCTTGAACAACAAATTTTAAAAGCAACACTCTACCTACAGTGGATAGCCATATGAAAGTCTAGTGATTCACCTTCTAAACTTATCAAACATAGACTGCCAAGAAGATCTAGGTAGAGGATGAGATGAAATTAGAATACCAAGATAAATGAAGGGGAGAGTCCCAACCTAGAATCTTAGAATGCGAGCAATCCTGGCTTGAATAAGAGGAGGGGTATTGAAGAAGAAAATAGAAGACTTGTCCTCATTAATCAACTGTCCATAAGCACCAAGATATATGTCAAGAGACCGTCTAATATTTCCAGCTTCCCTTGTAGTGGCAACTCCCAACAAAGCAGTATCATCAACAAATTGAAGGTGGGAAAGAGGTGGCAAACTACTATCCCACTTCCACCCCCGAATGAGACCCCCGCATGATTCGAGACTTGAGCAATCTTCCCAACCCTTTTGCCATAATGATAAACAAATAAGGAGATAAAGGATCTCCTTGCCTCAATCCCCTTGAGGCCTCAAACAACTCTGATGGCTCATTATTAACAAGAACGAGAGAATGAGGAAGAAGAAACATAGCTCATCACCCATCTAATCCATTCCTCCTCAAATCCAAAATTAGCAAGAACTTTCTGAAGAAAGGACCATCTGACCCGATCATAGGCTTTGGCCATGTCCAACTTAATGAACATAGTTTTCTCCTTAGAAGTTTCCATCGAGTGAATAAATTTTGTAGCAATAACAACCCCATCCAAGATTTGTCGGCCAGTTAGTGATATATTACATTATAGGTGTATTTAGTTAGTTGTTAATTATTATTAGCAACTTGTTATTTTATTGCAACGACATCCTATTGAGATGCGCCTTCTTCAGGCTAATCCAGGAATTGCTTGTATTACTTAAATGTTGATGCAATAGTAATATGTGGTTCGATCTCTGACATGGTATCAGAGCTGAAAGCATGATCTCCTCCGCCACTCTCATTTCTTTGAAATGATCTTGTAGTAGGCGAGGTGGAGCTCTCAAACATTTTTTTCTCGACGGTTATGCAGACAATAAAATTGCAGCCAAGTTTTTCTACAGTTCTCTTGAAACAACGGGTCATGGGTTCAACAAGAAGAGGAGAACGAAGATTTAATTTAATTTTTTTTAAGTTTACGTTGCAGATCATTTTTTTTGCAGTAAAGAATCAGAAATCGTTGGTTTGGTGACTCCGTGATAGAACCGCATACGTTTCGCGTGAGCTCCGTGCTCAAGCTCTGTGACAGAACCGAGCTCCGTGACAAACTTGAGCTCCATGACAGGGTCTAAATAAAAAAAATTAAAGAAAATTTTTATTTACTTGTCGCCACCATCGTGACACCCTTGCACTACCCCACCGCCCCTTGCGCTCAGCCTGAGCCCCGCGCCCGAGCTCCGCTCGAGCTCTGCCCAGGGCGGTTGTGCAGTGTCCGGGCGTCGTTCTCACGCCTTAAGTAGGGTGTCGGGCTATAGACCCAGATCAGCCCACGGGCTCACTGGCTAGTGAGCCGTGTGGTAGGGTTCTGGGAACCCTCAGGTCACGGGTTCGAGTCCCGTCGACCACGCCCCCCCTTTGCAAGGTAAAAAAATCAAATTTTTAAAAGTTTTTTTTTTCATTATTTTTTTATCTTAGTTTTTTTTTGAAGAAAATGAAAAACTTATATTAATACAAAGAACATATACAAAAGGGAGCAAGAACATCCCCACCAGAACCAAGAAGCAAGAGAACAGGAGCAAAGTGCAAGAAAATAACACTTTCTACCACAGAACTCAAAGAGGCAAGAAGGCGCAAAAACGTGACATGTCGCGAAATCGCGACAATCAGACCAGCCAAGGCCTTGCCCGAGCAACCAGTCGCAAAATCGCGACAGCCAAAACCAGCAGCACCTGAACACGAAAAGCGTCACGAAATCGCGACGAGTTCTTCACGTGGCGCTCAATCCTCAAAATTGTCGCGAAATCACGACCAGTTTTCCTCATGCCATCAATTCGCCAAAAGTGTCGCAAAATCACGACGGTTTTTCCGTTTGGCTCCCAGTCTTCAGAAATGTCGCGAAATCACGACGGATTATCCCCTTTTCTCCGATTCATCAAAATTGTCATGATATCGCGACGATTTTCCTCCTTGGTGACCCTGCTCCACAAGCGTCGTGAAATCGCGACGTTTCGACCGGTCAGCTCCCTGTCTTCAAAAATGTCGCGAAATCGCGACGGATTTGTCCCTTTTCTCTGATTCTCCAAACCTTGCGCGAAATCGCGACGGTTTTTCCATGAAGTGCCATTTCTCCAGAATTATCGCGACATCGCAACCACTTTGCGCCTTAACCCCGAAACGCCAAAAGTGTCGCGAAATCGCGACGACTTTGCCTCATGACGAAAAAGCTCCAAAAGTGTCGCGATTTCGCGACGTCTTCTCCCAGAGTCGCCAGACTGCCAAAGGTGTCACGAAATCGCGACGGTTTTTCCTTTTAGCTCCTAGTCTTCAGAAATGTCACGAAATCACGACGGATTTTCCCCTTTTCTTCGATTCATCAAAATTGTCGCGATATCGCAACGATTTTCCTCCTTGATGACCCTGCTCCAAAAGCGTCGCGAAATCGCGACGTTTTTTCCAGTCAGCTCCCTGTCTTCAAAAATGTCACGAAATCACGACGGATTTGTCCCTTTTCTCCGATTCACCAAAACTTGTGTGATATCGCGACGATTATCCTCCTTGGCTCCCCTGCTCCAAAAGCGTCGTGAAATCGCGACAGGATTTTTTTATCTTAGTTAAAAATTAAAAAAATTATTATTTTTTTACATAGTTAAAGGTTATTTTTTTTAACTAAAGGGTAATCTTTATTTTACTATGTTAATTAAAGTAAATATTTTTTTTAACTTTGATTATAAAAGAATTTTGAAATTGCTTTTTACATGAGATTTTTTAAGGGGGGGGAATGGAAGTGATTTTTTTTTCTCTCAAAATTTGAAGGGAAAGCATTTTTACTTGGCACAACTTGTAATAGGTGCATTTTCGGTGGTGACCGACACCTAGGGTTAATTTTTTATGCTTTAATGTTGTATGGATGCTCTCATTTTTCAGCATTTACTTCTAAAAGCATAAAGCATAAACATACAAAATAAACCCATTTTTTCTGCAAAGTCACATTCAGCAGAGAGATACAGAAAGTGCCAGTTTTCTTGTACTATTGTTTCACTCCATTCACTACCCCAATCACTCTCGTGTTTAGGCTTAAATCCAGACGAACGTTCGGATATCCAAAGTGTTTAGGGGAAGTTACGCCCCATGCATGCGGATTGAAGACTTTCTAAGGTCGGTGCCATCAACGAGGTGATTCCCTTTAGTACCGCCTAAGTACCACGTATCGTATAATCATTAAAATTACCTATAGTCTCCCTCACGTAAGGGCGGGTAATTTTTTTGGTTTTTCAAAATACCTATAGTCTCCCTCACGTAAGGGCGGGTATTTTGTACGGTATAATGGCCTGGCATTAAGGTATATCGAAGGGGCGACCATTTTGGTGTTATAAGGAACCTTCATAATGTCTACAAAACTAATGACTGATTCTCATCAGTTGTTAAAAGGTCCAAACTATACACCATGGAAAAACAAAATGAAGGCAATCCTAGAGATGGATGATCTTTGGGATGTTGTTTCTGGAGCAACAGTAAGACCTTCATCTGTAACTGGAGCCACAACTCTCACTGCCGATCAGAAAGATTTTGATAAGATAGATAAAAAGGCAAAGGTGCTCATTTTGCTTGTTGTCTCTGATGAAGTTCAACCCCATATTGCTGATTGTCAAAATAGTAAAGAGGCATGGGATGCCCTTAACACTATTTATGAAGGAAATAATGATTCCACCATTCTATTTCTTCAATCTCAATTACACAATCTAAGCATGAAACAGGGAGAAACCGTTGAACTCTTTCTGTGCAGAGTATCTGAGTTGAAAGGAAAGTTGAATTCTTTGGCAGCACCAGTTGATGATAAGCTCCTTACCTCAGTGGTATTGAGAGCATTACCTGATTCTTTTCAAGTATTGATCACCTCACTTCAGGTATCACAAAGGAAAGTTACCTTTGTTGAGTTGGTAAATTTGCTACAAGAAGAGGAAGCACGCCAACTACAACGAGATGATTCTTCTAACACTGCCCTATATACCAACAGGAAGGGGCAAAACAAGAAGAAGGGTAATTTTTAGAAGGGAGGTAGTTCTCAAAAGGATTCAAAAGGGAAACAAACTCAACCTCAATAGAAAAAGAGATATTGCAAGATCTGTGACAAAGAAGGTCATGATACAAATAGATGTTGGCATAAAAATAAACAATCAAAACAAAAAGGCCAGAACAAACCACAAAAGAACAAACAACAACAAGTGAATGTTGTTGTTGAAGAATCTGACATGGATTCTGAGAGAGCACACAAAGTGCTCATGACTACCACAGTATCCAAACAGATGGATCCTATTTGGTATGTCGATTCTGGAGCCAATAAGCACATGACTGGTGACAAATCATGGTTTGAGTCTTTTGAGGCCAAAGAGGGCAAACCGGTCACTATTGTCGATGATAAAACCTACAAGGTTTAGGGAGAAGGAACAGTTTCTGTTACTCTTCCTGATGGCAAGTGCCAGATTGAGAAGGTTCTCTATGTTCCAGGATTGGCGAACAACTTGTTGTCAGTCACACAAATTCTGGACAAAAATATGGTTGTAAACTTTAGTGTTGAGGGGGGCAAGAAGTGTTGTTCTATCACCAGGAGGGGTAAGAACATTGCAACCGCTTCATATAAGCATGGCTTATTTGCCCTAGATACTATCTCTTCTCTAGATGTAGCCATGATTGTCTCTACAAAGGAGGCAACTTCCCTATGGCACAAGAGATATGGACATATGAGTTCTGGTTACTTACTTGAGTTAAGTAAGTATGAAATGGTAAAGGGTCTTCCTTCCCTTTCTACCACATTACCAGTTTGCTCTGACTGCTTGGCAGGAAAGCAACATAGAGTACCTTTTGAAAGGAGCTCTACAAGAGCAAAGAAACCTCTAGAGTTGGTTCACACCGATCTGTGCGGTCCTTTGACACCCAAAAGTTGTGGGGGTAAGAGGTATTTTTAGTTATTCATGGATGATTACTCACGAAATATGTGGGTATTCTTTCTTCAACTGAAATCTGAAGCATTTGGCTTCTTTCAGCAATTCAAGAAATCTGTTGAAAAGGAGTCAGGGACTTCTATCAAGACCCTCCGCTCAGATCGAGGGGGGGAGTTCACCTCTAAAGAATTCTCTGAGTTCTTGAAAGAAAATGGGATCACACGATAGTTGACTACTGCTTATACTCCTCAACAAAATGGAGTTGCTGAAAGGAGGAACCGTTCCATCATGGAAATGGTTCGTTGCATGCTCACAGGAGCTAGAATTGGGCAACAATATTGGGCAGAAGCAGTCACCACATCAGTATATCTGTTGAATAGGGCACCAACTAAGGCCCTACAAGGAATGACTCCACAGGAAGCATGGAGTGGCAGAAAACCCTCCATCTCTCATCTACGCATTTTTGGTTGTAAAGCATTCATGCATATACCGAAAGAAAAGAGGAAAAAGCTAGATGAGAAAACATTGAGGTGCATTCTTCTTGGGTATGATGAACACTCTAAGGGTTATCGATTGATTGATCCCTTAACCAAGAAGATACACATTAGTAGAGATGTAGTTTTTGATGAGGCTTTCACATCAAAAAACACATCAGATGTATACCTAGACCTTGTGGAAACTAAGGTTGAGAAATCTCCTTCATCAAAAGTTGGAGGTCCTTCTTCATCTTCTTCAACACCTCAGAAGAAGAATCCAAAGTGGTATACAAATACAATCAGAGATTCTAAGCTATCCACTCCACCAGATTTGACATTGGATAGGCCTCGTACTCGCAGCATGGCTCGACAGGAGAAAGCTGCAACAGAGAATACTGGGGTTGATGATCTATGTCAATCTTTTGAGGAACTTTCTGTAGATCCAGAGAGAGATACATAAGATATGGATATTGATGATGACAGGGTGTTTATGTCCTCAATAGATGATCTTGAACCTACATCAGTGCAAGATGCTCTTGGTGAGCCTCAGTGGAAGGCCGCTATGGATGCAGAGTATAAGTCTCTGATGAAAAACAAAACTTGGAAGCTTGTCGATCTGCCATACGAAAAGAAGCCCATAGGCTGCAAATGGGTGTATAAAGTTAAGTATAAGGTAGATGGGACAATAGATAAGCATAAAGCCTGACTTGTTGCAAAGGGCTATGCTCAAAGAGAAGGCATTGACTACGAGGAAACTTTTGCACCTATTGCTCGGATGACAACCATTCGAGTTCTTTGTGCTATGGCAGCACAAAATGGGTGGAAAGTGCACCAAATGGATGTCAAGAGTGCTTTTCTAAATGGTGATCTCCAAGAGGAAGTCTACATGACTCAACCGAAAGGATTTGAAGTGGAAGGCCAAAAGCAAAAAGTTTGCAAATTGGTCAAATCCTTATATGGTTTGAAACAGGCCCCTCGGGCTTGGTACATAAAAATGGATAATCACCTACTGCAACATGGATTTAAGAGATGTCCGTCAGATGCAAACCTCTATTTCAAGAAGCAAGGCTCTGAAATAGTGTTTCTTGTACTCTATGTTGATGATCTACTCATAACAGGGAGTTCAGAAACAATGATCTCTACTGTCAAAAAGGATTTGAGCAAATATTTTGAAATGACAGATCTCGGACTTCTCCATTATTGTCTTGGTCTGGAAGTGAACCAGAAGGAGCACTACATCAAAGTGTCTCAGAAAAAATATGCCAAGACACTACTAGAAAAATATCGCATGACTGACTGCAAGCCGATGGCAACACCAATGGAAACAGGTCTTCAGTTATCGCGATATGACAAATCACCTCAGGTAGATGCTACTCTCTATCGTCAGTTGATTGGGAGTCTCATATATCTGACCAACACTAGGCCAGATATCGTATTTGTTGTCAACTATCTTTCGAGGTTCATGCAGGAACCTAAGACTACACATTGGAAAGCAGCAAAGCGAGTTCTTCACTATGTCCGTGGCACAATGGAATATGGCCTAGAATACAAGAGGAACAACAAATTCTTCTTACAGGGATACATGGACTCCGACTATGCCGGATCATATGATGATCGTAAATCAACTTCAGGATATTTGTTTCATCTTGGATCTGGTCCTGTCTCTTGGCACAACAAGAAGCAACAGGTGGTTGCTATCTCATCAACAGAGGCAGAATATCGCGTTGCACGTGAAGTTGTGTGCGAAGTGATATGGTTGCATCGCATCCTGACAAGTATGGGTCTTCCATAAAAATCTCCAATACACTTGTTCTACGACAACATGGGTGTTTTGAATCTTGTTAAGAATCTAGTACATCATGAGAAAACCAAGCACATTGATACACAATGCCACTTTATTCGAGACGAAGTACCAAAACACCGAATTCAGCTTCAGTACATCTCCACCAATGCTCAAGTTGCAGACATATTCACTAAGGCACTTGCACGTGTCAAATTTGAATTGTTTCGTAATTCTCTATGTATTTCAAAATAATGTAATGGGGGGATGTTAGCATAGCTAGAAGTTATTCAATTACCCAAATAATGTAATAAGGGGGGATGTTAGCGATATATTACATTATAGGTGTATTTAGTTAGTTGTTAATTATTATTAGCAACTTGTTATTTTGTTGCAGCGGCATCCTGTTGAGATGCGCCTTCTTCGGGCTAATCCAGGAATTGCTTGTATTACTTAAATGTTGATGCAATAGTAATATGTTGTTCGATCTCTGACAACAAAAAACCCTCATTGCTCCTTAGAGATGATTTTACTCAACCATATCTTCAACCTCTCAGTAATAATTTTTATGATGATCTTATACACAACATTGTAGAGAGCAATAGGCCTTAACATATCCAAGGAATTTGCTCCTTTTTTGGGTATAAGCACCACAAAGGTAGCATTTAGGGCCCTTGGCATCTGTTTGTTATTTTGGAACTCATGTACCACCTCCAAAAGATCAAATTTGATTAAATCCCAAAACTCCTGATAAAAATCAATTGGGAATCCATCTGGACCTGGGGCTTTTCCTTTTTTCATCTTGAATACAACATTTTCCAACTCCTCAAGGGAAATTGGGCCCATCAAGTGCTCATTCATCTCTCTAGAAACAATAGTTGGAATACATTTTAGAATAAACTTTTCATTATCATCATCTGATAGGGAGTCCTCCTTGAAGAGAGAGGAAAAATACCTCTTAGTCTCTTCTTAAATATCCCTGAAAGAAGAGAGCAGGGCACCCTAAGAATTCACAAGAGAGGTAATCAGGTTACCATTACGGTGAGCCTTAACTGATTTATAAAAGAAGGTTGTGTTCATATCCCCTTCCTGAAGCCAATCTACTCGAGCTTTTTATTTCCAAAAAAATTCTTCCCTTAGTTCCCATTTAACAAGGTCTTTTGCAGCCTCAGATTCCTCAACAAGAAGCTCCTTCGTGAATCCCTGATCTCTAATCTTCCTTGAAGCTTATTCCATCCTCCTAAGAGCTGCTAGCTTAGCCAAGGAAAGGTTCCCAAAATTTAGTCTATTCCATCTCTTCAATTTATGTTTTACAAATTGTAGTCGCTTCATAAAGGAATACATAGCGGTGCCATGAGGAGATTTGCCAGTGGTCCACCAGCCTCGCATGAAATCATGAAGCTTAGGATCATGAAGCCACATAAGTTGAAACTTAAAGGAGGGATTATTTTTTAGCCCTAACTCCAAAGTAGAGAGTTT
Source organism: Wollemia nobilis (assembly GCA_028583015.1). NCBI lineage: Eukaryota > Viridiplantae > Streptophyta > Pinopsida > Araucariales > Araucariaceae > Wollemia > Wollemia nobilis. The sequence goes on along the minus strand of JAQPPZ010016970.1, from coordinate 3,621,753 downwards.
GATAGGTCAATGATCAGATCCCCTACCCTCCATAATCACAGAACTGACACTTCTGTTATTACCCATCCAATAACTGGATATCAAAAATCTATCTAGTCTCTCTGAGATGGAAGCTTCCCCACACCTTTTATTGTGCTAAGTAAAGATCCCATTATTTGTCTTGATGTCAACCATGTTTAGGGCCTGGATATGAGCACTAAAGATAGAAGAAAAAGGCTCAAGACGGTCCACCCCACCATGTTTCTCGTCCAGACAAGTGATAGAGTTGAAGTCTCCAACCAAAATCCATGGGTACAGGGGAACCAAACTTCTCATAAAGCAAATGTGCTCCCACAAATTCACTTTACCATTGTAATCAACAAGAGCATACACATTTGTAAGTAGGATGGTTTCACCAGATTCATTATCATGCTCGACCGTCGAAATAGACCATCTGCTGGAAATCCAAGTAAGAGGGGATATCTTAACCGAATCCCATAAACAAGCGACGCCACCAGCATATCCACATGCACCAATACACTGGCATTGCCTCTTTATCCACAACTTGGGAGCAATATTGAACATACTATGAATAGCCAATTTAGTCTCCTAAATAAACACCACATCCGGAGAATGCACACGAACCAAATCATGAACAACTTATGTTGTTCAACCCCCTTACATTCCATGAGAGGATAATCATTTTTGGGGGTTATAAAAATGGGAGTCCAATGTTCTCACCAAGCCTGAATCCACCAAAGTCTCCCCCATTAACTTAATTTTATCTTGGTCCTTCTTTCGACTCACCTTCATATTCTTATCCGAAAAACTTTTTTTAATTATTTTTTGCTGCAATCCCAAGATCGTAGGAGTTTTGCAGTCCAAGGATGACTGCATCAGTTCTTGAGTAGGAGAGGGCATAGCTAAATCTGTACCACTTTCCAAAATAGTTTCCCTTATAGGGCTAGACCCAACCATGTCCCCTATACTTAGATCCAAAGTCCTTTGTTCTTCATTTAAACCCCTTAAATCTGATTCCTTAAGTTCCCCCTCAAGAAGAGACATCTAATTTGATCTTGTTATATTTACATCAGATAGTGACATTTCAGGTATCTCCATGCACTGATCAAGATCATCTAATAATTCAAAATGGTTGAGTAGAGCATCTGGTTGGCTATCCTTAAGGTCTTTGTTTGCCCTTCGTCCTCTGTTTTCGGCTTTTACCAGAAGAAAACCTTCCTTATCTCGTTCCCCTTACTTTATCGGGGCTTTTCCTTTATCCAAACTTTTTTCAGACCGAGAGGGCCCAGGATTTGAAGCCACAGGCAGGACAAACTTAAGGCATTTTCTTTGCAGGTGGCCATATTCACGAAAATCCGACAACGAAATGGAAGAGCTTCATAGTCAAGTTTTTGAACCCATGTAGTTGATCCAAATTGTATTTCAATAGAATTTGGAATAGGATTATTTAAGTCAATTTCAACACAAATACGAGCAACAGAGATTACCTTTTATCCATTATCTGTTGTGACGGTCCAACCGGCTTCCCAAGTAGAAGGACAATCTTATGCAAGATATCAGTTCTCCAAAATTCCAATAGGACCATGGAAGTCGCACCCATACTGGAACCCACAATGGCCGCTCCTCTGATGGGTTGAAACCCACATGCCAAGGTTTAATAAAGAGTCCCACTTGGTTATAGAAATAATGACCCCCTTCAAATGCTTTGTTACGATCTGCAATACAAGAGAAAACCGCCATAAAATAGTTGTTCACACTCAGCATCACCTCCACATCGCCTTCAGGATTCCAAGTCTTCCTGACCCAAGCCTCCATAAAGGGGAGAGAAATTTGGATGCCCAAAAATTTGCCAATAAGGGCATGTTTGATTAGATACTCCACATCTTCTGCCACCGAGTTTGGTTGAACCACTAGAACTGGCCTGGCTTCACATCGTTCCAAACATCCATTGTTCGTTAACAAGCGGTTCCTGACATGCACTGGAAAATCCTGTTCCTTCCAATCATTTTCAAATGAAAAAACATCACAAGCATTCACTCTCTGTGCTAGACCCGATGCCATCATGACATTCCTCTAATTTTTCAGACCTCCTTTGAAAACTGCTGCCATCCCCGCAGAGCAATTTTTCTTCATCAAACCATAGTAGAGTAGTTTTTCCTCATCAAACCCTAGCAGAACCCTCTCTAGTCCGTTGAGCCTTTACCACCCCACCCAAGTTGGAATGCAAGCGACGTCCTTGCCAATAAACTTTAAAAAACTATTTTTATTATTTTTAGTTTTTTAAGATATTATGCATCCAAGTGATGACGTGAGATTAGAGGAACAATACCAACTACAATTAAAACCTTTCTTTTTCAAAATATTACTCATCAATCTATCAAACCCCTTGTAATCTAAAATTTACTTTACTTTTATTACAAAAAAACATACTATAATTAAAACCTTTCTTTTTCAAAATCTTACTCATCAATCTATCAAACCTTTACTTTACTTTTATTAAAAAAACATGTGTAGACTCATTGAAAAAAATAAATTTTAAAATGATATATATTAAAAATATCAACAAATCATCTCATAATCACCTTTTCTTGTGATTTATCTTTTACCCAATATAACTTATATTAAGTAGGACGAAGGTAGTAGATCGACTAGTTTCAGCTGATTGTTTGCCAACTTGAGGTCGGTGGTTCCAATCTCAAACCCCTTTAGGGTCTCCCTTAGAGTAAAATTCTTTTTTTGATTACATAGTGGAGTTGGTTATAGCCACTATTTTTTAGTAATTGACAACGGTAGGGTTCAAACCATAAGGACTGCGCCCAACAACCTATTCATCTCGTTGTTGTTGATCTAACGTGAGATGGAGAACATCGATCGCTTGGGGTTTGTACCGTCAACGTTAATATGATATGCACTCAAAGGATTCAACACGGACTACTACCTTTGCTAAAGTTGGCAGCATGCCCCCGAGGTTTGAACCTAGGTCTCTTCTTGGCAAGTACTTGGCCAGTCAAGCCTTTACCAATCCACCTAATCCTTGGAGACACTTACAGTAAAATTCTTACCGAGGTAGCTTTCCAAAATCGAACTGTGTCCACGAGGATAATATGTCCCCTATCTCCTTTGGTAAGACGATGGGCATTTACCAAGAGGAGACCTAGGTTCAAACTTCGAGGGCATGCCCAACTTGGACAAAGGTAGTAGTCTAACTTGAGTCCGTTGAGTGTGCGCCAGATTGATGACGGTGGTACCAACCTCGATCCACCAGAGGTCTCCCTCACTCCGGGTCGTGTTTACTGAGATGAGATAAGGGTTATAATGGTAGCACCATGACAAAAGGAAACCTAGGTTCAAACCTCAAAGGTATGCCCAATTTGGACAAAGGTAGTAGTCTGACCTGAGGCTGTTGAGTGTGTGTCAACTTGATGATGGTGGTACCAACCTTGAACCATCGGGGGTCTCCCTCACTTCGGGACGTGTTTACCAAGATGAGATAAGGATTATAGTGGTAGCACCATGACTTGACACTAAGATTGGAGGCAATGAGACTTGACCTTGTTACTAGTTGTTCAAAAAGGAAAGGTAATGTGACTTGACCCTGTGACTAGTTGTTCAAAAAGGAAAGGTAGTTGCCCATTCCTCTCTATATATGAAATTACTTTTTTATTTTTATTTCTTCAAAGCTTCTACATATCATACATTTTTTTGCATTTCTTCAAAGCTTCTAAAAACCATTTTTGGCATTTTTTTAAGACTTAAAAATTAATTTTTACATTCCTTCAAAACTTCAATAATGGTCTAAAAATGAGGTTGCTTACACATCATAGCTATCTTATCTCAATCTCCTATAGATTGTTGCAAATTCCCCTATTAAAAAACTTATATTAAGTAAATATGGAATCACTTCTTTTTTTTTTCATTTCTTCAAAGCTTCTAAAGATCATATTTTTTTTTTTTTTTTGCATTTCTTCGAAGTTTCTAAAAAATCGTTTTTTGTATTTCTTTACAACTTAAAAATCAATTTTGGCATTTATTCAAAACTTCAATATTGACCTACTTAAAAATCAATTTTGGCATTTCTTCAAAATTTCAATAATGACCTACTTAAAAATCAATTTTGGTATTTCTTCAAAACATAAATAATGGCCTAAAAATCAGGTTGCTTACACATCATAGCTATCTATCTCAAACACACTATCTTTTTTAATAATGATCTAAATCATTTTTGAATTTTTTTAAAAACTTCTATTAATAGCCTATAAATCATGACCCAATCTCCATTTGGGTATGAGGTGGTTTAAACCTTAGACGTCTTTAGAGAGGTCAAAACCCTAACCTATTTATTATTTATTAAATGAATGCACACAACAAAACTTGTTCTCATATTTATATATTTAGATTTTCAAATTTTGAGTATTTAAATTTTGTGAAGGTAAATTATATTATATATTTTAGATAACTCTAAATATGATTAAACATTTATATAACCTATGTCCTCGAACTTAAAAAACACTACTTAATTCTTCTTGTTTTGTAATAGACATAGAGAGTAACAAATTAAAACAATTATTTCCTCGGTAAAAGTGAGCTCTTGATAAGGATGTGAGTTTTCGTTGATAGGCCCATCCTGAGAATATATTATTATTTATTTATGGGGTAACAGATGTTATCCCAACAAATAAAGTTACATTTAATGGATGTTGCATTCTTAACTATTATGTTATTTGTCGTTTGCCAGAAGGATTAACGTGGATTATAGGCTTTGGTTTATGTTAACCATGTCCACTTTGATAGTTATACGCTAACATTTAAATAATAATTAAAATTATATTTAAAAAACAAAATAACTTTAACATAAGTTCTGTAAACCTTCTAAACTAAAGTCTTAAAAAAATAGTCTACTTAACAAATTAAATAATTATATTTTTATTTAATCTTCAATCACTTAAAATAAAATAAAATATTATAATTATTAATTAATAAATTATATTTTATTTTATTAATAATTATTAAATAAAATTAAATTAATAAAATTAAATAATTTTGTATATATATAATTTTATCCATGATTGTCAATTATTATTATTATTATCTTTTAGTTAATTAAAACAAGCCATTTAAATTAAATAATTTGATTCTAATATTATAGATAATATATAAAAATTAATTTATAATAAAATATTTATTTGATATATTGTTAATTTAAAAGTATAATAAGTTTTATTATATTATATTCTTTTAAAAATGTGATGGTATTAATTTAGTTAGTTAAGTTTTTTAGGACTAGGTTTAAATATTATACATAATTATTAAATTATTATAATATTCATTACTTATATCACTTAAATTAAATAAGTTGTAATTATATAATAATTATAAATAAATATATAATAATTAATTGATATTAAAATATTTATTTGATATATTGTTATTTTAAAAATAAAATCAATTTTATTATAATATATATGTTTAAAATATGAAATGATATTAGTTTAGTTAGTTAAATTTTTCAAATTTTAAAGAGAAGAGACAGGTTTGAATCTTATGTATAATTGTCAAATTATTGTAAAACCTAGTGCATGGTTCCCATGTAATATGTAATATGGATGAAACCAAGTTCTAAAAACCAAGTTCCAAGTAAAACATGCATAGTTCTAAATAAAACATGCATAATTATCAGATTGTTTCAAAACATACATAATTATCAAATTATTTTAATATTACTATATAATTTTAATATTATTATATAATCATAACATAAGTATAAAACCTTTTCAAAAATAAAATAAAATTAAAATATATATTTATTAATGTAAGTTGCTTATCTTAAATATAGACATTTGTATATCTATTATAATATTTATTAAAATATATTATATTATTATTATAAAAATTTAAATTTAATTAATTTAGAGAATTATTAAATTTCAATTTTCAATTAATTAATTATTAATATTTATTAATATTTTTAATTAAATTAATATAAAGTATATATTGGAGGTCACTCTCAGAACAGAGACCTCCTGAATAATAATCCCATCAAATCAATTGATAACGCGCTGATTGCGGCCTCAGTTATTTACAGCCACTAAAAACTATACGATGATATCTTTCCCAAATCTTTCCTTTGACAAGCAAGAGTTACTACCCAGTTAAAATTCCATATTTTTAAGCCATGCTACTTATTGACGTATATAGTATTATCTCAACTTCTCTTTACCAAGGAATAAATTCCCGAAATTTCACATCGTTAAAAAGTAATAATAATAATAATAATAATAATAATAATAATAATCATCATCTTCTGAGTTTAGCAGGGTAGCGAATAGCTCCATATGCATTCACACGGCCATCTGATTTTCATTTTCCAATGGATAAACCCCAAATAGCTGATTTTCTTTTTCCAATGCATAAACCCCAAATAGCTGTTCTCAACCTCTGAAATATTCTGAAAGGTGACCAATACTATTAATGAATTGACACCCATTCAATTTTCATAACTACATTTATTCATCTCCTCTAGTGGCTCCTAAATTCAAACAATGTTACCTCACAAATACCTCTGCAGGTTCAGAAGGATTACAATTTCAAGGATGGTTGGACTATTTTCACCAACCATAAAACCATAAAAGACTATGTATCTTCTGACCTGTCCTGCACAACAATAAATTACTTGGAGATGTCATTGACATTGATTCTTTCTTTCAATTGTCACACCTTTGAAACTGATTACAGTGTTCCCCCTCACCTGGACAACTGTCCTGCTCATTAATAATTTCCTGCAACCATGTGGATTTCTGAATTCTGTAAGAGAGTTAAAGTGCTTAATAACTTCCCTTAAAAATTGTTCCATCAATCCCATTGCTCAAGGAAGCTCAGCTGACGCAATCTCATATTTCCGACCACCTTGATCTTGCAAACAAGAACCCATATGTTTTTTTGGAGTTTTAGATACCCACATTGGACCCAAGCTCAGTTCTTGGTCTGAAAGTATTCATAGTTTAAAGTCAGGTACACACCATGAAAAGTTGCGGAAGAACGTTGTTTAAATCCAAAAGGAAGTGGGTCGTTTTTGTTGGACTTCTGTTGTCAGTGCCTTCTCTTGTTACACATCTTCTTTTGTTACCCGGCAGAGACCTACTTGATGACAGACCCATACGCATATTGGATGCATTCCTCTGGCGTCCCAGTTTTGACAGCAAGGAGATACCTCACGGGGTGAGAATCAGGTCCCACAAGAGCCCATTTCAGAGTTTGTTTACCTACATTGAGTTCTCATAGATTGTGAATGGATGTTGGTCTGAAATACATTGGATTGACTCCTCCTTGGCATTTTGAAATCTTGTAGACTTCCAAGCATAGAAAGCTATGGGGCCCAGTCAAATCTCTTGAATCATTGTACTCATATGCAAACCCAAGGAGCGAATATCCTGGTAAGATTTCTCCTTTTCTCTTGTTAGTTGCTTTTTAGATCAATTTGGGTAAGAACTTTGATCAAGCTTCTGGATGGTGGAAGTTAGGCTGTGCTAGTTAGAAATGTAATCCTTGTAGGATTGCCCCTCAACTAAAATAAGGTGGAGGGTGGGAAAACTAACATTTTTTAGTGAAGTACATCCAATACCACCTTGTTATAGCGTTGGCCTCTACACATAAGTTGAATTTCACCTCGGTTAAATTGGTTAAACCCAGATCACCAGGCTCACCAGCATGTATCTTCCTGTTGGAGAACTTGTCCAGCTCAAACTTGGACTGCAATAAAATGTGGGTCAGCATTTGAGCCCCGAGTCTTACCAGCTTAAAATCAAAACTTAGAAAACTTTGCAATGATTTTGGACATGTATCATGCTGATCCAACTTTTAGGCATTGTCTTCTGACCTCTTAATAGGTGTCATCAAGAAGAGGCACAGCAAATGCATACATACAAGCACTCATATACATGCCCATTGCGTATAAGAAAGTACGTATTTAAGTCTATTTATGTCTGTATGTGCACGATAGCTGAATTTGACATAACCCTTCTCTCTATATATATCTGTAAAACTTTAGGCTTCTAGATAGCAAGTGTAGGGCCGTAAAACGAACAAAAACATGGAATGAAGCGGATGTAAACTGTCAAGAATGAAATTTGCTACTGTAAATGCACTAAATGGTTTTCAGAAATTACATTGCGTGATCTTTTTATTTTTATTTTTAATTGGTTATATGGGATTGAAATGGGTCCCACCCATATTATCATGACCATTCAACAGCTTGGGAATTATGCATGTATGGCCTGGCAGGATTCAAACCTGGTTCTCCTCCATAAAGACCAGGAATTTAACTGATTGAGCTCATGCTATTTGATACATAATGTAAAATTAAATTTTGTTGTTATAGATTTAGATACATTAAAGAAATTCTAAATGATATTTCCCTCCGGAAAAAGAATTCGGAATCAGACTACACTTTTTACACAATAGAACATACACTCTTGAGCGAAGGAGGATGGAAGATAACAAACGTTCATTTATATAATACATTTTCATTAGGATATATGGTTAAATTGGAAATAGTGTATAGCTTCAGCCAAAATGACAGGTCCACTTCTTGTTAGTTGATGGGTTTGTAAGAAAATGTCAGTCCCTTTATGCAATTTGTTACAATTAAGGCAAAGCCTACATCAGATAGAAATGTATTCTTGAGGTGTAGAAACTGTTTTTTGATTTGTGAATAGAAAGCTTTCCAACATGCAAAGGAGGATTTTGCCATGTGACCGTGTAGTAACAAATATCACTTATTGTCAAAGTAGATAATATTTAGAACATTCAAGTGAAGCAATGACCATGCCATGAGTGTTTCACATTCTGTAGCAAAAAAGTATAAACAAAATTAAGCACAGAGCAATTATATACATTTGAAATTTTATAAGATTTATGAAGAGTGAACAATCAGGCCATAAAATGTTAACATCTTGATGGCTTTTCCCATAGCCTCTTATGCACTCAAATTATATTTGTTGAATGCTTAAATAGTCCTTACTAAACTCCTTGCTCCTTTGATGGTTTGTTGATCTATAAATCCTTGAAATCCTACAACTGGCACAAGCCTCCAACTCTTTTATAGATCATCTGCAGATTCCAAGGTCAGTCTAGGTTTGAATAACGTTCATGCTACTATTTTTGGTGGGACTGGGAGACCTTTAGGAAAGACCTAAGATATTTACTGAAGTGATCACTTGGATACTCGCCTTGGCTACAATAACTCTCTCTTGAACTGTGTAGATTTTTAGCAGAATTTTCTCTCAATTAGTGATCATGATAGCTGCGAAAGTTTTTCCATGTAGACACTATGATTATTAGTGAGACTGTTGGTACATGTTGTCTAGAATTAGAATTGGAATGTGTTAACTTATAATTTATGCTGTTTTCTCATGGGTTTACCTAATATAGGCATGTTATATGGTGACAACATGTCAAGCCTTGGAAAAGAAAATTATGGTACAGCTCTCATGCTGTAAGTTTGTTTTGAATTTGATTTTATTTTTCTCAAAAGACTTTTACTTTAACGTACCTACATACTGACTAGGCTTTCAGAAAGAATTCTACTAAGTTCAATGTTATATTTTAGATCCCTTGATGTGAAGGTTTTTTATTGACAAATATAATTTATATTAAATGGGTATTTTTTGCATACTGAGCTATTATAGCATGGAAAACCAATGGAAATCCATTTTTAAACTTCACAAAAGATAGCCTTCCAATAAATGGGAAATGATAGCCTTCAGATGTATGGGAAATGTTATATTCCACATCAAATCCTTCTAGACAAGAAACTAAATATAAGGAAAATCACAATAGGAAAAAAAGGAATTTTCCCATGTATGGCCTCTACTACACCAACCTTCTTGTGCAACAACTACTATCTTCGTCTTTTTTTTTTAATTGATCCATCCAGGGACATCTATTTCTAATATCGATTTTCATTAAAAAAAGAAGCTTTTTGAAGTATTTATCTTAGGATTAGTGAATGCATGGCCAACAATGCTTGCAACTTGTATAGAAAGACACACTGAATAATACATGCATAATCTTGGATCATTATCCCTACTACAATAGAAATCAGTTACAAAGTTGATCGTATTTTAGTCAGACAAAGCAATTGAGGCCTAACATTATGCACATTAGTTTAAGTCAAAATACAATTTAGGACCAAAGCATGCCCTCAATATTTTCTCATCATACTTTACATCTAATTGTGCTTTCTTAATAAGTTTTTTTTTAATATAATTACAGATATCGATGAGAAAAATGAAAAATCCAATGAAACTTTTAAAAGGCATTTCCATTTTTCACAATTAGAGTCATTGAAGAATAAGAACAGCAAACTACACAAGGAAAATCAAAACCACACACATAGATAGGAATCCTATGTAGAGGTCATCTTAACCGAAAATATAGTGATTTGCCTTTTAACATCTAATGAAATAGGAAAATCTTAATCGTGTAGTCAACGAGAGAGAGAGAGGTAATACCTCAAGATAAAGACATCCAAAGTCTGTTACTCATCTCAACAGACTAGAAAACAACCTTAGAGCTTATTGAACTCTAGGAAAAGATCGAAGAGCATGGACAACACCCTATATTTAAGGAGTTGCATATTGCATTGATCATCACTAAAGTTAATCCAGGATGCCCATAGAAGTAATACTGCTTGGAATAATTTATCTTTAATATAATTAAACAAACTAAAATGCCTTGATAGTTACAGGTTATCAGGAATAATGTATCAATAAAAGATGTCTAAAACCTATCCAGTACTTATGAAAGATTGGATATGATTGATTCAACATATTCAATCTTTAAACATACACACTGCACAAGAAATAAATAGTTTCAAACCAATTAATATTAGTGAAAAGGTCATAAAATGGCATTAGCTTAACCAATTAGATTATTCAACATTCAAGGAGGAGACCCAGGTTCGAATCTTGCCAAGCGATACATGGATAATATCCAAGCTTTATTGTAATACCATTATGTGGTGATGATGTAATACGGGTGGGGCCCGTTTCAATCCCATATAACCAATTGCAAAAAAATATTAGTAAAAAGCTCAAAGGTAAAGGCATATTGAAACATATCAAATGGCATTAGCTCAATTGGTTAAATTTCTTTCAAATAGGAGACCAAGATTTGAATCTTTTCAAGTGATGCATGCATAATTGCCAAGCTTTTGTAACACCACTATGTGGTCATGATGTACTATGGGTGGGGCCTGTTTCAATCCATATAACCCATTAAAAAAAAAGACATATTGAAACACCATTTTCATAGAAATATTAGACAATTGAAGATGCTGCTTATAAATTGCAAGATGTAACCTCAAACTCATTGAAGATGACTAGTCTCCACAATGGGAAGATATGCTTGGCATAAAAACCTTGAGAATGTAAGATGAACTGCACATCATTGCATTTACATGGGAAGATCATTCCAACAATATCTAACAAGCCAGATTTTAAGAAAGATGTCTTGTGAATCTCGTGAGCCAAAATGTGGCACTAGTGGAAATCTTGACCTTCGTGAAAAGCTCCAAGGAAAAGATGAAAGTGCCGTGGCATCATCAAATGATGAGTCATACTATTAGAATTGGAAACTTGAAATCTTTCACTTTATGATAAGACCATTTTTGGTTGAATTGTAAATAGATAACAGTGATGCCAAAAAAATGTTTAAAAATCCAAGTGGAGATGTCATCTGAATAGTTTGGATGAATAGTAACCAAACAAATATGAATTCAAGTCAACTTCATCACTTTTCAACAAAACTTCATTTTGGACATTGCTCAGTGCATGGACTCTGATTTGGAAACAACATTAAAGGGTTTATCTTAATCACATAAATAGCCATGATTGTTTCATTTAATTTTTAAGATCTCCTCTCCAATGTACAACATGTTAATAGTAGCAATCATAATGACTAAAACAAGTCCACCCTCCTTTGTGTAACAATTTACAGAGTTCAGGATTAAATTCAGCAAGGGAACGTCTCAGTTTCAGTCCAGAACCAAGGTGATTCAATCATCCTTAATGCTGCATTTTACACCTGGAAGTACAGCAGTTTTGTGTTAACAACTATGTTACTTCATAAATATTATAAACTGGCTAAAAGCGTCTTAGTCATTTGCTGGCTTTATTTACATTTATGGACAAAATCTCCTTCTTATGATACTTGAACAAGCAATTGATCTAAGTATGTCTCAATATCTAGCTGAGGTTTTTGGTTTCTGTTATTATCATGTCAAAGTCTGTGTTTTAATAGCTCTATAAGATAGACAAAATATAAAACTTGATGCTTTTCTTGCTGGAATCTCAAACAAATTTTTGTTATAACGACTTTTTTTTTTTCAATGGGTTATATGGGATTGAAACAGGCCCCACCCGTATCACATCATCACCACATAGTGGTATTACAACAAAGCTTGGATATTATCCATGTATTGTCTGGTAAGATTCGAGCCTGGGTCTCCTCCTTCAAATGTTGAGGAATCTAACCGGTTGAGTTAATGCCACTTGATTGTTGTAATAATGACTTTGAAATTAGGTATATTTCAGTTTTATTTAGAATAATGAACTGGTATAAAATCTTAATGATTTCAGATTAGGTTCAGATCTATGAATAGTTTTCACTTTTTAGAATTTCTATTGATTGTCAATATTTCAAACAAATCTTAAAATGTATGGTCCCTTAAGGGGCTGAACAAATTTTTCATAGAAAATTCCCTCTTTCATGACCACAAAGTATGGAGTAGTTTTAACCTTACATGAATAAGGGTTTTGTAAGTCCATAGGAGTTCCACCAACCAATTCTTCGAAGACCACAAGAGTTCAGTAATCCAAGATTGTTTTGGGACATCAGGAGTTTTGTTTGTCATGCTTTTCTAGAACTCTAGATATATATATTTTTCCTTTTGGTAAAAAGGATTAATAAATTAAATTAGTTGAAAATCAGATTACATCTCCTGCCTTTCTAGGATTGAAGGCTTTTAAGCCAAGTTTTAACAGAGGATGTGGGACTATTCTCCCTCACATCTAATCTACTACAACTATCTATGCAAAAAAGAGTAACCATGTAAAGCAAGGATATATAAATCTAGATACAACAAGCAATACTATCATCAATGGTAAGAATGGAAAAAAGAGCTTCCTTGGTCCGCTGAGGCCACCATCTAGGAGGATATCCATAGCAAGTGAAGTCTCCTCGATCAAGAGCCTAGTTAGCCATCGCATCTGCCACCTTGTTCTGATCTCTAAAGATGTGTATGAACTCCACTGTCTCAAAGCGTTGTTGGGTCATCTGTATTTGCTCAAGTATTCTTTGTATTCTCCAATTTGTATTCTTTTGCTTGCCTGGTCCTTTTAAGTGGTTAATCATAATTTGGGAGTCTGATTCCACCTAAATTTTCCTCCACCCCACCTTCAGAGCCTCCTGTAATCCCCTTAAGATGGCATATCCCTCTGCCAGGTTATTGGATAAGATACCAAGGTTTTTTGCGAAGATAAAAGTAGGGGTACCATTTGAGAGGTGACCTATTCCCCCATACTCACTCTTCTTGGATTTCCCCTTGAGGCTCCATCCATATTAATCTTACCTAGTCCCTCTGGAGGAGGTTTCCAATTCCTAGTTCTGATTACTTGTGCATGATTTGGGGTTACCCTTTTTGATGTGACCACCATTGGAGACACTTGTAATCTAGATATTATCTGAATCCACTTTTGGTTAGGATTTTGGGGCTCTTTTAATAGGTATTGGATTGACTCCCTCATATTGGCTATGATCCTTTGCCAGACAAAGTGGTTGTCTCTGTATTCTTGGTTGAAGATATAATTATTTCTCTCCTTCCACAAATTCCATAGAAGGAGAGTCATCCCCACCCAAAAAATCTGTTGAGTGGGTTGGTCCATTTCCTCCCATTTAGGCCACTCCCTCCAAAGTTGTTCTATAGAAGATATCTCAGACCAATGGATGCCTAGCAAAGTTGCCATCTGTTTCCATAGTTTGATTGTGATGGGGCATTCTATAAAAAGGTGAGAGATCATTTCCTCATTCTCCCAACACATCTCACATCTAAAAGGCCCATGCATCCCTCTTTTCATCAATTGTTCCCTTGTTAGCACCCTTCTATGAAGTAGAAGCCAAATGAAGAATCTAACTTTGGGCCAAAGGTTTTGTGCCCATAATTGCATGAATATATCACTTAATGGGCTTGAGGTACTCTAATAGAGGGCTAAGTATCCAGAGGCAATTGTATATTCACTCTATTTTTCCTGCCCCATCCAAGAGTATCCTCCTCTTGAGACCATGAGAGTGATCTCGTCTGGATGGTCCTATAGATTTCTTTTCTTTGATCCTCTAGGATTTGGATTGGCCACTCCTCTATTGGGATCCATTGCCTTCCTACCTCCCAACTACTGCTTTGAGGCTTACAGTATTTGGCTACCTTAACCTAATTGTTTCTATGAAGATTCTCCATCAATGGTCTCCAAGTTGGGAATTGAGTTATTAGAGGAGGATGACCATCCCACGAATCTGTCCAAAAGTTAGCCTTTTGTCCATTATGGATAATCTAGAATAATATTTCCTTGATCATATCCTCTCCTATTCTAAGTCCCATTAATATGGGAGATCCTCTGCTAGGAAGCAAAAATTGGATAAGCTTTGTCGAGGTTTTATTCTCTATATATTTGGCCCTCAAAATTTGAGCCCATAATTCCTTAGGGATTTTAGCAATCTCCAATATAACTTAGCCGCTAGTGCCTTGTTATTCTTGATAATTGATCTGATTCCTAGTCCTCCCTCCTTTTTTTGTAAGCATAAAGTATCCCATTTCACTAGTGCCCATTTTCATTCTTCCTTGACTCCATTCTAGAGGAATCTATAACTTATTTGATCCAATTCTTTAAGAATTACCTTGGGGATAGCTAGCATTGAGGAGACATAAATAGGTATGGCATTGAGGATTATTTTTATCAAGGTCATCCATCCTCCTATAGAAAGCCACCTATTAGTCCATTTTTCCAATTTGGCTTTCACTCTCTTTGATAACCAAGTCCATTCCTCCTTTTTTGCCTCCCAATTATAAGTGGAATTCCTAGGTAGGTGATTGGAAGAGATGTCTTCTTGTATCTCAATTTATCCAACAACATTATCTCCTGCCTAGGTGAGCAATGGAAAAAGATGACCTTGGACTTTTCTTCATTTATAAGTTGTCTAGTCGCTTTTGTAAACTATCCTAGAATCATTTTAAATTTGGAGGCCTCCCTTGTTATTGCTTTTCCTAATAATGTAGAGTCATCAACAAATTGTAGGTGAGTAATTGGTTTAGCTCCAGTTGCTATTATTATTCCCTCCAAAGCTCTGGTTTCCCTATCCTTAGCTAATGTTCTGCCCAAACATTCAACCAATATGATGAACAAGTATGGGGATAAGGGGTCTCCTTACCTGATACCTCTGGAAGTTGTAAATAGTTGGGTAGGAGCTCCATTTACTAGAATTAAATAGGATATTGAGGAAATACATCCCTTGATCCATTCTACCCAATCACTCGAGAATCCAAATTGTCTCATCACCTTTAGGAGGAAGTGCTAGTCAACTCTATCATATGCTTTGGATAGGTCTAACCTAATAAACATGGAGGGTATTTTTTGTACCTGCATAGAGTGGATGGCCTCTTGAGCTAAGACTATCTCATCCAAGATTTGTCTTCCTTCCACAAAACCACCTTGTTTTGGAGAAATAATTTTGTGAAGAAGAGGTTTGACCCTTTCTGCCATGATCTTAGTGATAATTTTATATAGGACATTACAAAGGGCAATTGGTCGGTAGCCAGAGATGTGTTCAGACTCTTGGGTTTTCGGAACCAACGCTATATATGTCTTGTTCACCTCTTTGAGCACCACTTTGGCTATCCTAGCCTCTTCTACCACTTCCAATAGTTCTTCCTTAAGGATATCCCAGAATTCTTGGTAGAATTCTATGGGAAATCCATCTAGGCCTAGAGTTTTGCCTTTTCGCATCTTGAAAACTACCTGTTGTAGTTCTTTGGTAGTAATTGGGGTAGTCAAAGTTACATTATCTTCCTCTGTGATGAGAGAAGGAATCTCTTGGAGTACTTCCTTTTGTGCCTCTTGGTTTAATGGTTCTACCTTAAAGAGTTGGGCAAAGTATTCTCTTGCTATATCTTTCATCCCATCCCATGTGTGTATTGAATCACCCAATTGTTTTTAGGGATGAGATGAAATTGTGTGACCACCTTGCTAGGAGAGATTTATGGAAGAAGCTAGTGTTCCTATCTCCCTCCTGGAGCCATTGGATCCTAGATTTTTGTTTCCATAGGATCTCTTCTCTTTTGTCCCATTCCTCTAGTTGAGTAGTAAGCTTAGCCTCCTCCTTGCTTTGGATCTCAGTAGTGCCATTTATTTGTATTTGCTCATTTAGGTCCTCAAGTTTGGTTAAGATATGTCGTTTCTTTTCCTTTATGTCACCAAACTCCTCCTAGTTCCATGTTCTCAATTTGGACTTGAGGTATTGAAGCCTCCTAACAAAATTGTACATCTTCGTACCATGCCTAGGTTTACCCTCTTGCCACCATTGTTGAACCTTATCTCAGAAACTACTATCTCGAAACCACATTAGCTAGAATCTAAAAGGAGCATGATTAGGTCTGGTCTTCCACACTTCCACCAACACCGACCAATGATCTGATCCTACATTATTCAATATTTTTGCTCTTGGAATATATCCATTGCTCAAAAACTCCTCTGATAATATAAACCTGTCTAGTCTTTCTAGAATGCATGTTGGACCCTTCCTTTTATTAGACCAGGTCATCATACCATTGTCTGGTTTGATATCTACTAGATGAAGAGATCTAATATGCTCCATCATGAGGTCAGTACTACTATCTAGAGTGTGATTTCCCCTATCTTCTCTTCCAATGAGAGGATGGTGTTGAAATCTCCACCTACAAGCGACCAAGCTCTAGGGAAATGATCAATAATATAAGCTACATTCCTCCATTGTTGTCATTTTTCATCTAGGTTGATAGGAGAGTATACATTGAGACATAACCAATGTTGAGAAGAATGTCTACTCTGGGCTAGTAAAGCTAGAATCCCCCAACTTCCCATTGTTTGGTGTATCACTATCTCTTTCGGATCCCAAAGATAAGCCACTCCTCTAGAAGCTCCTTGGGAGCTTAGGGATTCAACCCTACATGTAGGCCAAATATTTTTGGCAAAAATCTGCATCTCTTCTTCTGACACTTTTGTTTCTTGGATGAAAACCATTTATGGATGATGTTGTTGAATCATTCATTTTACTTCATTATGCTTTATTGGGCTACCCTTAAGCCCTCGAATATTCTAGGTGATGCACTTCATCAAGCATGGGGATTGAAAATGTGGGTAAGATCCTTGACCTTACCCATTGCTATCAACTTTGCACCTTCTTTCCCTATTTGATGTTGAGTAGTCTTCCTACCTGCTCTTTGGTATGTATCTAGCTTCATCTTTTTAGTAGACTCTTGACTCACTCCTGTTGGTTCTGGGATGGACTCCAAACTTGGCGTAGGTGAGAATACCACCATGACCTTATCAGAATATTCTTGGGTGTCACCTCCACTATCTATTCCTTTATGAGTTCCTCCATTTGATTGGTTAGAGTCATTGTCTTTCTCTTGGCTTCTATTTTTCCTTTGGGATCTCTTCAACTTTTGGGTTGGGTTCTCTTGTGGGCTACTTAGTAGATCTAGAATTGGCTTAGTGTTGTGATTTATTTCTTCAACTATTGGTTCCTTTCTTAGGGCTTGAAGAGGAGTTTCTAGGATCTTCATCTCCATGATGTTCTCCTCATCATCCATTGGGAGGTTAGCAAACTTATTGGTGGAGATGACTACCTGCTCTTTAGATGTTTGTTTTCTCTGTATGTTCTTTTGTTTAGGCAGTTCAAAACCTCTAGGGGTCATTTCCTCTTGTGCCTGCTCTGGGATCCAATATTTACAATCCCTAGCTAGGTGACCATATTCATGACAAATCCTACACCTAAAGGGGATGTTCTCATAGTCCACATCTTGTTCCCAGGTATCCTCCCCAAACTGTAGAGTAATATTTTTGGCAAGGGCTTGTCAAGGTCGATGAGAACACAAATTTTGGCATAGATAATTTGTTCAAATCGGCTTGTATTGTCTGTTGTCATCATATAAGATCCTAGAGTATTGCCTATTGCCATGAAGACAACTTGGTTCCAAAACTCTGCTGGCAACCCAAAAAGTCTCACCCAGACTAGGGCTACTGAGGGCATTTCCTCTTCTGCCTTGAACTTGGTATGCCAGGGCTTCATGAAAAGCCTTGCCCTACCTAAAAACCAAGGACCCCCTGGAAAACTTGTTCTCTATCCTCCTCATTAGCAAAAAGAACTAAGAAATAACCATTGGGGTAAGCAAAAATATTTAACTCACCTCTAGTTCTCCATTGTCTAGCAGCCCACATCTTGAAAGCAGGGAGGCTTGGACGAAGACCCAAAAATCGATAGATTAATCCTCTATGTTCCATAGCATCGATCCCAGTCTGTATGTCTGACATCTGAAGTTGGACTATGGGAGAGCCATCCGCCGCTTTCATGCACCCCGAGGCTGTTTTCCTAGGGTCCGTTTTGGGCATTCTCAAAGGTCTACGAGAAGTCCTAGAGTTATTAATTGCAGTTGTTTGCGATTACTTTCCAATGGCCCCTACTTGATTACTTTCCAATGGTCCAAAGTTATACTTATTCCCCTTTTGGGACATTTCCACTTGTTGCAATATTTGTTATTTTAAATTCGGTCCTCTGCCTCTTGTGCGTTTGCGCCTGTTGGTCAGAGATCTGCCTTAGGTAAGGGTTTGTCTAGTTATGCGTCCTAGACCTGGATAACATTGAAAGGCCGAGAGGAAGAAATGGCTCCTGTGCCAATCTCCAGAGATGGGCTGGTTCCCTTGCTATTCTATTCGGGGGATTGAGATAAGAGAACCGGAAAGAAATGTAAATGACTCGAAAGAAATGGGAAATATATGGCCACAAGCCGATAGAACGAGGGTGATGGGCTAACAAAGACGATAACTTAACTATACGTTGAATCAAATAGCCATTTAATACAAATGTTAATAGAAATTAAAACTGAACATCTAACATGCATAATCTCCAGGACTACTCCAGAGGTTCACGTTTTATCAGAATCCAGATATTAGAATTCAAGCCTATAGACAAACCAGAGAACTTAATAGAAGATAAGTAGTAGAAGACGTACACACAATCAAAAGTCCAGAGTTAGAGCCAGACACTATTTGTATTTATAGCAGAATTCGAGTTACAGCAAGCTTCTAGCAAACACCCATCCATTTTACAACAAAAGAGCAGGCTTATATAGCAAATTCTGCCGCTTGAACATTAAATGCACACCAATCAAACTATGGCGGTGGTAGCCAAGATAAGGATTACAAGAGAGTACAGTCATGAAATAGTTATTAGGCATGGCCGGGACTGATGACTCCTTGAAAATGCAGTTGAGCTCCTTTAATGCTCTGATAGGCTTGGTTTGCTGGCGCTGCCTCCTCACTTGTAGGGACCGCTTCCGTGGAATATAGACTTGAAATCCCGGAACGTCTAGTCTGGAAGCTTCTCGGAACGATTGCGCTTTGGTGGATAAAGATGTACTTTATCTTTGTTGATGTGGAGCGCAGCTGGGAGAGACCGGCGCCGGAGTTGACAGCCCCGAAGGTGAAGCGCAACCAGATAGCGCGCCAGAGCTCGGCGCACCTGATGGAGTGCGCCAAAGCCCGACGCACCTGATGGAGTGCGCCAAAGCCCGACGCACCTGATGGAGTGCGCCAGAGCTTGGCGCACCTGATGGAGTGCACCAGAGCCCGGCGCACCTCAGGGAGTGCTCCAGAGCCCGGCGTACTTGATGGAGTGCACCAGAGCCCGGCGCACACTTAGTCATTTTTCCAGGCTGAGGTCGAGTGGCACGCCTTTGACCATTTTAACTTGTGTTGCGCCCTGCTGGTAGTGCGCTCCTTCTTCTCCCTGGGACCAAACTGCATCAGGGGACTTTGTCACAAAATACCATCGCCATCAGAAGGAGGATTTTCCTGCATGGTCAGTAGACAAAAGCAATGGAAAGCTTAATGTACACCATGTTGCAAAAGTGACAACAACGCCCTTGGTTCTGCCCTTGTTTGGGATTGGCTGTTGTGAACTCGAATAAATCTTCAAATTTCTCTTGCTGGAATGAGATTTGATCACTGACTTATATTATATATTCCACTTGCATGTGCTCATGGTTATTTTGGCCCTTCTTGGAGTCCATGTCCTCTGGCTTATGTTGTATATTGGTCTTGTCCCCATGGAGTCCTTCCACCATCTAGAGCTTTACCGTTTCGTTATCCACCTATCTCTATAAACCCTCAGCCAAGGGTCTCTGAAAACCCTTTGCCAGGGATCTTTGGAAACCCCCCTTTGATGTTTCCGGCTTGTGTTCTGCACCTGCACCTGCGTTCTTTGAAATCAGTGAATTTTTTTTTGGAATTCATACAAGATACCTCTAAGTATTATGTATGTTGTTAAGGTCACTATATAGAGTGAAATTAGATGTCACATTGCACCCAACATAAATTTCGGTATTCCTAGAACTGTAGATATTTCATCAGCATTATTATATCATAATATACTAGAGACTGATGACCCTCTATGATGTATATCAGGATGGATGTGTCGGGGCTGGTTCAAGCCATGAAATAGATAGCTTGATCCTGACTGGGATGGCAGCAATTGATATCGAATAGCGCTTATCTATGACAATTTAGGCAAAAGCTATACTTTGGTTTTCACATTGGGAGTCAAGTATGATAACTTAAATAATTATGCTTCCAGTGATGAGGTAGGATTGCATTGTATTCTCTCTCAAGGAGAAGGTTATGAGTTTGATCTCTGTAAAGCTTGAGTGGGCCTGATGGTAAAGACTCATGTATTGGAGGCTCAGGTTCAAATCTAGAGGGGTCTAGGGTATGTGCGCCCCGTATCTAGGTGGCATGAAAATGTGCCTCCCTCGTCTATGCATAATGAGCACATCGGGAGTATGCAGTGATCTTGTGCTCCGAATGAGGTAAACAGTGGATCTAAAAAGCAACTTAACTTTAACACACATAAACTAAGAAAAGATTCTTTTAGGTAAACTCAAATAACATTAAAGGCTAGTGATGATTCAATTTTTAATGAAAATAATGGCAAAATTTATATATCACTTAAAGGGTAGTGGTTCATAATTTGATGCATTTATCTACAGTCCTTGTTTAGATACCATGAAAGTCCAAAAATGAGCAAAAGGTCACCCTCAGCATGAAGAGAGATAATCCTTGTCATGTCGCAGATGCAAAACGTAGGGCCAAAACTTTGTTGATATCCCCAGTCAAATACTGACAGAGAATTATTGATGTTTGTTGTGTGTGTCATCGCTCTAACGTCATCTAAAAGATATCTGTACATAAAAATTAGAACAGAATTCTCAAAATGAGTTATAGTGTGCGTAAGATATAATTTTGAAGCCTGCATTTCTGAAAAAAATAGTCTTATTATGCAGAGTATACATGACAATCGTTTCTTCAAGTGATCCACAATACTGAAAATTATAATAAGAAGAAGAGATAAACCTGAATCCAAGGATAGCTGCTTTGCAAATGTGTAGTTGAAGAGAGAAATATAAGGACTACTGGTTGGGGAAATGTGATCTTTCATGTGTAGTCTAAAGATTTCGCCTCTTGACCTAATGAACTCTGGGGCAAGGAAACATGCATATAATATTATCAAGTCATGCCACTTTCGGAGGTTTGGTTTAAACTTAGGATGCCACAAGGTAGTCCTGTCCAAAGTCAAGCCCTGTCACCAGTGCAGATTCTGCCGGGGTGTTAGAAGATGGATGCTTGTTTCAATTAGCTCATTGGAAGCCACCCCAACCTGGATACCATTGGTGTAGATGAGGATGGAGATTTATAAAGAAAGCAAGAAAGAAAGAAAGAAATTTTCTTTATTTCGATAAGTAACCAAAGTAGGTCAATGAGATTGAAAGAGTACACTTGCATTGGGGAGCCAAAAAGAAAATGCTTAAATGTGAGAGCTCAAAGTTACAAAATTATGAAATCCATTTTGTTAAGGGGGTGAAACATGTCATCATGTGTAATATATAGTATCATGTGGTACAAGTACTACAAATATAATAAAGTTGAGGCTCAAGTACACATAAGGGATATCCACACTCAGAGAAGAGTAGATAAGGTTAGTGGAGACCATGGGTGGAGGATCAACACTATTGGCAGTCATTGTAAACGGGCCAATACAAGAGTTTATATCCAAAGTCGAATGACTTGGACTGAAAGGGCCAGATTAATTCCTGGGAGGATGTCCTCTAGATACCCTCCTACCATTTGAGGTTGAAGACCCTGAAGTTATGAAAGTTACTTTATGCTGAGGAATGGTACGTCTATACTGTCTGATGTCCAAAGAAAGTCCTTTGCTAGCTACTTAACGAGGGAGGCACCATCTCATAAATCTAGCACCATTTGTCGAGGTGGCTGTACCATCTGGAGTGCATTTCGTGCCTTCAATTAATGGAAGAGAATGGAATGAAATGGTCAGCCTAGCAGGATACTAAGTCTTCTGGGGCTACGCTGTCTGATGTCCAAAAGAGGTCCCTCTTGAGCTACATTATGAGGAAGGCACTGTCTCTTAAATCTAAATACCATTTGTGGAGGCGGTTGTATCAGGAAGTGGGAATTTAGTGCCTCCAATCACTGGAAGAGAATGGAGGGAGGTAATCGGCCTAGCAGCTGACATGAGGATTTAAGAAAAAAGGCCTCACAAATGGACATTATCATCTTTTACCAGGCATGCCCAAATTTATATACTGGACCAAAATATTGCCATGCAATAGTAGTATGAAAGTTGAAAGCATAAAATAGTCCCTCTTGGTAAAATAATGTTTCTTTATATAAAGATTTCTGGTTTCATAAAAGAAAATTCAGAGAAACATATCCCAGATATACTCGTATGGAAAGTTCACCTAAAGTCAGGGGAATGGTTTTCCACAAAACTGACGGAGAAGCAAAAATTTACATCTATAACCAAGATTTCCTCAACATTACTGTGGTGGTCTTCTCGGCATCAAAGAATGAAGGCATGAGTACACCCATAATCTATCCAGTTGAAGATGCAACAAATTAATTTGGAAACTATTTTGACTCCTTTAACACAATCCATTTCTTTTATATATATCATAATTTCCATTTTCTTGAATGTCTATTATCACTTGTCCTCTGAATAACATTGGAAAAACTTGAGTGTTAAGCAGCAGGACACCATCAATTAGAGAGGAAATAAATCCATAATATAGGATACCTCTATACATATTACATGCATAACAATAATGTGATGACATCTGTTTTATAGGAAGTTGAATTGTTATTGCTGTATGTGGCATCAACTCATCTATCTCATTAGAGCTTTTGAATTTCATCTTTGAGATTACTGGAGTTTTATTAACGTTGCTATATTTATGTTTTGATTCCTAAACAACCTTCTATTTTTGATTTGATAGCTCCAAAGTGGTATAACAACGGCTACATATTTGTGAAAATTCAAGGAGGGTTCCACGAGATCAGATCATCGGTGGGGATTCTCTTTTAATAACCTAGTTGCTTTTTCTTTCACTGTTTTAGGAAGATTTTTGTTAGCTTTTTTAAATGGCCATAATATTCCCTGAAGTCTCCATTCTTTCCAGATCTGTGATGTGGTTGTTGTATCTAGGCTCCTAAATGCTACTTTAGTGATTCCAGAGCTCCAAGAGGCTACTAGTACGAAAGGAATCAGGTTTGTTATTCATTTTACTTCAAGGAAACACCTCTTTTAGATTTGTGTATGGAGTTTATTAAACTCTTTGTTGGTTCTTTCTCATCTATCCTTGTCTGTTTATGGCAGCTCAAAATTTAAGAGTTTTGGCTACCTTTATAACGAGGATCAGTTTATTCAGACACTTGCAAATGATGTACTAGTAGTAAAAAGTCTTCCGAAAGTGTTCAAGAAGGCAAGGAAGAACAATAAAATACGAGTATTTACCCCAGCAAATTCCGTTTCTTACGAGTTTTACCTTCAAGAAGTGTTACCAGAACTGAAGAAGCAAAGGATAGTTGAGCTGGTCGTGACTGAAGGGGGGTGCTTACAGGTAAATGAAAATGTGACTTCTGAGTTGTATAACATTATTTGATTACAATTTTAGCTTTTTAAAAAATTTTAATATCAGCTTTATCAAACGAGTTCTCTTGCTGGCTAAGGTTGGGAGGAGTCTCGTCCCAACTTGTAAATAATCTTGTTTTGATATGATTTTTTCAAATTCGTTTTCAAAAAATATCAGCTTTATAAATAAGTTTAATAGTAAATGTCAGGTGGTGCTCACATCCTTTTCAACTATTTTTGAATAAAGGGAGAGAGCTGGTGTTCTCCATAAGATGAGACTAAGTTGTTATTGAGTGAATAATTGGGCACACAACTCAGAATAGTAAGCCAGTAAAATATGGTATGTGTACCCAAAAGAAGTGAAGCAAGGTGACATTATTCTATTAAATTGATTTGCAGCCAAAGAAAATGAAAATAAACACAGATTAATATGTTGGAAGTCATAAAAGTCTTAAAACCAGTGCTGCAATGAAGTTATAAATTCATCAAATGGCATGAACTCAAGTAGTTAAAAAAGTGGACATCTAAGGTGGAGACCAAGATGCAAATATTGTGAGACAATATGTGCATATGTATCAGAGCATTATTATATTAATACCACTATGTGTTTTGTTGAAATACCATGATAGCGTGGTCATAATGTAATATGGGTGGGTCCATTTCAATCCCATATAACCAATTAAAAAAAAGGAAGATATAAAGTCACTAGCTTTTTAATTCAGTGAAAATTGTGATGCTTCTTTGCATACTAAGTTGCATGCTAACAGTGTCTCTTTCTGTGCCCCTGTTCTAGTATTAGGAAGACTGACATACATTGCAATCAGCTTGTTAAACTTATCATGCATTGTTGGCAAGTTATAGGAAGGGATATAGATGTCAGTTTTCTTTTGGAAGACCCTAGTATGGGCCTTTAATTGAATTCAAGTAAATAAATCAGATATTATTTACAGCTTTCCATGCCGCATGACCATAGTTGGATGCTAGGATAGACCTAGAAGACAAATTAGATTAAAGACGTATAAGAAAATATGACAACATTCTAAGATATGGAAAAATTCAATGGCATATGTATAAGTAATATTTCAAATAATTAAAAATGATAAGAATATGTTTCCAGCACCAATTATAAAATTCCAAGTTTTATAACCTGACCAAATAAGAAGGGCAAATAAATAAGTTAAAGAATTAAAGATGAATATTTAGCACAAACATATCTTCCCATTTAAAGATGCAAATGATAGTTGCTATGAACCCCAACGAGAAACTGAGAAAAAAAAAATCTTATTTCTATTAATTTGATCATGATAAAGTTGAGGTATTGAGATTATTTAGAATAACTGTATGAACATGATCTATGTATTTTAGCTGAACTTGCACAGGGAAAGGCATTGCATTTAGGTGCACTCAGACAAGTTTTTAGGACTATATAGTTGTCTGCACAAACGTATATGAATGAGTGATTAGGTTATCACTTGCTTGGGGAATGATTAGTTTCATGCATGATATTATTGTATGGAGGATTTATTTGTATGTTTTTTTTAGTTGAGTAAATACGTCTTATACATATACATATCCGCCGTGGGGATTGAACCGGGGTCATATCACCGATAATGCAAGTGGCGTCCTTGCCGGTAGACCACATCACGGGGATTTATTTGTATGTTTATTACATGATTTTATTGTTTATTGGGTTCATTCTGGTGTAGCAAAATACAATACTATGTAAGTCCTCTTTGTAAGAATAAGTTGTTTTAATTTGATTACTCTTGTCATCTGTAATATTTCTTGCCCTAATAGAAGATAGGGAGTAACCTTTTTTATATGTTCATGGGATTATCTGTCTTCTAGGAATTCATTTTTACTCTTGAAGTTAATTCTTTTGTTTCCTATAATCTAATCCTATTGCTTATTTTAGGTTTATTGTAGCACTAGGTGTAGAGCTTAGTTTTGATATAATACATGTCATCGTTGTATATAATATAATAAGATGATATTATTAGTAAGGAAACACTTAACCTTCATATGATATGTTATTAGTGTGTCCAAATAATTAATTCCTTACCCTTTTTCTTGCCATTTGTATGAGTTATATCAGGTTGGTTACAGTTCTCCACCTGAATCTATTTTCATAGTTGAGAGTAGACATGATATTAATGTAGCAAACATCCTTGACCATGTTACCAAAACAAATGGCCTTTGGACCAGCATTTATGATATTAATGTTAAGGTTTTTGGAAGAATAGTAACTCTATTCTTTAGGATTTTAAGATTCAACCCATCCTTAATTTTTCTGTTCAATGTGCAATTCTTCCTCCAAGATCTTAGGACTTTGTCCTTTGGTAAATCAATAAACTCTATCCTTCTAGCTACAACTATATCTTTATTTGAAGTCTGTGGGAATATGGGTAATCTGTTGGAATATGGGTGATCTGACATTATTTGCCAAGGCCAACAATGGATGATGTAATTACTATGCAATGTACTTTGCCATGATTTGATGTACCTAGCCCCTGACATTGGTTAAATCACTGTTATGGTTAACTTTGTAACTTTTAATTAACCTTAAAGCCTTATGTCTGCTTGGGTTATGTAATTATTAAGGTTGAGGATTTGGTATAAACAGCCCTCAACCACCTAATCCATTGTTCTGGTATGACATCAATGTGATCTATCCTTGAGTGCCGAAGGGCACCTCACTTTTCTCCTTCATTTATTGCTAATTCTATTTCACCTATTGGTTCTTTATTTCACTTCTCAATTATCTTGCATATGATTTGTGGTGAATGTTGTACTTTGTTCTTTTCTGGAAAGTACTGTGAAATTTGACATGATATTAGAGGGGGTATGGAGTGGCATTACTAGGTCACACAGAGAAAAAATCTTCTTTTGGCATGGAGCAAAACAAGAAATCTCCTTCTTTGTAAATTTGGAGGGAATTTTTTTTTGAATCTTTAAATTCAAACTTTTTAATTTTTCGGTTCCAAATTTTTGCGTTAATTCTCTTGAAACTTTTGCACGACAACTCTAATATTTTGACGACGTGTTTGGGCTGCTCCAAGGCACCCTGTGATGCTTGGGGATAGAGTTCAAGGTGTTGTTTATTTGGTCATCTAATAGTTTAGAGTG
This sequence comes from Wollemia nobilis, assembly GCA_028583015.1. Taxonomy (NCBI): domain Eukaryota; kingdom Viridiplantae; phylum Streptophyta; class Pinopsida; order Araucariales; family Araucariaceae; genus Wollemia; species Wollemia nobilis. The sequence continues at coordinate 3,594,339 of JAQPPZ010016970.1, read as the reverse complement.
TGCTTAGTTTAGGTAGTGTTAGGGTGTGATTAATATTTAGGAGTGTAGAGTGTTTATGTGTTATATTATGAAGTATGCAAGGTGTTAAAAGTGAAAGTGTGTGTTGTGAGAGTGCAAGGTGTCAAGTAGGCAAGTGAAGAGTTATGTTATTATGAGATACTTTGTCATTATGAGAGAAGAGGGAAGGTCAAGAGACTTGAATATGGAGAGTCTTATGTAATTATATATTGGTGACAAAGTATTGTAAAAGGCATTGAAATAACATAGCTTCATGCTATAGTAGACTCTATTAATAATATTTTCAGTATTTTGTGTGCATTATTATTGTATGATCATGGCGAAATTTATCTGGCAGAAATGCCAATAATGGTATTAAAGCTATCTTGGTGAGAGCCATTATGGTTCAATTGCCATCTTGCCATCTTGCTAGAGTAAGAGAAGAATATGAAGGAGTGGATATATTGTTAAAAAAAATTGAAGCCTAGCGCCAGAGAGGAAAGGACGCTGAAGCAGTCAGTGAAACCGAATGTGAAGAAGTGGACGTGAGAAGCCGAAAAGCCAAAGGTGTGAAGCCAAACGAAGCTGAATGTGAAGAAGGAGAAGCGTATAAACGAGAGCAGCTGAAGCCGAATGTGCAAAGTCAAGTGCAGATTGAAACCAAGAACGAGGGCTTGAAATTAGAGTATGTGAAAAACCAGAGCCGGAAGTAATATTTGAAAGCTGGAATATTAAGGAAGAAAAGGTACTAATTCTTCTGAGCGTGTGCAAGCGAGGTTGCAAGAAGACAATGCAAAAGTTGAGAGTAGAGTCTTTACCTAGAACGCATAATTGTTTTGAGTAACGCCTAAAGTCTGCCTTAATTCAAATTAATGTGAAATGTGGCGCACGACACATGGAGGTAAAGTCTGATTTTTTTTTTTTTTAAAAGCATTCAGGCCAATAAATATTTATTTCATTCGGGCGGATTGTTTTAATTGGGGAGGTATAAGATTTTATTTTGGAAGGTATAAGGAAATTTAAAATTTCATTTGAGACGGATAATGTTTAAACGGATAAGCCGTAAAGTTAAAGTTTCTTAATTGGAGGAAATTGGAGGAAAGAAAATTAACTAAAGAATTTTTTTATTGGCCGTTTGGTGAGTGATTAAAGTTTTATCAATAATATGATGTAATCGGCTGTGAGTGAGCTGTGAATTTTTTATCCAGTGAGTGAGACGTGAATGTTTTAAAGTTTCTTATTGGTCATGGTTTAGCATTTCTTCGAAAGAATCACTATCTAAATGAGGAGACATTAGAAACAGTTAAAAAAAAATGAAGCTTTATGCATAATTTTGTCTTATGTTTTGGTTGAAGAGATTGCGGTAGAGGATGCAACTCAATCCAAATCACCAAAGAATTAGTGGTGCGGTTCATGACAACCACCAGAGAATTGGAATATGCTGAATGGAGTATGTTATTGAGGGCAAACCCATTGTGTAATGCTGGCGATGCCATTTGTGGGGTTACTTTGTATGTGAATGTCAATGTACTATGAGTGAGATGAACAGGTGATATGGAGGATTTGAAGAGCGGAGGAAGAGTCTTAGCCCTAGTTGAGAAGTAGAGGAGGTGAACTTGATGAACCCGATTCCAATTGAGGAGGTGAACATAATTACCATCAAGGAGGCAAAGATTGAACAAATAGCTGAAGTTGCCCAGAAAAAGGAGGTTTGTGCAAGTCGTTGAAATTGTGCGGAATTGTGTAGGTGTTGGTTGAAGAGATTGTGGTAGACGATGCAATGACCATGCAACTCAGTCCAAATCACCAAAGAATTAGTGGTGCGGTTCATGACAACCACTAGAGAATTGGAAGATGCTGAATGGAGTATGAAACTGAGGGCAAACCCATTGTGCAATGCAGGCGATGCCCTTTGTGGGGATACTTTGCATGTGAATGTCAAAGTACTACGAGTTGAGATGAACCGGTCATATGGAGGGTTTGAAGAGCCGAGGAAGTGTCGCAGCCTAGTTGAGAAGTAGAGGAGGTGAACTTGATGAACCTGATTCCAATTGAGGAGGTGAACTTGATTACAATCGAAGAGGTAAAGATTGAACAAATAGTTGAAGTTGCGCAAATAAAGGAGGTTTGTGCAAGTCGCTGAAAGTGTGCAACTATGCAATTGTGCAGAATTGTGTAGGTGTTGGTTGAAGAGATTGCGGAAGACGATGCAATAACCATGCAACTTAGTCCAAATCAGTAAGAAAGATGCATGCAAGCCTCTAGAGGAGAAATTCACCAAGTGTTGGGTGTAGACAATAGAGTGATGCAAAAGATGAAGTGATAGATGTAGATGGCGAAGAGGGAGGCTGCTTGGCGTTTGACCGTCTGCCAGGGCCGTCTAGCCATCTAGACTTGAGTTGTTTGGAACTAGGCGCCAACCGTCGTGAGTTGGCGTGGATGTTTGAGTTGGGATTGAGGATGTCTAGCTTAAAGTTGAGGTGTTGAGTTTTGGAAGGAACAAGTGAGGGTTTTGTTACAACGAAACCAAAATTTGAGAGAGAAGAGGAAAGTTTGCCGTGGAAGTTTAACAAGTTTTGCGAATCCATTTTGGTACAAGCCAAGGAAATCAGTCTTTTGGTCCAAAAAATCTTACCAAAATTTGGATTGATACATAACTAGCTATTCTTGGCATTCTACATTTGCACATTTGTCATAGTATCTTATTTCAACTATTCTTTTAAAATACAAGTAATATTAGTGATCAGTCTATCATTCTCTTCTGCCAAACAATTCTTCCTAGAACTTAGTTTCACAAAGCATTCATCATCTGCAATTGTAGTCTAACCTATAGGAATTTTTTATGATGGTGTAACGTCCACTTGGGATGAGCACCAAGTCTAAGCTGTGTGATTAATTGTAAAGTCATATTTATCTTCATGCTACAGGAGAATTTTATTGTATGGGTAGAAGGCATTTGAATTCTATGTTGTTTGTGTGTTCATCTAAGCATTTAGGCATTGCTCTCTCTTTGGATGGAGGCTATACTATAATTGGAATATTCAATTACAAGAAGATACAAATTACATGGAGTACTGCCACTCAGATTCATTGTTTATTTGGTTCATAGTTATGAAACTCCGCAAGTTTTTGAAAAACTCTCTGGGTCCATGCTCGAGTTGGCCCTCCCAGGTTTTTTTGACTCAGCTTGGTGATTTTTTTTTTTTTTTCTTGTGAGTTTTTTTGGACTAAAAAAACTCGGCTGCGACAGGAAAAATACAGAAAAATGACATCTATTTTTTTTTTTCCAAATTGGCCTCATTTTTGTTGTTTGCACTTGCAGAGAGAGTAGGGAGACGGTGAAATTTTTCCTAGTTTTCTAGTCTTCAAGAATCTAACAGCCACCCAACAGTTACATTTGAAGTTAAAAAAATAAACCAAAAGGAAGGCTAATGCGACAAGGCCTGCCTGATTACAAAGGACCAAAGACGAAAGGAAAAGATATATTAGTCAACAGAGTACAAGGATAAGGTCAAAGAAGATCAACAATGGAAGTTGAGACCAAAAGTGTAGACAACATTAAGAGGAAGCTAAACCAATCTTGTATGGAATTCCATGGCAATATGTCCCACCCCATGCAAAGTGTAACACCTTAAATAATCATGAGAAAAATTTCTTTGCACTTCCCTGTAATATACATTCTCTAGAAGATTCATCTAACCACTGGGCCTAGGAATAAACAAATGCTTCCTAAATCCTAATCAACACAGGAAACATTCACCATGTTGGATGCAACTCAAAGGCGTCAAGAATTAGACACGAAATATTGGAACACTACAAGCTTGGGCCCTATCACAATCCTGGTGAGATTTATAAAATGCATATAAAATAGCAAGAGGCCATTCGAAGAAGCACAAAACGTCCTCGAGGTTTCTTTCTAAGGAAGACAAGTTGACTAATAATTGTCACTATGTAGTTATACCCTTTGAAGGATAATATACTATCCATGCTTTGCTAGAGAAGAACATCAAGCATATTCGGTGTTGGTTTGAGCATTGCACTTGCGTATGACCATAAAACCAGAATGGGAGATAACATGACTCTATGGATTTTCTAACATTAGCCACTAGCCCATATATAACCATTCGTATATGGGAGGCATCTCCTAGTACAGCCACAATCTGAGAACCATGGAAATTAGAAGGGATTGTATGAGCCTTATGTGCTCCCTCTGGACTCTGACTCAATATGAAATATTAGCAAACACTACATATTCATCAGGAGGAAATAAGTACAAGTAAATAGCACGTTAAATGATAACAAAAGGACTTGTAGATGCTTTAAGACTGAATCTAACAACCACTCAGCAGTTACGATGTGTGTTTTGTCACTTTCATATGTAGTTTAAGGTTGTATCGCTTACAATATTAATTTTGAATTTGTATAATGTTAATTAATTGTTTTATGCACGAAAAAAATATTTTTTCCAATGATAATTTGCATTTTCTTCGTGTTTTTTTTTTTAATATTTCTTTCGGTTTTTGCCGAGTTTTTCCAAGTTTTTTTGCCTAGTCTGAGTCTGAGTCAAAAATTTGCCTTGTCGACTCTGAGTTTCTCTACTATGGTTCTGTTAGATAGTTTTGTGCTTTTTTTGTGTAGGATATGACAATTGGCACATATCACCATTTCTTATGTTCTAGTATGTTTGTTGTTCAAATTTGTTCTTTATGCAACTGCTTGATGCCATCTTAGCATTACATGATGAGGGGTAGGTTTCACCATCTCTGTGTGTAATGGGTATTGGTTTCTGCTCTGGGTGTTTTTAGTTATCTTGGCTCATAACTTATCCTGGGTATATGCCACTGTATGCTGTGCCATTTGTGTCTGTTTCATCAACTGGCTCGGTGCTGGTCTCTATTCCACCAGCTTCTTTCATGTGGGTCTCTGTGTTGCTGAAGGCACCGGATCTTCTCATGCTACTGAACTTTGATTTCCATGGACTGTTTCACCCACGATTTGAGGTATAGGACTCTCATTGCTTGACAGATGTCCTTTTCCAGGGTACTGGAGTACAGACATATCACCGAATTTTCAACTTCTAGCTGGTGTTCATCATCGTAGATGTTAGCAGTCATTCATTGTTGACTTCTATTGAGAATATTCTAATGCCACCGAGGAATATATGACAGAGCTGTTCAGCCCAGGACATCTTTCAGGAGATATTCTTGAGCAGGCATGTCGTGATGGTTTTGCAGTTCTTTCTATTGAGAAGAAGGAGAATCAGCTCCTGCCTTGCATATTTTGCTGTAGGAACATTTGTTTTAACTTTTCTTTCATTTAATATATCTGCAGGGGTTATTTTCTTGTATGTTTTTGGTATCTCTATTTGTAATTCTGTTTTCCCCTTTTGTCACAATAGTTGCTACCTTTCTTGATACTATTGTTGCTGCTATTTCTTGCTGATGTACTCTCCCCATTGAACTTTCTCTTAAAGCTTGTGGACATTAACATTAACATAATTACATATTCAATTTCAATTTCTACAATTATTATACCAGAACAAAATCCATTAAACCATGTTGAAACATATGATGAAACAGGACATTACAAAGTAAACTTGTGAAATGGCTTTTTGTTGTAAATTGGCCTTGGATTTCTAGATGAAATGATTTCTAAGTATTGATTTTTGTGGTGTCAGGCCCTTCTACCTCCTAATTTAGCTGAGTATCAGAGATTGAGATGCAGGGTTGCGTTCCATGCTCTTCTCTTCCGTCATGAAATTCAAGAACTTGGTTCTAGAATTGTTCAAAGGTGGGAGTCTTTCAGGAAGAATTCTTTGGAAGTATTATTTTGACAGTGGTTACTCAAATATCTAGATTCGTGAATCATAGAATAGTAGAACTTCTGGGGAATTTTATCTCATTAATTTCTGAACTGAAAATGTACATTTCAGGTTACAGTCTTCTGGGCGGCCCTATCTGGCTTATCATACTGGCCTAGAGAAAGATGCATTGGCATATCATGGCTGTGCAGAACGGTTCCAAGTAAATATATGTAGTAGTAAATACAATTTTTTATGTATTGTTTGTTTTTGTTTTGCACTACTATGAAGCAAAAAGTTCTGAGATAAGGACAAAGTTGAAAGCCAGTCCCAACACGACCAGAAATGCCCTCTCTTAACAACACATAAACCAACTCATTATATAAAACCTTTTGGCTCCCTGCTTTTCAAATTCCCCAAGTATTATTGTGAATTGAAGTTCAGCTTGATGAACTTCCATATATGGATGCTCTTGCCTTTTTTTTTTAAGCACATCGCCCATTCTATCATAGGTAATTAGTCAATTGCAGTTATAATGTAATAGTAGCATTATTGTTCCTGGATTGTTTCTGAATTATCAACTTATGAGTACAGTTTTCTTTTCAATGTTGTAGGATGTTCATGCTGAGCTTATACAACGTAGAAGAGCATGGATGATTAGACATGGAATCATCAGAGGAGAACGGTTTATTGACTCAGAGATACAGCGCCGGAATGGCTCGTGCCCTGTTATGCCTGAAGAGGTATGGCTTCTTTACACATGAAATAGAAATCTAACTCATGTTCTATTGCTCTTGTTATTGTCTTGAATGGGATTTTTTGAACTTTCTTGATAAAAATCAGTTTTTTCTTCAGGTTGGTATTTTTCTATGGGCTATGGGCTATCCTCATGACACAGTAATATATTTATCAGGTGGAGAGATATTTGGTGGACAGCGGGTGTTGGTTCCTCTTCGTGCAATGTTTGATAATGTTGTTGATAGAACATCACTCTGCACTGTAAAAGAAATGTCGATGATTTATGGGCCAGAGGATCCTTTGATTGTCTTATCTCCACCTCCTCCACCTTTAAATAGTGAGAAAATCAGGCTTGCAGCTTGGAATAAGGCTGGGCCCCGACCCAGGCCTCTTCCACCACCTCCAAGTAGGCCCAAATTTCCTTACATTGTTGAAGGTTGGTGGGATTGGGTAGCTCAGGTTGAAAAGAAAAGTCCACCAACAATTTTGGACTTGAGAATGCGAGCTCATAAGCTGCTTTGGGAAGCAATAGATTATATTGTGTGTGTTAAAGCAGATGCTTTCTTTCCTGGATTTGATCGTGATGGGAATGGTCGGCCAAACTTTGCTAGTTTGGTAATGGGACATCGAGTCTATGAATCAGGTTCACACAAAACATACAACCCTGACAGGTGAACAAATGATTCAAGTTGTTTCCCACTTCGATTGTTTTCTCAATGTAGTGTATTTATTTATAGTTTGTTATGTTGTTCATCTACAAAAACATTTGGTTAATCTGAATTTTTGTTTTGGGATATACTTATTTATATTCTGACATAGTTTGTTTGATTAAACACACAGAAAAGTTCTTGTTGAACTTCTGGAGGATATTCAGGATCACATCTACAAGCCAAACTATACCTGGTTGGTTTCTGTTCAAGAGCATCTGAATAAGGCTACCCAGGAAGAAGCTCTTATAGAGATGTCTCAGAATGCAAAACCCCTATCTTTTCTCACTTATCCACTCCCTGAGTGCTCCTGTCAAATACAGAAAATTCTAGATGTTTCACAATATCCTAAAGGTATTGTAAAGGATTATGAGGGCAGGAAAATGAAAAGAGGGGTGGATGACTGCCCTTTATGGATGAGTAGTCATCCAACAGTTCCATATGATAAAGAAAGGGAGGAGGAAGAGGATTCTGAAGAAATAGAGAGAACTTCAGAACAGTTTTTCGAGGAGATGGGTGAATTAATAGATGCAGGAGAGAGTACAGCAGAAGAAATAGAGAGTAAAACTGAAGATGTCCAATTAACTGAACAAGAAGAAGAGGAGATGGGTGAATCAATAGATGCAGAAGGAGAGAGCAAAGCAGAAGAAATAGAGAGTAAAACAGAAGATGTCCGATCAACTGAACAAGAAGAAGAGGAGATGGGTGAATCAATAGATGCAGAAGGAGAGAGTAAAGCAGAAGAAATAGAGAGTAAAACAGAAGATGTCCGATCAACTGAACAAGAAGAAGAGGAGATTGGTGAATCAATAGATGCAGGAGAGAGTAAAGCAGAAGAAATAGAGAGTAAAACAGAAGATGTCCGATCAACTGAACAAGAAGAAGAGGAGATTGGTGAATCAATAGATGCAGGAGAGAGTAAAGCAGAAGAAATAGAGAGTAAAACAGAAGATGTCCGATCAACTGAACAAGAAGAAGAGGAGATTGGTGAATCAATAGATGCAGGAGAGAGTAAAGCAGAAGAAATAGAGAGTAAAACAGAAGATGTCCGATCAACTGAACAAGAAGAAGAGGAGATTGGTGAATCAATAGATGCAGGAGAGAGTAAAGCAGAAGAAATAAAGAGTAAAACAGAAGATGTCCGATCAACTGAACAAGAAGAAGAGGAGATTGGTGAATCAATAGATGCAGGAGAGAGTAAAGCAGAAGAAATAGAGAGTAAAACAGAAGATGTCCAATCAACTGAACAAGAAGAAGAGATGGAACTGAATGACTGAAGAGAAAAATCCTGGACAAGTGGCCAAAGGTTATGGATTGGTGCAAAACATACAATTCCCTTGTTTCACTCTTTAGAAACAAGGGAATATGATTTCTTGGTGAAATGTATGTGCTCACAAATAACAATGGCCTTTTTGCTTGTCCTCTTGAAGACTCTATCATGTATGTAAGGGTGTAATATTGGTATGTATAGGACTAAATTATACCTTCTGTATCCCTGGAATATATGGAACCTGTCAGATGCTCTTAAACACATAAAAATATGTGATGTTCCTTTCCAGATATGTAAGGCCATGCAAATGGTGTAATCCCGAAGGGCCTGAACAGTCCACTGTATATAAGGTTCTCTATTCTGATTATTAATTGTTGAAGGTTCATTATGCTTCAAAGCATTGTTGCAGTGTTGGAGAATAAGAAAGCCCAATTTCATCTCCAGCATCATGGAGATTGATCTTTTTAGGTATCTTACTGCCATAAGTCAGAGATACTGCCAAAGCACTTGTAAGACAGTGATTTCTTATTCCTAATAGTCCATTACGGCAAGTAATTAAAATCCTGGTTAATCTTCCCCTTTTTGGGGTATTATATGAGATGGTTTGCAACTTGTACATTTTTAATCAAGGGCAGTCTGTGGCTCTTGCTCCATTTTATCTCATAGACCAAGTTGGGCTCAAATTTTGTCTGGTGAGAAGATTACGATTAATCTTCCATAGCTATGTTCCATTTTTGAGTATGTTATACTTATCTATGTTCCATTTTTGAGTACGTTATACTTATCTATGTTCCATTTTTGAGTAGGTTATACTTTATCATTGCACTCTATTCGTGGCTTTTAGGAGCCTATTGGTTCTTTTCATGCAGGCTTCGTCTCTAAGCATGCTTTATGTTCTGGTGCTTGGTTCATGGTAATCTGGGTTCCTTTGGCGTATACAATTCTTGGACTATTACGCTCATGCACTTCTATATAGAATAAAAAACATCATGATTCTCACTTACGTCTGAAGAAGTTACTATTGTGACTTGTTTAGGAAGAGTATGTGCTTGTGGTTCTATTGTACATCATGTACCAAGACATGCTGAAATTTGGCCTGATTGAAAAGATGGCAACTGGCATTAAATAACTTTGTCCTGTTTTTATGTTGTTATGGTGTACGAGTGGTGCTTCAATTTTGTTGATCTTCAGAGCATACTGGTTTTTCTGACATGGGTATATTCTCTATATGTGCCTTTTATGTCTATGTTCTGAATCAGTTGTCATATTGGATTCTGCACAATCAATAGTATTTTTTTGGGCATAATGCTTACGTCTTGATATTATGTCAATACAATCCACTGTCTTCACTCCCACGTTGGTGATTGGAGAGCATCTTGTTACGACAAAGTATATCTATATACTATAGTTCTAGACTGGGGCTATAAATAGATGCCCCCCCAGAGATAACTTTCTTTTAAATTAAGTAATGAATTTGCATTTAATTGTCTTATGACCTCACTTTTCATGCTCTGGACTCCATTGTAGATGGATCCACAGGGTTTAGTGAGACTCATGTATGCCTTAACTATCCTTAAGTGTGTTGCTTAATTGGCATAATCTTAATACTTCGTGGACAATGTTGCCCTTTATTTATTCAATGTGATTTTTCAGTTGAACTAAGACTCACCTGTTCAGCACTTTTTTGGCAAATTGTTCCTTCTTCAACAGTATTAGGGCAAATATTTATCTTTAGTTAGGTTTTTAGTGCAGTTGATAATTGATATTTATGAGCTTAGGTTAGTGGTTGACTATACCCATATGAAAGGTTTACCTATCGTCATCTTATTAGATTGAGGCTATATATAAGCACCCTCTTAAAGTTATCTTTTGTACTTGTTTTTTTCTTTTCTCTTCTTTCTTTTTAATTTTGTGTATTTTAAACAAGGACATTCTTCATTGATGCAAAATGGATTTTTTTTTTTTTCGATCGGGAACAAAGGAAGTAAAATTTATGATTTATCTAGGTGGCAGATTAATATGGAAACCTCTTGTGCACTAGTCTCAAGTTATATAACATTCCTTTCCTTGTTTTCTTTCCAAAGTCCAGGGACGACAACCCATTGTGTGGTTTATCTCCACTTCACGATGGAACAGGTGCCAACTTTGAAGTGCTTTAAAGAAAAAAATGGTGGAAGTTTACTTTGGTTTTGGATACACACAACTTTTAATTGAAGTCAAAATGAGTTGACGATTCAATCAATCATCCTCCATTCAATTGCATTTAGTTGGAGTCAACTGTTGTAGCTAATTTAACAGTTCTTTATCCAAGAAATCCCAAGTACCAGTAGCAATTGGGATGTATTGAGACTTAAAATCCCCACAGCTAGCCCACCTTTATTTATTTTCCTTTTAAATCTTCTTTCCATGGTGGGTGGGAGGAAAAGAAGGATTATATTCTTTCTTTGTCTGAGTCTCAAAGTTGTCTCAAAGTTTATAAAGTGAGAGCAAAGGCTTAGCCTAAAGGAAGGCTTTAGAATATTCCCTCAAAATGTTTCAGGTCGCTTGGGGAAGGATTTTGGAAGGTTGGTATGAAAAATGAAACAGACACATGATGATGAAAGAAGATAATTGTTTGGAAACAAGCGCTGTTCAAATATTTAAAGATGCATGCCTCGAACAAATGTTGTCTGGCATTCAACATTCTGGTTTTTCTCTTCATAGGGCTGGATTTCAGATTCAAGAGCTACAAGATATGACTAAGCATTGCCACCTCCTTTTTGACTATAGTGAGCAGCATAGTGGAGAGAGAGTTATGATTGATGATGACTCAACCTTGCAAGTTTTTAGTTGTAGTTATGTGACAATTGGTCCCTCCACTTTGGGTGAGGTTCAATGTGTCTAGAGTTGAATCTCATCTTTTCATTTATCGCATTATTAACACCAACAAAAAGGTGGACTTTTAGTTAGATTAATGGGTTATCAAGGGTCGATTAAATAAGTGAAATTTGTTGATATCATGCTTCCTTGTATTCACAATTATTTTGAAGGGATACCTTGCATGGGAAATCAACTACAAAACATCTCTAGGGGGCAATGGTGGGAAAGGTCAAATGTTATGAAATGGAAACAAAGTATTCTTAGCCTTGGAATTCTCAACTTGATGTAGCATTAGTACCCAAACTGTAAAAAAGGATACAGTTGGTACTTGAGATGGCTCAATGATACTTTCTAAGAATTCAAAGATTCATTTGAGGAAATGAATGGTGGTTTTGTATATAGAGCTTAACAATATCTGGGCAATGCGGTATTTGGAAATCAAAGTTTTTTTAATAGAAGAGAACAAATAGGCATCTTGGTAATGCTACCCATATAAGTTAAAAGGAGAAGATTAAAGGATATGTTAATGAACATCTACTTCCAGAGCATGGACCTCAATATTGTTGAAATTCACAATATTTTCTAAAAATGAACAAAAACCAATCATTCACTCAAATATTATACAGAAAGCATAAGACAAAAGAGAAAAGAGCAACATAGGAATTTGGGGCACTTGTAGGCACCATAAATAATCATTATATCCATAGATTATATTACACAACACTTTGATAAGAAATGAGGAGTGTGAGAGGGGTATTTACAAAAATACCAGAACCCTAATTACATCATAGAGTTTACCTAAGTTGAGATACTAAGTGCACTTTAAGTTAATTACAAATAACAAATAGGATTTAACCATAACAATGTCAACCATGATCCATTGGGCTTACATAATAAAAATTTAAAATATTACAAAAAAATAAGTACATTGTACAATGAAATGCCCTTTTAGGCCTATCCAATACATTTCACAATGTCAACTCTTGGCCATGAAGTAGATTATAATTTTAACACTCCCCAATAATCTAACCTAAGAGGCTAAGGAGTGAAGACATTAATGACAATAATATCTTCCCTATATAATGGATGCTCTAATGGGCCTTTGTAGTTGAGGTAGATCCTTCCAAAACATCATCTGGAGGACATCAACCTAACTTCAAGAACTTAGCTTCAATCCTTTGCAGCTTCAACAAGCAATTCTTCATTGAATCTCCCTTCCCTCTTTAGTATCTGCAAGTGGTATTTATTTTCTTTGAAGACTTAACCTAACCCTTGGACCCTTGGTTTTAGTCTCCTTAGATTTGATTCCTTTGCATGATCCTATATTTGTGGAGCTCCACCACAATTTTGCATTGCCACCTGAAAGTGAACTAGGAGAGAGAATAATTGGTCAAGAGTAAGTCTTCTAAGATTCCAAGGACATAAGAACCATATGAACCATTAGATTCAACACTTAAAAGGAGGGGCATAAATTAGCAAGGACAATCTTAACACATTTTGCATCATCTTTCTTTTTGCCTTGAGAAGATGCAATATCTGCCCTTAAAGCCTCGCATCTCGCAATATAGTCCTCAATGTTATCAAACTTGACTAGCTTAATAGAAGAAAGCTCCAATCCTAAGCGATTACTTCAATACTATTAACCTTTCCAAAAAGTTCATGCAAGTTTGACCATATATCTTGATAGGTTCACTCTCCTTGTTGATTTGGAAAAACAACTTTGGTTTGGTCAACAAGAAAAATAGACCTAGAGTCTCTTTTGCTATTTGATGGCGAGTTATCATCAAGAAAAATTGCTTTATCCTTTTGAAAGATGCACCATGGGTTCTTACTTCATAGCAGGCTAATCATTTGAGTTGACCAAATTTTGAAGTTTTTTCGACTAAGATGTATAACTCAGGCTTTGTGGTCCATCTTACAAAATCTGACCCTAAATGATATAGCAGGTCTGTGAATTGATGCCATTGGTGCATATAGCTTGAAAAAGTATGCGATTTGAACAAAAGGGGCTCAAAACACTTTTGTATGTGAAAGTTACGACCTTTAGAATATTTGCCTTGATGAACCATAAAAAAGAAAATAAATCTCCAAACCTTAAAAAAAACCAGTCATCTGTTACAACTTGGCGATCCAAGATTCGTTGGTGTGGTCCATTGATTTTTTGTCAACTTAGCCTCCCTGAACCACTTAGATTGCAACACATGGCTAGTTTTGATTGGAGAAAGATATTTATACAAAAAATATTGTTTTAGTGACAAGTAATAGTGTCACGTCGGTCACATTGTCGGCCCAATTTCATTAAATTCTTGAAAGCTCCAATTAAACCTTACATGCGATTCAAACATGAGCCGTTGTCCACCCAAAACCCTTAGGCTAGACAAGACACCATCATGCTACTTGAGGCACTAATTGGCACTTCTACACATATGCCATTGACCCAAAAGCAAGAAGGGCAAAAAATGAAGGGGGCATGATTTGACCCCTCGACCTTCAAGCACTAAATCCTATGCACGGGCTTCTACTGCAATGAAAGTAGTAGGCTTTCCATAGAAGAGTCAATTTGCGATGTTGTCTCCACAAAAGGGCCACCATGGAGGATTGAACACATGACCTCCATCCTCTCATTCTACAAAAAATGATGTGCATGTCGTTGCGCCACACATACTATTGGAAGCTAGGAGGATAGGTCCTACTTGTCCCTTCTTTTTTGTTAAGGTGAATAAAACAAGGGCTATATTCCATTCAAACCAAAGACACCCTAGATGCAATACCTCCTCTATAACCAACTCACAAGAGCCCCAACATGGGCTAAATGATCGACACACCTGTAGGAGCATCATCAAGCCCACGTAGAACCTGAAAGCAGGTTCAGATCATGCATGAAATAAAAATGGCACCAAACTAGTGAATTTTAAATTCAAAATTTTCTTGCCACTCATGTTCCTTCCCACCATAGCCAAGGAAGAGAATAGATTGGCCATCCAAACTGAAATCCGGTTTTTTGATTGGGGAATCAAAGATGCTTTGATAACAACGAAGTGGGAAGGATTTTCAATAATTTTTTTTTAAAGATTCTTAAGAACTTGGATAACTGATCCAAAACTTAGAATTTTGATTGATCCAAAACTCAAAATTTTGAGTTAAGGAAGATCATGAAAGAGTGTAATTAAAAAATAACAGAGTATAACAAACTAGAACACAAGAATATACAAGCAAAATAGCATAATGATTTTATTGCTTAGAAAATAGAGTAGAATGCAAGAAATCTCTAAGAAGAGATGCAAGTCTATAATATTGCATCCACCACTCATGCTTTTTACAGTTAGGGATGTATCTCTCGTTATAAATGAATTGGTGTATTGGAAATTAATCGTATTGAATATGGAATGTCACACATGGAAATGTGGTGGTTCACCTTTCGTGAGTTAGGTCTCCCATATGAAAATGTGGTGATTCATCTTCCATGAATTACAAAGTACACATTAAATGAAAAATACATGTGTGACTTGTTTTTTTGTAATTTATCTTTTATTGATGTGTCAACATAGTTAGAGATGCGTTTTGGCTATTAAAATCTAAAATAGAAAATTACTATTTTTGGTAAGTATTTTGTTTTGCATTTTTTAGGGTCTTTGGAGCTTTTTTCCCACAAATGTGTTAGTAACTTTGTGCAACTCTATCAATAGAGTTGCCTACAAAATTATTGTTCCCTCTAATATTTCCACTGCTTTTTGAATGAATCAAAATGGAGTTATGAGCAAAAAGATATACGTCTAATAGTACGATTAAGATAAAAAAATAGTTTTTCAGGTATTTTTGAGCACAAAGCCCTACTGTAAAAGGTCACATGCCTAGATCTACAACTCTTTTTGACTTTGTCCAACAAATTGAAAGAAGGATCGAAGGTTCCAAAGAAGGCTTTTGCATGACCAAGCAATACTGCTCCCTACCTACTCTGATACCATGTTGAAATTCACAATATTTTCTAGAAACAAATAGAAGCAAATCATCCACTCAAATCTTATACATAAAACACAAAAAATTGAAAGAGAAAAGAACATAGAAATTTGGGGCCACTCATAGGCACCCTAATTAATTGCTATATCCATAGATAATATTACACAACACTTTGATAAGAAATAAGGAATGTGAGGGGGGATTTATAGATATGCCAAAACCTCAATTACATCATAGAGTTTAGCCTAGGCCGATATAATAAGTAGGATTTAAGTTAATCACAAATAATAAATAGGGCTTAAACACAATAAGGTTAACCATGACCCATTAGGATTACATAATAAAATATTATAAATTAATAAATACATTGCACAATGTCGGCTCTTGGCCTTGAAGCAGATTATAATTTCAATAAATCTAGGATTTGATCAATTTAATCTTTGGGCCATAGAAATATTTTCTATGGTTGTTTTCATGTTAGAAAATTAAAATAGCACCATTGTAGAGTATTTCAACCTTTCCATTGTGCATGGGGTTCACTACCATTAACCAAACCAAGTGATGTAGTTTGATTTTCCTCCAAAGGTTTTAGATAAATGCACTAGGAATTATTTTAGTTTGATCAAAATAAGAATATTTTAATTTTGTATCTTGTTGCATCTATATATTTCTTCATTTGTTTATTGACAATTTTAAACACTCATTATAATGAATGAGTAGGAATATTGGTTGCTAGCAACTGAGTGAACACCAATTTTGAGAGATATCAACCCATATATTGAATTGACAAACACATTTCTAAAATCCATTGTTAATCATTTGTATTCGGGTAACAATCTTAAGGCTATGTGCAATAAGTTGAGCAATGATACAAATATTGAGTATTTTGAAGATTGATGTTTTTGGGAGGACTATATAATTCTCTAAATTTATGGGTTATCATTGAATCCATGCTACCCCAAGTAATTAATGATAGGGTGTTTATAATGGATGTTTAGAAAATACTTGTTTACTCTAGATGCCACTTCCTATGCTAAAAATAAAATTGTTATAATTAAACCTCTAATCAATTTTGTTAGATTTAATTTAAATAGCAAAGATGGCCTAAGGTCGTTAAAGAAATGTTGTAGCTACAAGGTTTCTAGGAATGTTATCGATGGATGTATGGCCTTGATGAAAACATATAAGCAAATTTGATGTAACAATTAGTTAAAATTCATTTCGCATGATTAGAAGATAGTCGTTACAACTAATAACAAATAGGGATATCTATAAAAAGGTAAAGACTCTGATTAGGCATTTGGAAGAAAGGATGAAATTGAAAAGAACACTTTCTTTATAAGATTTTTTATCATAAGGATAATCAACGAAAGAAAAATTTGAAGGAAGCTCTATAGTGCAAAATGTTAGAGTATATTAATGTACCACCTTGGGTACATTACTAGAGTAGGAGTTTACTTTAGAGTAAAGTTATGTAGTTACTTCAACATGTAATAAATGCACAAGTGTTAGAATGTGCAATGATATAAATGTGCATGTAGTCCACATGTACATGAGTCATAGGATAGAGTCAAAGGTAGAGTGAGGGCCAAGGAACTTATCTTTCTATATATAGGCCTTATAGTGAGTGAATAGAGGGGGAGAGAATATAGAGAGTGCATAGTATAGATTGGTAGAGGAGTACAATGTAGTTCCTTTAAAAATAGTTTATGGAGTGTTCATGTCCTCCATTATATTGCATTGTACTATTTTTGTGAGATTTCATTAATGGCATATTTTTGAGTTATTGTAGAAGTTTATCTCTTTGTTTTCCTGCATATTATAGTGTCATTATCATATAGATATCATAGCTTGCTTATATTGCATCTTGTGGTTGCATTTCCTATATCATATACTCATCAAAAGCTAACAATGGTATCAGAGCACATGGTAGATCATTAGGAAATAGGGAGAGCCACAAGTGAGATTGAGAGGAATCCAAAAATTTTATTTTCAAAATTTTTGAGATTGCATTTGGCTAGAGTCTTTCCACAAGGTTGCAAAAAAACTCGTGAAGACTAGGACTCAACATTAATTCCACTAGATTGATAAATCAACTAGTGAAGATTGATTATCTCTAGATTTAGAGTTTCTTCCATTATAATCCTAATACTTTGTTGTAGGAAAAAGGAGATTCAAAGAAAGTTGGGAAGCTTCCTACAAAATAGCTAGGAAGAATATCTTCTTTAGAATCAATCCAACACCAGAAGCAACAAATAGAAGAACAAATATTTGGAGGCTTGAAGAAAAGGTCCCATTGCTAGAGATTGCAGACCTGTAGAGTGTAGAAGAAGAAAAGGCCATAGGAGCCTTGTTGCAAATTTGAGGAAGAGACTCCAGAGAAGAGTCCAGGAGAATATTGGAGGTTGGTGATCTCCATTGAAGACTGCAAATAGCAAATTGAAGAGACTCTAGAGAAGAGTCTCGGTGAAGATAGGAGATTGGTGATCTCCATTGAATATTGAAGACTTCACCTTGAAGGAGTAGAAGAAATCAGCTTGAGAAGCTGAAGAGACCTACAAGAGGTCCCATTGAAGAACTTCTAGTTTTGGAAGAGATAGAGAAGGACTAGAAAAAGTCTTGTTCCTAAAGCAGCATATTTTAGATATCCAAGAGGGAGATCTCATTGCCAAACTTCCACAATAGAATATTGAAGAAAAGGTCTCATTGAGAAGACCAGAGAAGCTGCAAGATAGAAGACCCTAGAAAAGAGGTCTTAAGGAGAAAGAAGGAGAAGGTTTGGAGAGCCTCATTGAAGGAGATTCGAAGAAGGCCATTGAAGGAGTTCCTAGGAGAACTCATTGGAGAAATTTACCACCAAGAGTTGAAAGAAAACTGTAATGACGGGGAGCATTGAAGGAGTCTAGGAGAACTCATTGGAGAAATTTACCACCAAGGAGAAGTTCTTGATAAAGGAAGAACTTGGGATAATTATCACCATCCGACAACAAGCCCAAGGGAGAAGGATTTGGCAAGAAGCTTGTCAAATTTTGAAGGAGATTGGTGAAGACCTCAAGACTTTCAGATTCTTGAGAAGAAGGCCTAGATTGAAGTTAGAATTTGACAAGGAGGTTGAAGGAGAAAGGAGCCAGACATTACTACCAAATAGGAGAGGTTTGAAGATTACCATTTGAAGGCTAGAAGGCTCATTCGAAGAAAGGAATTTTTTGGTTTATACAACAAAAAACTGAAGGGTTCTTGAAGGAAAATATCAGCTACGATTTGGAGGAGTTTCCTACCAAATTTTTGATATTCAAGGATAACATTTCAGTGGAGATATTGACTACTTTGCAATCTAAAATTTTTAGATTTGAGGACAACAAGAAAGTAACAACTTGGGCAGCATCAATAGTTGCTAAGTTTCAGATTTCTAGGATACATCCTGAAGGAGAGTTGAAGCCACCAAACTACAGATTCAAGCAACAAGTTAGAGGAGGTACAAAGCTAAAAGATGGTGTGTTGAGAAGTTTTGGCTAGCAAAGAAAAGTTGCAAGTTCATCTAGTAAAAGGTAACATTAAGGTGAATCTAATCACCTTGCAATCCTTCATCTACAGAGATCATTAAGGTAAGCAACTTGGGTGCAAGAAGGTTCATTAGTTGAACTTTAATTATTTGGTTCGTTATCAAGTTCCATTAGGCACCTTATTAGGGTTTAAAAGTTGCAAAGAGAAGGTTGCATATTAAAGTATTCAAAGGAGTGCAGAAGGTAGTTTCTAATAAGGTTAATACCTGCACATTAAAATAGGAGTTAGATATATTTTGAAAGAAAGAAAAATATCATCCTCCTATTATCTAGTTATAGAAAAGAATACATTACTTTTAAGTGAAGGTTGCATAGATTGAAGTGCATATTTTGAGTTACCTTTAAGAGTTCTTTACAAGAAGCAATAAGGAGAAATTACTAGTGCATTATACTAGTTACTCTTAAAAGGTTATTAAGTGCATTGGTTGTTAAGTTAAGGAGGAAGACCAAAGTGCACAAATAAGCATAATATCAAAGTGTCTAGAGACACTATTCGGTGCACAAAACCTATAGCTTATTGTGGCATAGAGAAGCCACCAAATAGGGTGTTATTCCTCCAGGGAGTGGAGAAGAAAACTACCATCAAAACCAAGAAAAGGAGCTACAAAAGAAGACTAGGAAGTCTCAAATTTTAGGTGCATATTATAGGTTGTTATTCAAGCACCAAACTTATCTTCTATTACTTCAAGTGGAGACAAAGGGTAAGTGTCTTAAGGACACACTACGAAGCCTAGCATCCTATCTACAAGTGGCCACCATTAGCACTAGAAAAAGTGCTTAAATAAGAGCCATTCCAAAAGGGCTCAACATCAACCATTAGCAAAGGAAAGCACAACTCAAGGTGCTTGAGCAAAGAGCCATCCATAGGGCTTAAAATCTACCTCATCAAGGTGTTAGAAGACACCGATGTTTGTCATCGAATCCAACACCTAAGGCAACATCAACCTGTAGTATAAAAAGGGCCTACGTAAGGTGAATATCATCCTATGTAAAACATAGCACCAAGGACAACATATTGTAGTGAAGTATAAGGTGAAAGCAAGGTGCATTACCAAGGGTCCAACTCAGATGAATCACCAATCGAGATACATATCGATAGCCACCATAGAACCTCCATTGCAGTGCTTGAGAACCTCCATAGTTGGATCCAACTTCATAGCATCACCTTTGAAAATGTTGGAGATAAGATACAAGAAGGCATTCACTGGCAAGAAATAGATGTTGAGTAAGAGATATTGAGGAAACCCTACATGCACAAGATTGGAGTGACACTTGCAAGTTTCTACCAAGGGATATTGTGCCACTTGGCACAAAGGTGAAAGAGCATCTCCATATTCATAACACTAGCACTCAAGTGAAAGGGCACTCAAACAAAGTAATATCTTTCATCATAATTCCAACACTCAAGAAGAGCATCTTTAGTGCTCATCAACATCTAGGAGTTACATTCAAACTTGCACCACGTAGCATAACACTTCTCAAGACCTAAAATAAGCATTGCACCACCTAAGGAGGAGACCAAGAGTCTTGAGCAACACCTAGTGCCACTTGGCACCCGCATCAAGAAGGCATAAGCATATTTATAGCCACCAAAAGTAAGAGTGCACATAGAGAGAGGGAAGCACATCCTAAGCTAGCATTGAATGCAGAGAAGTCAAGGCACATTTAAGTGGGATTAAGAGAGAATCAAAGACGTGATCGAGAGAGGATTAAAGGTGCAATTAAGGTAGAATTTGAGGTACTTAGCCAAGGATCAATGAAGGGTCAAAGGCACATTCAGGAGACGTCCAACAACTCACTGCCATCACTACCATATGTTCACCATCGAGGAAATACAATGCCCATGATTGAGGAGAGACTACATCAATTATCTCATGCATTCGACATTCATAAAGGTAAAGTCTCACATCGATTAAATTTTCTTTCATTAAGGAGTAATAAGGTGTATAATATAAGGTTGAGTTCATATAGCATTTACATTGGAGATACAAGCAAAATCAACCTTTAATACATTGGAAAGCAAATCAAAGGAGTTTATCCTTAATAGTATTTCAAAGCACATTAGTTGAAATACAATTATCTCAATATTTGCAATTAAATATCATAGGAGATATAAGGGTTTCTACTTAGTAAACCAAATTATTATTATTGCAAATATTATCAATTTCTAAAATTTCAAATTAGGGAGTTATAAGGAATACTACTTCAAACCTTAGTTAATTGGAATTTAGAAAATTGAACCATTGAATTTAAGGATAGAGAAGCAATATTATTGCTTTCTTAATAGAGTTGGAATTTATTTCTTAGACTTGTCTCATATTCACATCAAAGGGATAAAATAAATCCAACCATAGAGAACTCCATCAAATTGATAAGTGCATAGATCAATAGGAGAAATAAGATGAAATAAGAGTTGATTATTATAAATCCCAAAAACATTACAAAATCAACTCAAAAGGTGAAAAAATAGTAGCTAAGCACTTTATCAAGATTAGAACATATTCTAATCACTAGGGAGACATAAGGATCCTACAAAACCTAAGTCTTAGAAAGGTTTTATCAAAATAGTTTACATACTCTAAACTAGGGAGCTATAAGGATGTCCACTTTAAATAACACATTAAATAATGTAATTAGAAAAGGAGCAAGGAAAATAACAATGTGGTTAAAAAAAATAATTTATGTTTTAGGAAATTCAATGGATAATACGAAAGATGCAAATGGAATAGAAGAAACAATGGAATTTAAAAATATTTTTGAAAACTCACAAACTAACAGTTTGGTGAAAGTAGATTCTTGAGGAACATATTCTAGTAAGATAGTAAAGGTATTTGATGATAATTATACTAATGAAGATATTAAAGATCATATTCAAAAGTTAGAAAATAATATTTATTAAAAAGACCTCATATAGATTTATGAAAGAAGTAAAGATGGAATAGCTTCAATTGTATACACATGGTTTAACTATTTCATCAAGGAAATAGATAAACATGATATTCCTAAAACAAACAACAAAGGAGTTGGGATATTTTTACTATGCTCCTATTGCAGCCAATTTGGTCATGAGAAGGTAAACTACTAAAGTTCCCATCCCTGTAAATATTGTGGAGAAAAATATCATTCATCTTATTCTTGTTACTGCAAACATAAGTAGCCACTTTACTTGGCTTATAGTCGTCCATTTTTTTTACTTTTGAATAGCTTTGGAGGGATTGGACTAATCAAGAGGGTGTTGATCATTTTATTAGGCAGTTAGTTTGGATGGGTTCTACCATTCTTCTTTGGAATATTTGGAATGAAAGGAACAACCAAATTTTTAATCAAGATAGGAAGGATATTCACTATATTTGGAAAAAGACCATAGCCAACTTAGTTGAATGAGTCCATCAACTCCTTAATCACCCCCAAAAATCCCACCAAAGATGGGATCAAGTGATGCAAAGATTGAAGATTAAACCTTCTAAGGGCAACCAACTTAAAGGGAATGTGAGTATTAGTAAGATGGATAGGACTAGAAATTGGCAACCTCCTCCTAAGGATTTTGGAAAAGTCAATACCGATGGAGCCTCTAGAGGGAACCTTGGAAAAGCCAGTGTGGGAGGAATTGGTAGACTTTCAGATGGTTCCCTGGTTTTTACTTTTGCTGAGAATTTGGGTATTCTTTCCAATAACCTTGCTGAGGGGTATGGTATCCTTAGAGGCCTTTAGGAGGCTACTAAGGTTGGATGGGAAAAGGTGTTAGTTGAGTCTGAATCTCAACTTATGATTAATCTCTTGAAGACTCCTAAGAATCATAAGGTGGATTGGAGAATAAAAAGAATTATTGAGAAGATTCAGTTAATCCAGATGAGATTTTTGAAAGTTGATTACAGTCATGTGGTCAGAGATCAAAACAAGAGTGCTGATGCTTTAGCTAATTGGGCTTTGGACAAAGGTGATCTTACTTGTTATGGCCACCCTCATATATGGTGGGCTTCTCAAATTAGGGAAGCTCTTATTTCTATCATTTATTTGGATGGCTCCAGTTCTGAAGGTACCTAGTTTCTTCTTGTTTTTTTTTTTTTTGCTTCTCTTTGGTTCATTCAATTTTTTTTAGTTCCCTAGCTCATTCTATTATTTATTTTGTTTCCTCTGTTTATTCTTGCCTTAATAGTCTTCTGGTCTAGATAGGTCATTGTTTTTTTCTTTTTTCTTTTTTCTTCTTTGTTTTTTTTTTGTTTAGTTTTTTAAGGTGGGTGGGTTCTTTTGTTTTTTTGTTTTGTTTTTGTGTTCTTTGTGTTGTTTTTCATTGTTTTTGTGTTTTTGTTGTTTTGTTTTTTTTAATATTTTTTGTTATTGTTCTTGTGTTTTTTTCGTTCTTGTTCTTGGGTTTCTCTTTGTTTGTGTTATTTCATGTTTTTATGTGTGTGTTTTCTATGTTTTTTGTTTTTGTTTATTGTCTGTTGTTGGTTGTTTTTTATTTTTATTTTTATTTTATTTATTTTATTTTTTAGGTTTTGGTTGTGTTTATTTTTCATGTTTTTTTTGGGTTATGTCTTTATAGTGTTCTGTTGTTTTTGTCTTGTTTGTGTTTTGTTATGTGGTTCTTGTGTTTTTCTATGTGGTTTGTGCTGTGGTTTCTTTTTTCTTATTGTGCGTGTTTGGTTGTGCTTTTGTTTTTGACAGACTTAAGGAGCATGTTTTTTATTTTATTTTATTACTTTTGTTGTTATTTAGTTATTTTAAAATTGGTTTTGTGTGTTTGTTTGCTCCTTGAGTATGTCAAAGGTGGTAGGCCAGGTCCGAGTCTTGGGCATTTTTGGCGGAATGGATACCCCTGCCTCCTTGGGTCTTACCCAAAAGTGGCATCTCTTTTGGGATGTTTTCCAAAAAAAAAAAAAAAAACATAAGTACTATAAAAGATTTGAGGAGAGACTAGTATTTATATTATATTGTTTCTTCAAGTTATTATTTCAAAAGCATCCACTAACAATGATTTTAAGCTTAAAATTTTTGAAGATAAAGGTAACAGGCCATACATAAAGCTAATGAACAAAAATAGAAGAAGTTATGATCCTCTTATGAATTGCAATATTATGAGATCACTAGTTCATCAAGGATACCTAGAAGACTACAATGTCAGAGACTCTTCCAAATACCCTGAAACAACAAAAGACAGTGAAATAAAAATAACAAGAAGAGACAACATGAAGATAGAAGTAGTAGAAGAAGAAGAACCGAATCAAGCAAGACATCTGAAGATCGAAGATCCATATTGAAGACTAAAGTCTCCAATACCAAAATAATGTAATATAGGGGGGTGTTAGAGTATATTACATTATTGGGTACATGCTAATGTACCACCTTGGGTACATTACTAGAGTAGGAGTTTACTTTAGAGTAAATTTATGTAGTTACTTCAAAATTTAATAAATGCACAAGTGTTATAATGTGCAATGATACAAATGTACATGTAGTCCATATGTACATGAGTCATATGATAGAGTCAAAGGTAGATTGAAGGCCAAGGAACTTATATTCCTATATATAGGCCTTATAGTGAATGAATAGAGGAGAGAATATAGAGAGTGCATGATATAGATTGGTAGAGGAGTACAATGTGGTTCCTTTAAAAATAGTTTATGGAGTGTTCATGTCCTCCATTATACTGCATTGTACTATTTTTGTGAGATTTCATTAATGACATATTTTGAGTTATTGCAAAGATTTATCTCTTTGTTTTCTTGCATATTATAGTTCCATTATCATATAGATATCATGGCTTGCTTATCTTGCATCTTGTGGTTGCATTTCATTTATCATACACTCATCAAAATCTAACAAAAAACCACTTGCACTACTAAAAATGTACAACTACGATCTTTCAAAAGAGACTCAAGCTTTCAGAATGCATGAGTGAGATGTTATTACCTAGGTTAAAGCTTAAATTAGAAGATTGATGGCTCAAGATTTTAATGTAGATAATAGGTGAGATGACCTTAGCTATAGAGAGTAAAGCCTTTAAAGGCTAAACTTAATGAAGTCAAAGCTTTAAAGCTTGTATTAAAATCTCAATGATATCAATGCTTGAGAAAATGCAACCATTAGATGTGTTATACTTTAGGACCTATGCACACATCGAAAGATGAAAGTGCTAAAAAAATATTTGCAAATATATGAGATAGCAATATGATTGGTGTAAATCAACCACATGCTTAATGTTCAAGCCTTTAGAAAGGTTGAGCTTCTTCAAATAGCTAAAGTTTGAAGGGTTTAACCTTCAATTAAAATGCTTAAAGGCCTTGGTTGAGCCTAATAAAACTTAAGATCTTGGATTTATTGCATGGATGACTTAGCATTGAGCTTGTAAGCTTCTCTTCACATGATGGAAAGAGCTCGAAGAAGTTCCAAATTCATTTTGTGATTGGCTAATGGGACAACCTTAAGCTTTAAAGATATGAAGTCCTTGGTAGGTCTTATCTTTATTACAAGCTAAAGTGCTTTAGTGCATATATTATGGTAAGTGGATAGCACATGTTTTGGATTGTAAGCTTTTGGATACATGTTGATTTAAGAGTTAGAGACCACAAACTCATTAACAATCATATATTAAGCTTAAAATGGTTAGTGGAGATTAAAACTTGATAATTTATTAAACAAAAAGCCTATGACTCATTTGTTTCACTAGGCTTATTCATTTGAACCCATGAGCTCTTTCTCATTTTAAAAGACATGCAAAATTGGTCGATTGAAGAAAACCAACTACAAATTATGATTGAGGATTATTTATAATATAATGGTCATAAATCTTGTTATGCCCAACAAGGATTGAGCTTCTATTTACACTGTCATCCAAATTAATCCAACAAGAGCTAAACCATCAAAAGGAGAATGTTAGGTCTTATTATCAAAGAAAGATTTATTAACCTTCAAGCTTGATGCAAAAATCTTAATGCAACCAAATAAGCCATTACCTAAATATATACTTCAAAAAACTAAGCTAATAGTCAAATATTTTTAGAAGCTTTAAGGTAGCAAGTTGTAATGCAAATTTTTTGCACTACCCAAAAATTGCAGTCTTTAAAAGAATACCCAAACATTAAAGATGTCCAAGTGAAATAGGTATTTTAAAGGCACAAATCTAGAGAAGTCACCTAGAGCATGTAGTAAAGTAGTTATAGTTGACATCTCAAACATGATTCCCTATCAAATTTAATGGTTTTTGTTTTAAGAAGTTATAGATTTGTCACCATGATTATTATTAGAGCAATAAATGGATTTTAATGCCTTTTAGCTAAATTTGACTCAAAGGCATGAAGCCCATAACACACCTACATAGTTTCAAGCATATTATCATAAGCATAGTTCCAAATGTTAAGCCATAAGATCCTAGGGAGATAATCTCACATAAGAGAGATGAACACAATGAAGGAATTTGTTCTTGATTTTATCATGTGATAGTTGGATGATTAATGCAACAAAATATCAATTTATGTAGGTGGTTGAAATTTAATTACAACATTTAAAGTGGTAGTTTTCTAGGGTTTACCATGAGATCAAGCCTTTGTGTTATAAATAGTAGAATATTAGATGTAATAAGTGTTGGTCCCTTTAAAAATTTTGTTACTTAGATTCTACAATTTTTAGCCCTCTTTAAGTTTGTGCATTTTAAGGATTTAATTCAAGAATATCTATAAATTCTTTGAGCATTATAGTTTCATATTTATGAGCAATTATACTTTATGATGCCTTTAATAGATAAAATCTATGGAGGAAATTATTTTTATTCTTGATAGACCACCACCATTTTATGTCCCTCTCTCTTTTACATAGATTAATTTAGGGTATTTTTCAAAATATCATTCTTTAGATATTTATTTTAATGACAAAATTAAAACATTCACTATGTATGGGTTTGAGAGTCGCTCTAGGGAGCAAAGCGGTTTAAAAAATCAATAGTTTTTTGGCACACCTAATAGGACTTTAGTCCAAAGTATTTTCAATCTTGAAATTTTCATCTATAAAATCTATTGCATTCATGATTCTAATACAATTCAAATTTATGCCTAAAATTTTTACATACTTAGCTTTATAGTAAAAGGTCACAAGTTATTAGCTCTATAAACCATAAATCCATCTATGTTGCAAATGCAATATTCAAGGAACTCAAAAAGCAAAAGCATAATAATATTTTCTATTCATTGGATCATTAATGTTTTAAAGTTATTTATGACACCATTAGTTGCTCACTCTAGTATATGAGAACCAAATCTCAACACAAAGCAACTACTAAAGGGAATACCCAAAAATCATTTGTGGAGTTGGACTTATGATGAATAAGAATAAAGAGAGGACATTCCACTTTTGAAATAATTACTCCTAGCACTCTATAGAGGCCATCAAAGCTATTTTACCTCTAGCTAATGGATTACAAATCCTAAGAAAAATATCCATGGTGTAAAATCCAATACAAAATCCACCCCAAAATATTCCTACATGGAATAACACACATCCATTGATTTTGACACAACTACATAGCATTCTTTCATCCCTTCTTTAAACTATTTTTTATTTCATCGAAGATAATTATAAGAGGCTTTATGAGCATTTGATTGAAGCCATTGCCTTGTGTGCAATGCACAATGTGTAAGATGAACATGTCGTGGCTAGGTTGCTACTTTAATACTTTAGAGATAAAGTGTTGAGATGGTACTATTTCTTAGAGGTTGTATATCAAAATTTGGTATCAATTAGTAAGATTTTTCTAGAAGATTTTTAGAATTTATAAATTTATTTTTTGTGTTGGAATACGTGGTAATTAATATTCTCTTGACACCACAATCAACTTTTGTACTTGTATTGTTCATATTTATCCTTTGGACCCATGTAAACCTTGAAAAAGGTACTTTTATAATATTTTATTTCTAAAGGTCAGTATCACAATCTTGACCTAAATATAACTTGTATCTGCGTATAAATATCCTTTCATACCAACCATTTTTATTATTAGTTGGAGTGTTATTTCATTTTCATGTAGTTGGTGTCCATAGACACCCCCATATATTTTATGTTCTTTGTTCTTCATTTTATGTATTTCTTTTCAAGCAATTTTGGGTAATATTTAATTCCATTAATTTCTAGAAACTATTGTGAATATAACATGATATCAAAGCAAGTGTGAATCTACATTACTTGATTGCTTTTGTTGGCAGTTTGGTTTCTAAAACTTCTTAGAAGGAAAACTATGATTGGAGAAACTAAGAAAAGTTTTTGAAAGTTAATTGTGGGATCAAAATAAGACTTTATTGATTAAACCCTAGGTGGACTTGGATTGCGAGGGTCTCACCAGGATTAGTATATTTTCTCCAGGAGAGACATAGACCATTAGGTTCCTTTGTTCCTTTCATTGGAACTCAACTTTTTAATTAATTTTTGATCAATGGATGACCTAGTTTCTTGAGGTTTTTTGAAAACCTCATTCATTTACTATGGATATTTTCAAAAAATCCATTTCCTTTTTTTTTTTTTGTTAATTTAGTTATACAAATAAGAGGATAGGTTGCTTGGATTGAATGAAAGAAGAAAAGAAGTGGTTGAATATCTTCAAAGAAACCCTTGGTGTGAGAGAAGCCATGGGTAGGATTTTGTGCTTATCAAAGACATCTGTGCTAC
Organism: Wollemia nobilis; assembly: GCA_028583015.1. Taxonomy (NCBI): domain Eukaryota; kingdom Viridiplantae; phylum Streptophyta; class Pinopsida; order Araucariales; family Araucariaceae; genus Wollemia; species Wollemia nobilis. The sequence continues at coordinate 3,565,794 of JAQPPZ010016970.1, read as the reverse complement.
TCGAAAAAGTTATAAAAAAGGTTTGATACCTTTTCTATTACATAGGCATGAGATGTCTTGATTGGTTGCATTTGTAAAAAAAGACTATTTTGGGCAAACCATGATGGAAATAGATGAAATGTTAATGTTTTTTTAATTATTTAGAAAATTTCAAGGGGGCCTCATTTAGCACTTTACTCATTTTACCTCCAAGTATGTAAATTTTGTATTAGAAAAGTTTTCCTTTTTTTCTCTAGAATTTAAAATTTAACATTCAAATTAAGAATATTCCAAGGAATATTCCTTGGCCAAACAGGAAGAATAGGGTATATGGGCATGCACTTGCATCAATATGATGCAAGATAACATAAGCAATAGGCAAGAAAGGGGGGTTCAAACCATGTTTTTGAGTTTAAATTTAGCTCTTGTCCTTCATCTCCTAAGTAGAGTGCTTACGGAGATGGCTAGCCAAGCCAAACTTGAAACTTGGCACATGGAAGGTCCTAAATTCATATCTTCCTAGTTTCATATTATCAATTTTAATAATTACATCATCATATTCTATGATTATTTGGCACCCTACTATGGTGTGGTATCCTATGATGATGTGGAACCCTATGATGACATGAGAGTGGATGACTTGATCTCTTTATAGGCAAGTGATGACATGGTGATGATGTACGAATGATATTTGGTAGTCCATAGTTGACATGATGGTCTATACAGGTGATATGATAGCCAATGCATGAATCTTGAGGTGACATGGTAGTCTATACAAGTGACAGGATATGACACATGGTAGCTAGTGCATGTACTAATGCAAGTAATGACATGGTAGTCAATGCACAAATCCTAAAATGACATCTGGTAGGTGATGTATGTACTGACATGACAAGTTTCGATTGGGTTGATATGGTAGACCATATATCATTAGATACATATAAATATGATATCAACCATTCATATTTCCTCATCTCATAAAACTTGATAAGTAACACAATCAATGATAGACTTGATGATGCATAGATTTTGAAGAAAATCAAGATTCAATAAATGGTATAGTGTGATTCACAAATCAGATAATAAATCAAATCATGATAAGTGACATCACATTATTTTTTTGTATTATACACAACACACACTTGGAATCTCCTCAATCACTAATATAGTGAAACATAGTAGGCTTCCATTCATTGTAAGCACTATTTTTTAATTTTTAATTTTCAAAGGTTTTGGAGTCATTTTTTGTAATTTTAGGGCCATAGCTTTTGCATACAAATTTAAATTGAGCCCCTTTTTTGAAATTGCATGGTTTTTTGAGATCTTTGTGTTGGTGTTGTTTTTTCTGGTCACAACTATACTTAAGATTTTGTAGTTTGGTAGAATAGTAATGGATCACAGTGTGTCCTTGTTGAGTGATCCAAACTATCCTATATGGAAAATCAAGATTGAGTATTTGCTCTAAATCAAGGGGCAACTCAACCATGTGAATGAGGAAGCTCATGAAACTTAATAAAAAAATGAAGTAGCTCTAGAAAGACAAGAAAAATGAGGCTCATGGTGCCATAACTATTCATGTTGACAATGCATATGACACTCATGTTACTTGTAACATGGACCCTAAAGTGTTTCTTGATAAAGTTTAAGGGTTATGTGATTGAATTGATTCCACATAAATTAGTAGATTGGAGGCTAAGATTACAACTTTATCTATTGACTCATTTAATATTTTTGATGAGTATATAAGTGGTTTCAAGAAACTAGAAGAAGAAATTCATATCATAAGAGGACTTACTAAGGAAAGAAGAGACGTACAAGAAGCACTAGAGGAGGAAAATAATATTGAATTACTTATTATTATCTTTAAAAATGTATCAAAGACATATGAGATATACCTTTAAAATACTTCATGTTTATCTTCTAGACTTTCTTGTACCATCAATTGATGAGGTATTCCAATTAAGTTTTGCACCATTAAGCTAGGAGACATAGGTGTAAGAGAAATTCTATTTTCAATTAGGCTCATCCAAAGGAAGCTATTTTCAAACCTCAAAAGGACAAGCCAAAATAGAATGAGGAGAATCCAAAAAATCCCTTCAAGAAGCCTACATATGAGTTTTTTTAAAATTAAGGTCATAAGGATGAATTTTTTCTAATTTGCATCAAGAAAATTAAGGAAGCAACAAGAAAGGGGGTGTTGATGATGTTGTCTTCCATGCATGAGGTGAGGAAAATTTTTATGAAGAAACCTCACAAGCACATATACCAGTTCATTCAACATACTAGACATATAATTCTTGACATGACTGGATTGCAAATTCAAGTGCCACTAGGCACATGATAAAGCAAAACCATCTTCTACAGGGCTACAATAAAGCACATTTAGAGGAGCACATTATTATTGAATATGATTATTCATTGTAGGTTGTAGCATGTGGATAAATTAGCATTGGATCTCATATTTTGAGGAGGCACTTCATGTTCCTAATATTGGCCCTAACCTTTTGTCTATATATTGCATTAATCATACAAATAAGAAGATAAATTTTTTGCTTGATTGATTAAGAATATAGACAATGGCTTCAAAATAACTGCTTCTAGCTATTGTGATGAGTTGGACTAGATGTATAAGTTGAAAGAAAGGAAAAATCTCCTTTGCACTCTTATACCACCTATTTTAGCAAGAAAAACTTTATTCCTATGGTTGCTTATATAGATAATGAAAGTCAAAAGGGACATAATAGGCTTAGGAATTTTAGCTATGTATATTTAAAACACAAAAGTTATCATTAGATGGCCATTGGGATTCCATGCATTATCTTTCCAAGTGGTGCATGTGAGGGATGTATTCTAGGGAAGCATCACAAGGGGACCTTTCCAAAAGATATTTCAAGACAAGCCTCTCATCCATTAGTAATTATACATAGTGATATTTGTAGACATATAGGTACACCATATCTTTAAGGAAACATGTACTTCCTCCTTTTCATTGTTATATATGTGTGGTTGTACACTATTTGCACTAAGGATGAGGTCTTTGAGAGATTCAAACCTTCAAGGATCTTATTGAGAATTGGTTAGATAGGAAAATAAAATGTCTAAGGACAAATGGAGGAGTGAGTATGTTAGTCATGCCTTTCATGATTTTTTGGCTTTACATGAAATTGCATATCAGAAGACTATTTATTATGCTCTTGAATATAGTGGTATGGCTGAAAGAAAAAATAGGATGATCATAGAGATGGCATGATGTATTATTCATACCAAGGAGATGGATTATAAGTTCTAGGGCATGGCTGTCATTTGTGCAACATAAATTATCAACAATATTTTCACTAGGGTAGTCTAGGTCATGATACATCTTGGGAGATTAATAGGGGATAAACTTCATGTGTCCAATATTTTTTTGGGGTCTTTAGCATAGGATTATATAACCAAGGATATTTGAAAGGAGAAGGAATCAAAGAGTCACAAGTGCATTTTCATGGAGTGTTCAAATACCTCAAAGGTATATCATCTTTACAATCCTCATAGGCATGAGGTTTTGATCTAGAGAGATGTTATCTTTGATGAGGTTCTTCCAAGAACTTATTTCATTTCATCCCAAGCCTTTGATAGATGAATCTTCTAATCCTTTGACCATATCATATTCAAAAATTTCTTCTAATATTTGGGTTGGATCTCTTCCCGTTAGAGCATATTCTTCATCTTATTCATCTTCATCTTTGAGTTAAGGTCCATTACCTATTCATTTGGCCCCTTTATCGGTAGCACCTTATTCTCTAGATCCAAGGCATGTTGAATAGGACACATAAATTTAGAGTGTTTCAACTTTGCTTGATGATATAAGTGGTGATTTTGAGTTATATTATTTAGTAATATATTTTGATATTGAGTTGACAGATAATGCATATGATTTTACCTTAGTCAATCCAACACCCAAGTGGGTTAAGATGTTTCTTAAGGATGATAAAATTTTCCTATATCTTGAGCAACATTGTAAATATCCTTCTCAAGCATTGCTCTCAAAGGTATCTATAGACAACAATATAAGAAGAAATGAGTATTCATAACTATATGACAAAAGACCTACATAATGTTTTAGAATTTTGCATAATATAGTGTTTTGTAAATACGTATAGTTAGTTGTCACATAATAAGTTTGGACTAATTAGCAAAAGAATTGTAAGGAATATAAAATATGTAATCAGCCATTAGGAAGATGTTTTGACTAATTAATTAGTCTTTAAATGATTAGTTAGAAGCTTATACTGATTAATTATGTCTTAGGCTGATTAGTTTTGGAAGCATTAGTTAAGGCAGTAACAAATGGATAGTTGGGGATTTTGGAGCCTTGTTGGTTACAATAACCACCAAGGCCATCCTATAAATACACCCCCTACTCATTTTTGTAATCATCCACAATTTATGAATCAATACAATAATTAGAATTTTTAAATATTGTGTAGATTTTCATGTGAGAAATCTAGTCTTGTGTTGTAGGTATCCAAATGATGCATGCTATGGAGTAGGTTGGAAGTAAGCTGATGTTGTTGTTGTATGTATTATGCAGAGTTGTAGGAAAGAGAACATAGATACGAGTTTGAGGGTTTATAGAGTAAGTTCATGATTGTAGGATTTATCATGAAGAATCCATCTAGACTTATCCATCTAGACCTAGCTATCTATACATATAGTCACCCATATAGGCCTATATATATCTATACTTGCATCTACCCACTTGGCATACAACCCATCTAGACCTATAGCTATCTGTATGGAGGTAAACCATCTAGCTAGTTACCCATATGGAGTTACCTATCTAGTCCATTATCCATATGGGGCTACCCATCTGGAACTACTCATCTAGCAGGTTACCCATTTGGGGAGTTAACTATCTGGAGAGGTACCCATATAAAATCATCATTCTGTAACTTATTTTTCAAGTGCAATCTATCATTGGTTATTTGTCTAGTGATACACAATATAGTTTAGTACCATGATTAGAAATCAAGTTTGTCATTCCTTCCCCTCCTACATTTGGTAGCATTGCCTAGATTAACTTTGGGTCAAGGAAGAACTAAACACGATAAGGAAAAAATGTGAATGATATATTCTAGGCTACAAGGCCAACAAGGAAGGAATTAGATACCACTTAGATGAAGTGAAATACTGGTAAATCAGAAGACACAAATTCAAGAAGAAGTTTTACAACTAGAGGTGGAATGGGTGTTGAACCCCTTGCATGATGAAAGCATGAGAGCAGAGCGAGAAAGGTGGAAAAATTATTATTAATAATAAAAAATAAAGTACAAAATCAAATAGCAGAAGGCATACCTAACATTGGAAGTAAGGAGAAGATGGTAACACCTAATACAATAGAGAGAAGTTGGTCAACGGGTGTAGAAGATCGAATTTTTGTATAAAAGCCACCACATGTGGGTTCTTGAGGAGGAAGACCAGAACTGTACCTCATATACTCATGAAGAAGATTATGAAGTAGTGGCATACACGAGTTAGGGAGAAGGCTATTTTAATAAATACTTGAACACTATTTTGAGCCACCTACAAGGGAAAGGGAGTGGAATATAACTCCACAACAATCATCATCAAGTGATACCCATGGTGGGAGAGTCCCAATAGGAAATTTTGCCAATAGAGTAGACACATGGAAATGTGCATCCTTCACTGGGGAAGGGAAAGAAGATCCAACATGACATATAGGTACTTGCATTACAATTTGGGGGGAAAATGGAGTATTGCAACTAATAGTGGTTGCAACTATTTTCAACCATCTTACGAGAGATGGCTATGGATTGGTATCTAAAAGGATAGAATACCAAACCATATGCATAATGAAATACCTTTAAGATATGCATTCATAGAAGAATTTTAGCCATTGAGGGATGATACAAAGATTATCACAAAAATATTTGCAACAAAATAAAACTAGAAGATGTCAAAAGTTACAATCAAAGATTGAAACAACTGGTTGATAAAATGCAAATGCTACCTGCAGATGGGATGGTGAAATATTGATTTTTAGACAAACTACTACCTAAATATAGGAAGAAAATGAAAGTGGTACCATCCTCCACGTACAAGGAAGCTATTGAAAAAATAAATAACTTTGGGAGCAAATCCAAATAAATAGCCACAATAATTAGAGGATATTCAAGGAATGATGATTTTGACAGTGATACAGAAGATAAAGTCCAAAGTGCCTACATTCCTTTAGAAGGGAATTTGATAAAATCATGAAAGAAGTTAAAGGAGAAGTGAGGAAAGATCAAAATGATATTTGGTGCTCAGACTGTAAAGTGGAAGGACATACAAATATCAATTACCCAAAGAATATGTATTTCAACATAGTAGGGCATATGATGGTATATTGTCCATTCAATCCAAAAGGAGTTAGGCATTAGATTATGACCGTACAATAGGAGGAAAAACTAAATTCTTCAATAAATGGGTAAGGTGCAATGAGTGGTAGATTTAGGAATAATCACTGAGGTGGAAGATAGGGTGGACAAAGTCATCTACAATATGACTATGAGGGAAGACCAATCATCCAATACCAAAATTGTTAAGAATAGGGACACTTTGTGAAGAATTAATCCAAGCCTTAAAATACAAGCAATATGAATGGTAGAAATGCTACCCAAATATGTATATGGTGTGGATAAAGAAACCATAAACATATAAACTACCCAAACAAATCAAGTATGAGTGGTACATAAAATTTCAATTGGATTGACATTGGGGAAGTTAGTACCAAGATAGAAAAAGAAAAAGAAGTCCTAGTGGTAACGAGATATCATGCTAGAAAAATGGAGCAATACGATGGTAGGAAGCTCAAGAAATGATCAAAGTGGAATTGAAAAAATAAAAGCAAGAAAGGCTAGTCCAAGAAAAAATCTTGAAGAAGATGGAGATCATAACAAATAAACAAGCATCAGTCGAACGTTTGGTAACATAGGTACTTAATACAACTTTGGAAGTTAAAGTATTAAGTCTATTTATTGTAGTGCCTAAATTATATGCTCCACTCAAAGAAGTGATAAAAACAAAGAATAGAAAAAAAGTTTGACAGGTAGCTAACATCAAGCAAGGATAATTTATCGATCCTACAATACTAATGATTGAAGCAGGAAAAAAGCCAGGTTTGGTTTATATGGAGATATTGGACCATAAGCTAAATCAAGTAATCATTAATGGAGGATCAAGTGTAAATGTGATGCCAAAGAGAAAATGGCAAAGTATTGGCCAACCAACACCAAGATCTCTAAGTTTCAAGTTATATGGAGTTGACCAATATGGCATTGAAACAAGAAAAAGTATCGATGAGCCAAAAAGTGTGTATAGTAGAAGAACATTTAATTCTAGATTTCGTTGTAATTGCGATGCAAAAATGTGGGTGGATAAGAATAGAAAAGGTAAATCACAATTGGGAGAAAGAACACCTTATCTTCAAGAAAGGTCAACACAGGTACTTGATTAATCTAAAGAACCAGGTAGTAGGCCAAGATATTGCAACTTTGGATAAGTAAAAAGTTTTTCATTAGATGAATAAATGAGATATGAACCAAAAAAAGGAGTATTGCAATTAGAAGAATGCATAAAGGATCATAATGGAGAGGATAAAGTCTTACTCCACTGACATATGGAAGATTATGAAGTATTTTCTCCACAATTTCTATGAATCAATGCAAAGGATGAGATTCAAGAGAATGAAAAGGATCCCATGAGAGGAGAGAGCAGAAAAAAGAAATCAGCAGAAGAGAAGGATCAAGAATAGAAAAACTGAATATTTCTCAAGAACTTTACAGAACATACGATAAGAGATGCAACAATTGAGGATAAGTTAGCCTATCCTATTGATGTCCGAAATGTAATAGAAGAACTTGAGCCCATTAAGTATGCAGGACCAAGAATGGTTCAGGTTGACTTGGGAGAAGAAGGTGAAGAGAAGATTATTAATGAGGGGATGATTGGGATCCTACACTAAAAGCAACAACATTCAAGATTTTTATAGAATATAAGGATGTCTTTTCTTAGATATACAAGGATTTGAAGGGAGTACCACTAGAGCTGTGTGTACATAAGTTCCTTTGATTGAAGGTGCACAACCAGTAAGGAGGTGACCATATAGAATGAATCCAAAATACACAACCTTGGCGAATGCTAAAATTGAGAAAATGTTGGATGTAGGCATAATATTTAAAGTTATGACAAGCAAATGGATGTTACCAATTATAATTACCTTGAAGAGAGAGGCAAATAAAATCTAGACTTGTATGGACTTCTGGAGCCTCAATGTTGTAACTATAAAAAATCCCTTCCCAATTCCCTTAATGGAATCTCTTTTGGAGGAGGTAGCCAGTTACAAGATTTATTTGTTTTTAGATGGATTCTCAGGGTATAACCAAATATGTATTACGAAGGAAGATAAACTAAAAACCACTTTTATAGTGGAAAATGGAATATATCCTTACAACCAAATGTTGTTTGGATTCTGTAATACTCTAACTACTTTCCAAATAATCATATTATATATTTTTGATAAAATATCCACAAGTAACTTCAAAGCCTTTCTAGATGATTGGTCCCTATACAAAAATACATAGGAGTATTTGAAGGCATTGGAAGAATGTATAAGCTTGTGCAGGAAAGGTTGGATATCATTAAATCTAGGCAAATACGTATTGATGGTACCATATGGAAAGTTGTTAGGGCATATTGTATGCTAGGAATGTGTGAAGCGTAACCTAGATAAGATATGAGTGATACTACTAATGAAAGAGTCACATGATGTAAGTTCTATGAAGACCTTCATAGAAATAATTGGTTATTATAGGAGGTTCATCAAAAACTATGCATAAACCTCTCATCCACTAGATGCTCTTACGTGCAAAGGTGTTCCTTTCAAATGGGCGGAGGAACACTAGGAGGCTTTTGAGGGTTTAAAAGAGCACTTGGTGAAGGAAACTATCCTAGTTTATCCAAATTGGAAAAAATAATTCTATTGAGAAGCAACACACCCCATGGATGATAAATTTTTTTATCTTTTAAAATTTAAGATTTTATTTTCTTAGGGAACCCTTTTGAAGTCTAAAATAATTTGTTGTTTGCCTTGGTTTATTTTATTTTGAAAGTTTGAATCTTGATGTACAATTTTCCTTGTTCACTTTAAAATATATAAAAAGGTAAACCTCTTTATTTTATGCGTTATTAAATATTATATTATCATTATTTAATATGTTTTTTTTTGACCATGAACTTCTAATTTTTGCATGCTTTAGTAGGTTTCCAAACAAATATGTTAAGTATTTGTGCATTTTGTAGGTTTATCTGGCGCTTGTATTCTAGTCATTGAATGACATCTGTATTTCAATCACAGTGTGGTGCCTATATTCCAGTAATAGAATGGTGCTTGTATTCCAATCATAGTCTGGTGCCTGTATTCCAATCATAGTCTAACACTTGTATTCCAATCATAGTCTAACACCTGTATTCCAATCACATAATGGCTCATGTCTTCCAGTCACAGTGTGGTGCCTGTATTCCAGTTACATAATGGTACATGTTTTCTAGTCACAATTAAAAGCAACACCTATATCCAAAATTTGCAGAAAATATTTGAATATAATGCATTCACACAAGATTTTAAAAAATATCTGAATACGCGTAAATTTATTCAAGGATAAGGTAGCTCATGTTAAAAATTCAAAGGTCAAAACGTGTGGACTTTACGATATTTTTGTATTAAAAGCAACTGGATAGAAAGTAAAGAAAAATTTACAATTGGCTAAAAAATAAATACATCAGCTCCATCAGGAAAGTGAAATATCTATAGCTAACTAGGAGATAAAGACATCTGCCATGCTTTGGCTGAAAATTAAAGGAAAATACCTGCAGTTAGCTAAGAAGTGAATGCATCTGCAAACACGCAAGGGCTGTTTTGGTTGAAAGTCTCCTATAGTTTATGTTTTAAATTAGTTAAGTCTCCTCTTCCTATGAGCTGTCTGATTTCATTAAATATTCTTAAAAACTAAAATTCGACGAAAATAAATACGTAGAAATATTCAAATCTGCAAAAGGATATTTTTGTAAAATATCACATGAAAATAATTAATCCGCTTGTAAGAGTGGATGGATAGGGGAATGCTTTATCTATAAAAGTATTTTTATGGATCATTCACAGGGATGCAAGAATTTGTAACAAAAGTTTTATCAAAGCTTTTTTTAGACTCCTTTTATTGATGTGGGATTTTGGTGGTTTTACTCTGAAGCAGCGTAGCCAGGTGCTTAATCTGCTCTTTGAGTGTTTACGGTGCCCTCTTCCTTATTCATGTTTTCAATAAATTTTTTATTATTTTAATCTTTGTGAATCCGATTGATTTCCATATATTGTTGATGTTATTTATGAACTTAATTGTAGATTAATATTTTTGAAATTAATTTCTTTTCCCGCTGGTTTTGATTTTGTTGCATGAGCAGAGCTGCTAGCAAAATCATCCCAACAAGTCTAAAATTTTAGAAGTGTTAAACTATATTAAGAATTATTTAAATTATTTGTTTTGAAGATATGAACTTGATAGTTTTGGTCTACGTGCATGAGCGTTTGCTAGCCGCAGATTCATCCTGTTTATTTTGGGAAAAAATGTGGTTTAAATAAATTACTCTATTTTATTACTCAAATTTACTCCTTGCTACATAATGAGTCAGTCTTAGAAATCTAGGCTATTTATTATTCTATTTATCCTAATTTGTGAACATAATAGCATGCTCAAATTGAAAGGTGATTGATGATTAAATTACAGAGTTTCACCCTTCTTTTCTGCCTGTTGTGGCCATTCCACAATTAGCCCCAAATTTGGGGACCCACCTTAAAAGTTTGGAATTTTGGAATTTTTGGTCATATTTGAGTGATAGTTTTTCTTGTTTTAAGGTTCTTTGTCGACTAGTGCTTCCTTTTCTATTTTTCTTTTGTTGGGAGTTGCCTAATGTTTTAGGTTAGCTTTAGAAATTTGAATTTTAAATTGCTTACGTTAATGTTTTAGTCATGATTGTTTTAATTGTGGCTATTCGAACATTTAATGCTGAAGCTTTAAAATAAAAATAAAAATAAAAAAATATAATATATAATAAAAGAAAAAAATAAAATTATATATATATATATATATATATATATATATATATAATATAAAATAATAAGATTTATAGTTTATTTATTTTAAAGTGTTGTTTAATTTAGTTTTTTTTATTCTTATTGTATTGTATTTAGAGTCCAAGTGTTGGTTCATTTTAATTTTGTTTTAATGTTTAACTTACTACGATTTTGCGTGTGTGTATAGGTGGACATGGTTAGCCAGCGACTACTCCCGAGACTAATGCCGATAGATGGTTCTATTTTTATATTGTATCGTTGATGAGACATGCGATATGGAATATGACGAGGATTACACTGTTGGATGATTTTGGATGACTTTGGATTTATGGTGAGTACACGGGGACCATGTAAGGTGACGATCGACGGTGATGATGTGGCCTCCAAGGGGCTCAACAATGCTAGCTTGGATAGACCTACGAGATGAATTGTGACAACGCGCACAGTGACAAATGACCTAGATGGTGAGACAAATCATAGTAGCAAACAACATCGCACTCATGTCGACATGGAGGATGGGTACTCCCAGAGGCATAGACACCTTCCACATGCAGAGTGATGACCATGTAGATTTCTAGACAGACCTGTGGGACACTAATGGCTGACATGAAACACCTATTAGACCCTGTGGACTCAAACCCATGTGGAGACAAAGCTACTTTATCATGAACGAAGAAGAAAAGGGTCCCATAATTAATGGTGAAAAATCCAAGTAATATTACACTATAGGGAGACTATCGTAGGAGTTTTCCAAATTGTCGTTAGGAGCTGCAAAAATTTATTACCCCTCCAGGGTGGTTATTAGTGAAAGCATAGGGTTTGTTTCAAGAAGGCTCTGGATGGATTATCGAGTGTGTACGCATGCAACAACTAGGAGAGTACGTAGGAAAAAACTTAGACAGGTAGTGACCAGTGAACACAATAGATGGTCGATGACAAAGAAACAGTGGAGATGCTTAGCAGGATCAGATAACATCGACAACCAAGGTGGAATAATAAAATACGTGGCCCAAGTTGTAATATTTCTTAAGGTTAAATAAAGCATCTATGGTGACGTGATGAATGAGAGTAGGAATGTAAGTCACATAGCATGATGAAATTAGAGGGCTTTGTTCAATTTTGGCAATTAATTAAATTGAAATATCCTTATAGGAATGCGTAGAATGTGTGACAGAGGAAAGTTATTTAAATATAGAAATAGATATTGCTAAGATTATCGCCAAAATCTAAAGAAGTTTCACATGTTGTGGTGTTATTATTACGAGTCAGATTTTGAATTCTTGGGAAATAGATTAAGAGAGCCCTACATCATGCAGATAAGTGCGTATATAGAACATACGAAGAAGACCGTGAAGAGACTAAACTACGGATACAACAATGTTCACAACCGGTTCGCCATGTAGGACTTCGAACGGGGTCAAGTAGCAGTATGCACTACTTCAATTTAATTTTCTATTATCGGTGTGTGATAGGCATAGGGGTCCAAAATGGTAGTAGATTTTATATGCGGTGCACTGCTAGACGTTGACATGTTTCAGAGGCAGAAGCACCATTGTGCAGCGTTTGGTAGAGAGTGTAATATGGCTCAACGTTTCATGGTGGCTCAGGTGAAAGATAAAATCATCAGTTTATGAACCATGTACTATAATATAATGATTACATCCGTTGCATCTTCTAGACCATAATGAGATTCCCTCTTGAGAATAGTTGAGGCTCACATGGAGGTTGCGGCGGTTACTAACTATAGTAGTTCTAAAACAAAGCCGTTGAGAGAAAGCATTATAGGACAAATAAAGTAGATACGTGAGAAATAATTGGAAAGGGTTGTGGAAGTATCACGTTTTGGCTGTGCTTCGAATCAGTTATAAGCTCATGTGTTGTTATTATAGTGTATTTGTATTATTACATAAGACAAAGGGAAATCAACTTACTAAGAAAGCATTGGATGCAACATCAAAATAAAAAGAAAACTATTGGATGTAATAAGTTGGGTGATAGGTAAAGTCTCACAAAACAGGTTTTATTATAATCTTTGCCATTACCAAGGTGAGGAGGCCTCGTAACGTAAAGAAGATAACAGAAAAGCGTTATGAGAGGAGGAAAATAAACAATTTCAAAGAGAAGGTGTTATCAAAGAAAAAGAAAATCGAAGAGGGGGAACGAACAATCAAGGAGGATATGTTAAATATAGCATTGAAGAAAGGAGATGGGGTTGGAAATTTGGGAAGCAAAGTTGCAGATTGAAATACAGAGATGTAGGCACTGGGCTTGTTTTAAATATTTTCCTTCCACCTCGCTAGGCCTGTATTTTTCACCATGGATGCCATTTAGAGTTGGTATTCTGTATTTTTGGACTTTATTGAAAATATTTCTTATGCAATATGTTGGAAATATATTGAGTTTTCATGCATGCTAATGGTGGACTCATATACTGTTTTTAATATGTTGCACATTTTTCCTAGAAGATCGCACCGCATTGAATATTGGATTGCGTGAATATGGATCCCATTAATGCTGGTTTTACGTAGGATACTAAAGTTTACAGGGTCTAGTGAAATTTTAGGATTGTAGCATTTTGTTTTATTGCATGTTATTTTATTTTATTTTTCTAACTCTTTCTTTTTCCATTTTTTAAAAAGTTTTCAAAATAAAATAAAAAATATAAAAATATATAAAATTCCAAAAACAGAGGCATAGATTCAAATAATAAGCTCTAAAGTTCCATTTAGAGCAAGTTCGATTTTGTTTTAAGGCAAATGTAAAATTCCACAATTATTCAAAGTTTGCAGTTTTTAAAGGGAATTTTGCAATTTCCAATTTTACATGTTTTCACATTTCGAAATGAGATTTGGATTTCAAGCTTTACGTTTTATTTTCAAGCAATAAATTATTTTTCCTTTATGAAAATTTCAATTTCATTAAAGGGGAATAATTTATAAGGCATTTAAAGACTATTTTTTTTAAAACAATAAATTAGCTTCCTTTTATGAAAATCACAATTTCATACAAAGGGGGTAATTTATATGGCATTCTAAAGGCCATCACATTTTAAAATAAATACTCATGCACATTCAATTTCTGTCATGTTCAAAGCAACATAAATTAATCCACTCATCATTTTTAGATTCACATTTTAGAGGTAGATTTTAATCTTTCATTACATGCTCAGAGCAAGGTTTAATAAAGGATAAAATTGGTTAAACTTGCTTAACAAAGGAAGATAAAATCTATCTAAAAATATTTCAAGATAAAAGAAATTTCACTTTTACATCGTGGTCATATGAGGGCCAATCATATTTATTCTCCTTTTAAGTTTCATGAACAATAATAGCACAACATAATAAAGTAACACCAACACAGGCCCCTTGTTAACAGTTGTTTTGCAGAGCACTAAGGTATTCCAAACACTTATTTGACACATTTATACAAGCATACATGCACACATTAAGTAAAGGGAACCTTGAAGAAATGTTTATTTATTTGCAAGAGAATGTTTTCGAATCAAAATCCTAGCTGTGAGTGTGGTTTTGCACTTGGGCAAAATTACCACTCAACACTGCCCTACTCTCCTTCTCTATTTTTGTTTATGAAATGAACCATTTTTATGCTTCTTAAAATTATATATTATTTTAACTTGCTCAATTGGGAGTCAGATAAAATAGTTAACGAAAAATATGATAAATGAACAAAATACCACTAAACAACAACGAACGAAGTTTGAATCCATTGGAGGTAAAAAAACAGTCCCTTGAAAACTATTCCAAAAATAGAAAAGAGCGAAAGCATTCGATCTAACCTTGTAACTCATACCTTGGATATCCAATTAGATCCTAAATCAAGAAGGATTTATTTCTATTAAGGTGTTATTCATATTTTTGTTCAGTCTTTATTGGGTGTGCATAAAAGACCAACCAAAAAATTCCATGTTCATGCGGGTGCCTCAAACTTTGCAATTGGCTATGCATTAGCTTAAGAAGGACAATATGGACTAGACTAGCTCATATATTTTGCAAGTCGATTATTTTCTAGGGCAAAGAACTATAGTACAACAAAATGAGAAGCACTAAGAATGGTGTAGCAGTACAAAAGTATAGACACTATTTGTTGGCTAACCCACTTAATTTTTATGTTGATCACTAGGCACTATTTTATCGGATCGATAAACTAATAAATTACAGATGAGTAAGTATATGTCTCATAACTCTGCAAGAATTCATGTTTTAGGTGGTAGTAATACCAAGGAAGAAACACTTGATAGCGGACCAATTATCGAGGATTCACTTGGGAGAACCTATAGAAGGAGGAATACAAGATGAATTCCCTAATGCACAACTATTCATGATAAGTGTGATACCAACATGGTATAAACATATCGAGGAATATTGATCAATAAGAGAGCTACCAAAGGATATGATGATAATGAAACAAAGAAAATTTATTACAAAATTGACACCTTTCATATTGATTGTAGGTGTGCTATATAAAATGGGAGAGGACCACATTCTACAAATATGTGTAATGGAGGATGAAGTACAACAAACATTGAAGGAGGCACACAAGGGATTGGCATGAGGTCATATGGGAGCAAATGCAATACCTAGGAAGGTGTTGTTGGTAGGGTTATGATGGCATACCCTTTATCATGATACCAAAGATTATGTCAAGGCATGTGATACATGTCAAAGGATGGAGAAGCCATTAAAAAGAGTTTTCATGCCATTACACCCATCGTAGCCTCAAGAAATATTTGAGAGATGGGGTTTAGATTTTATGGAACAATTGCAAAATAGCCATAAGAGAAAATACTGATATATTATAGTAGCAATGAAATACTTGATGAAATGGGTAGAGGCAAGAGCCTTACCCGATAACTCTGCAAGGAGCATGACTCAAGTTTTGTATGAGTAGATTATCACACGATTTGGAATTCCTCTTCAATTGACAAACAATCAAGGAGACCATTTCATTAATGAAATTATTCATAATATGACAAAGGAATTTGGGATATTCCATTATTGGTCAAGCCCATATTACCCCAAGGTAAATGGATAAGCAGAGGCAACAAATAAGATCCTAGTCTTGATTATGTACAAAACATGTGGTGTAGAGGGAACATATTGGGAGAAGCACTTTTCGATAGTTGTATGGGCATACAAAACCACCTTCAAACCAACCATAAATAATACACCCTTTTAGTTAATATATGTGTAGGAGGTGGTGGAATCTATTAAGTTTTTTGGTACCAAGTTTTAAGATAGCAGCAGAGCACTACCTGAATGACAAAGAGAGCATGGAAGAGAAATCATAACACTAATATAGTTAAGAGAAAAGAGGATGATGGCACAATGGAAAACTAATATTGCTTAGCAAAGACATAAGTACTAGCATGATAAGCATATTAAAAATATGGATTTGAAGATCAATGATTTAGTGCTAAAATACAATGGGAAATGAGAGATCAAGCCAAGAAAGTAAAAAAATTTATGGCTTGGACCCTTTCAAGTGGAATAGGTATTGGAAAATGGGGTTGTACAATTGAAGAAATTGGATGATATAGTTTACCCCAAAATTGTAAATGAATCAAATTTGAAAGTATACAAACCATAGGTACAGGTTAATATGATCAAATTGGAGGTATTAAGAGAAAAATCTAAAAGAATAATAGAAGTACAACTAGGCATACCGTCCTATGAACATGGAGAGCCAGGTGGGACTGCTTGAGAAGGATGAATGTACCTAAAATGGTTGTTTAGAGCAAAGGGTGAACCAATAATCAAATGACAAGAGTTGGAACCTTGATAAGGAGAACAATAATGATTACAAGTTCATGTTAGATTTCCTAATAATGAAAGATAAGAGCTACTTCGAACCCTTATGAATGCCACCTTACAAGAACCAGTTATGGAAGAAGATAATGAGAATGGAATTGAGGAATCAAGATTTTTGCAATAGATGATTAGGGAGACACATAGGTTGTAGAAGGAATATGAAATCCTAAGGATGCACAATGCACGATTAAGAGAACAAGCAATTCAAAAATTAGATGAAACCATGCAATGAATGCAGGAATGAGAAGAAGTATGAAGAACCAAATTGGATGAATTTGAACAACTGGAGAGGCAACAAGGAGAGCTAAGGGGAAGCACATAAGGCAAGGAGGAAGCACATTTTAAAAGTAGCCTATTTTTCTTGGACTCTAGTAGTTTATATTTAGTGATATTGAGGATTATTTTGAATACCAAAGACTCTTCAAGTACTACTTCACCACTGATAAGATATTCTCAAAGAAAACAGACCATGAGATTACCAAAAAAAGATAGGAAAAGGGAACCACATCAAGGTCTTGTCAATAATATAGGACATCGTATAATTAGAGAACAAACAACTACCATTTTATAGAGGGATGTTAGAGAAGAACTCGAATAGATAGGGAATAGAGGATGGTTGGAAGAATCAAGTAGTGATACAAGTTTTCCTAGGGATCCTAACACACCTTTACCCAAGTACCAATCCAAAATGAAGAAGATAAAGGGACAAGGTTCAAAGTCAGCAAGTAGGGGTTTGATTCCTTAAAACAGTCCAAGTGATTGAGAACAAAGAACCACTAATACCTCAAGAGGAAGAGGAAGGGAGAATGGGGAATCATTCAAGTAGCAAAGAAAAATCAATCAGAAGATCAACATAACATTAGGAGGTGGTAGTATATCAAATTGCTATGTATGAGTTATGAAGACAAAGGAAAGAGGTAAGATGATTGCAAATAAGGGTCCAAGAAACCTCAAATTGGCCAATGAATATTGTAGGAGAAGGTTATGATTCAACATGGATTCTAACTTCTTAGATTAGTATAAATATACCTTATTTCAATGTGCACCTTAGATATGCTTTGAAGAAGATATGTGGAGAAGAAGATTGATAAGGGTAGATAGAAGATTAATGATCCTAAGGCAATTGACACTTGAAATACAAAACCACGTAGAACCTAGTACTAGAGTGAAACTCATTGATCAGACAAAAATAAAGGTGACTTGGGTAACCCCAAAAGTTTATCAAGACTATTGGGTAATCCAAGTATGCCCAACCAAGGGAGGAGTTTAGTTGGTCTCCTTTTGGTAGCTTGAGAGTAAGAAATTCCCTCTTGCTACACATAGGTTAACTAGTTCATATAATGGACCGCAAGGGCCATCCATAGACATAGTTCAAACCAACCAATTACTATAAATTCCTGAGGATAGACCATTAGGTCTACCTTAATGAGATCGTAGAAATTGAAGAGTCATCATGAGTGATTGAGGGACTAGCCAAATATTGGGAAGTGGGAGTGCGGTAATAAATCATTAGAGAGATTTTATTGGAAAGGGGAGAGGATGATTCAAACATGCTCAAGGGATATATTGATTCAAAAATAGGGATAAAGTATCCCCAAGAAATCCAAACCAAAACTAGGTATGCCAAGAGGAAGCAAAATTCCAAAGATAGGAATATAGAATTTAAGGTAGAGGGCAAGCCATAGGAAGTATCCATTAGAACATCAAACGACATGGAAACCAAAATTCAAATGAAATAATAGATAGCCATAAGGAGCAAAATAGGATAAAGTTCTACTATATGGAAGACAATATAATTATCCATCAAGAGGATGAAAGGATTTAAAGAATCATTTTAGAAGATTATAGAACTCATTTGGATGATGGCTACCTAGGACTAACCCATCTTGTAGATGGTAGAACCCATATGGGTGATGGATGCCTATGACTAACTTATCCTATGGATATGATGATAAAATTAGTCAAAGTGATGCCAAAAGGGGAATATGTTAAGATATCGATAACTAGACTAATTCATGGAAAGCTCATCATCCACCACTGGAATAAATAAGTCATTTGATGGAGGAAGATAGGGCAGATTGGCATATCATTCAAATTGGAAATGTTAGGCAAGAATAACAACCATATATAGAAACCCCTAAAAGTTGAGGAAATCACCAAAATTTTCAATAGACTGAAACAACATATGATGATGATGATTTCAAAAATCAAGGGAATCATAGTTATCAATAGGAGGAAGCAATATTGGAAACACTAGAAGTCCGCATTGGTATTATCATGAACTTCACTAGGAGACGATGAAAGAAAATAGGCATTTTTGAAAACAATATAATATCAAATAAAAATATAAAAACAAGAAAAAGATAAAGTAAGAAAAAGGATGAAATAAATGAAAGATGACATTCACATGTAAATATGGCAAAGTGGCACACATATAAAAGTTAGGAATGAAGTTGGTAGTTAACAGGCAGTTGCATGGGTGTTAGTAAGGTCTATAAATTGGATACTAGAGCAAAGGATTGCTCATTCAGATCAAAGAATTCATAGGTAGTAGGCAAAGATAGAGTGCAAGGTAAGCATTCACAATGGAGAATGGGGTTGGACATAAGATAGAATTGTCGGTGTCCCAAGAATTTTTTCAATATGAAAGCTATCTAGATGCCATAATCATCTGGTAGATTAAACACTTTGTAATGTTTTTGGAATTCACAATGCAAGTGCAAGCTATTATGTTCTTTATTCATAGTCAAATAAAAGGACCTATAGGGAGAAGTCACATGAACCTATCCTAACTATGATGTATTCCAACCATCTAATAAATAATGTCTAGATTTTGACAAGTCTGAGTTACCACCATTATGAGACTGTAGCCATATGGGACTACAATTGTCTGAACTATAGTCATCACAAACCACAACCATCTAAACTATAACCATCTAAGACTACAACCATGTATAAATTTAGATATCTAGGATCATAGCCATCTAAATCTTAGGTTTCTAAGGAGGATCTATCTAGTAGAGAAACCATTAGGCAGAAGGTGCCATAAAATAAGATAATTATCAAAAATTTGGAAGTATGAGTTGGCATAGAGCAGACAAGATTCATATCAATGAGCTTGAATGTTCTAGAGGAAGTAGAATGCCAATACCACCAAGACCTAAATAGTTGTTAGAGTCAATTGTAGGAAAATAACTTTGCCATCATTAGGAACATAGCTAGACTGAAGGAGTGATGTGGGGATAACTTCCAAACCCAAATAAAGGGAAGGCTTGGGGTAAACTAGGGTATGTGCAAGAAACAACACCTTAAAATAAGAATAAAGAAGTTCTACAATATGGTAAGGATCATATACCAATTGAAGATATTACATCGATTCATGTGAAGGGAGAATTTTGTCAACAATAGTGGAAATAGGTATTTGTAGATGATATAGTTAAGCAAAAGATCAAGGCAACTGGAGTACTTTTCATTCTACAAGTTCTTGGTTTTAATAAAGACTTCTTTAAGGAATACTTGATACAAATGTTTCTAAACTATGATATAGCAAAATATGTTAGAAAAATACAACTATCTGATAAGAACTAATGGTGGATTTCTCAGCCAAGGCATTTTGAAGGACTTTTGGATTACTAAGAAAGGGATAACCTGTATTGAATGAAAAAGTTGATCCTAGGAAGACTCCATAACAAATTCAAAGCACCACAATCTTGACAAAAGAAGAGGTTGATGCCTTATTGTTGACCCATGGTAGTGTAGACACCTAAATTGCGTAAATCGGATAAGACTATCAGCGCATTGCATATGCCCTCTTATCGACAACATATGGCCCTATTGGGCACCCCTCTAGGCTAGCAAAAGGCTTCCAAAAGTCTCCAAAACTTATTTTGGAGGGTTCCTAGTAGTCTGGGGCAGTTTTGGGGCTCTTACTGGTGACCGTCCAACCTAGGGACGACCATACACAATCGTCCCTAGGTGGGACGACCCCTAACTAGACCCTTGAAAAAGTCAAAGGATGCACTAAATAGAAATAAAATGTTGTCAATTTGAGTTATTTTATGTTGTCATTGATGTCACATGGATCACATTGAGTTTTTGTGGCCAAAGCATTTCATAAATAAGCATTTATGATATTTTGGAGAGCATGGATATATACAGGGAATTTGTGAAAACCAAGGTAGACAAAATAAAAGGTTTTATTTAAAACCATGAATGGTATATTTTAAATGGGTTATTCTTAAAACCCAAGTTGGATTTTCGATTCATCGAAAAAGGTGCCCCGGTGATGGAGATATTTAATTTTAAATATTTAGTTTAAATTTTAAAATATTTAAAATTTAAATTTAAATTTTAAAATTAAGTATATTAATTATAGATATGAATAAAGAAATGAGGAAAGGCTATATTAATTTATATCATCGACGTATAAAGAAAGAGGAAAGGCATATATATATATATATATGCCAACAAAATCTTAGACTTCATGACCCCCAACGCTTATTTTTTGAATGCCTTTGATTGGGGAATGAATTGCGAAAATAGAGAGAAGTGTGACATTGGTCTATTGAAAAATCGTTCGTGGAGTTTAATAAGACACATAGGCATCTTTGGCCTAGTGGTTCGTGCATTGTGTGTTACACAAGAGGTCCTGCGATCGAGTTTCGTTGTGGTTATTTTCTTTGTTGAAGCGCTCTAAGCGCTGTTAAGTTTTTCGAAGGGTGCATAAGTTTATAGTATAAGTTTTTGTTCGTGTCCCTTTGGACACATGAGGAAATATTGCCTAACGGAAGGTTGGCTGTGGTTAAGGTGCTAAGCAAGGAAACGTCATGAGATTGAATCCCGTCAGGGACAAAGGCAACTTAATAATTTTTTAATATATTTTATTTTTCTAAAGTTGCCCTAGGAGGAATAATAATTGTGATGAATGTTTAGAAAAAGAGATATTTCTGGTGTTTCTCCTTTTGAAAATATATCATATTATATATCGTTGGAAAGCTTATTTCAAGGGCTATTTGATTAACTTGCCGAGAGAGAGAAATAAGGTGTATGTAAATATATATTTATATTTTTGTAAAAGGGTTCAAAAGTGAAGGTTGTTTTCTTCTTTTTCAAAGGTGATTAATTCTTTCATGAGGGGACATGTATTTTCTTGAGTAGGAGTGATAAGGTGTTATTTGGATATTATTGTTGTGATATTAATCATGATATCTAACCCTTGTTGAAAGTTGAAAAATAATTTTGTTGAGTGTGGCAGATTTAGTGGATATCCAATAAGGCATCAAAAGCTATGAGCAATATTCTCCATTGACTTTGTTTATGGTGGTTGATTTCTGAAATATCATTGGAGAGAAAAGGATTGGTTGTGGTTTTCTTTTTGAAAGTGGTTGGTTGAATGCTTAAAGGTTTTTTGGTTTGAGAGTTGTGTTTAAACCTTATTTTATAAGCATAGTTGTTGAAGCCCATTGGTTATGCAAAGAACTTGAGTTAGAAAAGAACATGAGTATCATTGTTATGTGAGATTTGTGGTTGAGCATTATTGGAAACATTTGAGTTGGTTGATACATGCTTGGACTAGGGTTTTGTGAGAAAGAGTTGTTCCTTGTGGTTATTGGTTGAGTTGATTTGATTGAGCCTAGTCAAGTGATTGTGTGAGGTGATTGTTCAAGTCCCATGAAACAAACAATTCTATAATTCTGATTTGGGTTGAAGATTGAGCTTTGAGATTAGAACATATTGAGTCTCTAACAATTCTCTTTATGCTTCTATAAGAATTGAGTTGAGTTGAGTTAAGATTGACTTGAGTTGAGTTGAGATTGATTTGGGTTGAGATTGAGCTTTGATATTAGAACATATTGAGTCTCTAACAATTCTCTTTATGCTTCTATAATATTTGAGTTGAGATTGATTTGAGTTGAGATCATTGTGGATCATTATTGTCATCTATTGTAGAGTGCATTGCCATTCATTGTTGAGTTCATCATTGAGCCTTGCTTCATAGATTTGTGGATGATATTGGAGTGCTACTTGCGCATTATTGGTTGAGCCTTTGAGAAGGCTTTTTTTGGGACAAATTTTTGGGCAGATTTGTGGCAGTTTTTGTGTATGATTGATTGAGCCTTTGAGAAGGCTTTTGGGACAAATTTGTGGATAGTTTTGGGACAACATTTTGAGCAAGTTCTTGGTGAGATTGTTGAGCATATTTTGAGCAAGTTCTTGGTGAGATTGTTGAGAATATTTTGATCAAGTTATTCATGAGCTTGTTGAGCAGATTTTGAGCAAGTTCTTGGTGAGCTTGTTGAGCAAATTTTGAGCAAGTTCTTGGTGAGCTTGTTGAGCAAATTTTGGACAAGTTCTTAATGAGCTTGCTAAAGAAGATTTTGGCCTAGTTTTTGGTGAGCTTGTTGAAGTGATTTTGGGCAAGTTCTTAGTGATCTTGCTAGAGCATTTTTGGGCAAGTTCTAGTGAGATTTATAGAGCAAATTTTGGGCAAGTTCTGAGTGAGCTTGCTATGGCAGTTTTGGGCAAGTTCTTGGTGAGCTTGCTGAAGCAGATCAGTGGATTACCTACCTGAGTAGACCAGTGTATTGTCTAGCTTTGATCAGATCAAAGTAACCCTTTGTATTGGGATAAGGATCCTTATTTTTGTGTGAAATATTATAAGGATATTATCTTGTGGAGTACCCCACATTGGGGGAACAACGTTAAATATTGTGTCTCAATTGTGTGTGGTGATTTGTGCACTTGTTTAATATTGCTATTTATTTCATTAATGCACACTACTATATTTTATTATTACAATTAAGGACACTAATTGATATTGGTTTGGAAAGAAAGTAAAAAGTGGGCGCTATATTGTTCACCCCCCTCTTAGTATAAGCTTGTGTTCTTCATCAAAGACTACCATTAGCGCACACAATCACCCCAAATTTATTGGGGACCTGCTAATGGATAGTGAGGTAGTATATTGGGAGCACCCAAAGGGGTAACCTTCTCCCAATCACCCCATGACGCGATTAGGACATGTGGCATCACCTGCCTCGCATGGCAAAGATGCCATTTTGCCCTAGATGCCATTTTGGGCTATAAAAAGAGCTTCAAAATCCCAATTTCAAAGAGGAGAATTTGGAGAATAATGCCATGAAGTGCTGCCCAAATTGAACCCCACCTTTTGTAAACCAAAACCTACTTTTCCTTGGCCTTGAAACCCTCTTCTCTTAGAAGGTGATTTTAGGGGCAATAGGCTTGAACTATCAAAACCAAACCAGAAAAATTGAAGTATTCTTTGGCCCCATATGTCGATAAAACCTCTACCCAAGTTTTGTACCAATTTTCATAGACATAGGTGACAAAAATAAGTTAGTTATGTAATTGTCCCACCTGGGGACGATCAACAATCTATACATGGCACACCTAGGGATGGCTATAAAATAGATTGGAATTTTAGATAAATTCCTTTGTAGACCCCTTGGAAATGTCTAGAGGAATCTCTAGTCTAAATTTGATGTAATTTGGAGGAGTTTTGATGTAGGATTTGTGATCTCCAATGTTGCAGGTTTATCTGGCTCACCCAAGAACAATCACCATTTTTGCATTGATCTTGCTTCCAAATTCCTAGGTTTGCATTTATAATAGCTTAAAATATGTTTATGCTTAATGTAGATCAATTTTCATGCATGTAGATCACTTTTTATAGTTGTAGAATATGCTCTCTTTTCATGATTTAATGGCTTTATTCTATAACACAGATGCTTTTAATCCCTTTTCAATCCCTTGTCTTTAGGAATAGGAATTCTAGGCAAGAGGAGGAGCTAAGGAGGTACAAGATTATCAACCCAACAATAGCTCTCGAGTGTGGGAAGCAGGAATTCACACAAAATCACTATTTATTGCCTTAAAGGCCTCCTTCCAAGGGACTAGATCCCTTGAGGATTTGTAATGAAATGTATCAAATTTGTGAAGCCCTCAAGGGGACATATTGTAATCTCATTTTAAAGCTATAAATGAATGAATGGATAGAGAATTTGATTATCTTTATTTGTCTATGTTGTCTCATTTCAGTAGATTACATGCTTATGCCATATTTCCCTTTTAATGCTTCCTAATTGATATACATTGCTAGTAAATGCCCTTAAGGTGATATCGTGAATTTCACTTCTTTAGGTAGCTAAGGAGTAAAACAAGCTTAGTTGGCAAATACAGGGTTGTAGCACATCTTGAATGTGCTAATGGTTAGGCTGTCTAGGGAATAAAGGAGCTTGGATCTACCAATATAGCTGATTCTATATCTGTAAGTGACCTATCCAAAAAGCATGCACCTAACTAATACATCAATCAGAATCAACATCAAAGCATGAAAAGATAGACAAGATTGCATATAACAAGAAAATGGATGTTTCTTCTATTAATATTGGAAATAAATCTTGGTTACAATCATACCCCTCTTAGGGTCACCCAAATGTTGATACAATTGATACAATTCAAAAGCCCCAATGGGGTAGGCACAATACTCAGGCTCTCTAAATAGTCACAAACTGCTCCAAGGTGTCGATGACCTTCTTCTCCATGCTTAGAGGTATTTTCTGCATTGAATGGCATGATCCTGTTAATCCTACATTCAAGAAACAACAAGAAACATTAAAAACAAAGGAGGCCTCTCTTGATGAGGCTTTTAAAAGGATATTTCCCAAGAAGATGTCATATCAAGCATGTAATCAAGAAAATAGATAAAACATAATAAACCTATATTAATCATGAAATGTTGTCATCAAACATGTATAAGAAAGCAAATACTATCTATCTATTGGGTTAGTTTATCAAATAGAAAGTATGAATGCATGAAATAACCCACAATTGCACTAATTACCAAATTGACGAAATGAAGGTAAATCTACTTTAATTGCTTAATTCTACCGGTCATATGTCTCTAAAATATCAATTAGACCTATACTAAGCATAATATGATCTACTAAATTAATCTATAGAAAAGAGTACAAGGGGATCTATAGCCATTTTCTCACCACGGGTCTGAGGTGTGGTCAACACTGTTGACCATGGCTGACAGCCATGGTGGAGCTCTGAGTAGATTTACCCTCAGAATTAGGGCTTCCTCTCTAATCCTCCTTGCCAAATTGATGGTCAAGGGTCACCTCTATGTCCTCTGATAGGTTTGGCGGTTGAATCATCTGAATTATGCACCGATTGCATGGATTTGCATTTCTTGGCTCTCCTAGGCTCCTAGGGCTTCCATAGCAAATTGATCTCCAATTGGGTAGCAAAAGTGTCCCTCTCAATGTATGCAAGTGAGTATGCAATTCGACAGGGCTTCACTTCTCAATTGATAAAATTTTCTCTCCCTCTATCCCCAATTTGGAGGGGGATCTTATAGCAATTTCCCAGGGCTAGGGGTGGCTTCCTCATGAAGCCAAGATCAATATTGGGTAGTTGAGTCAGTTGGATGGAAGGATCCAGAACCTTCCTCACTCAAACTGCTCCAATATGCAACCAATTGGCCATTGCAACCAAATTTTGGGTTGGATGAAGGCTAACTGATTCTGAGTGTTGACCGTGGCTGACATGCGCGGTGAGCACTACTAACCGTGGGTGTCATCTGTGGCTAGCACTGACTAGGCAAAGATACCCCAAATGAGTGGTAAAAACCACTGCTATACCTTGGATCTATCCAAAGGTCTTCCATATGGTCTTCTAGCATGTCCCATATGAGTAGTCACCTCGACATGACATGTTTTAGGTGTCTATAGATGCCCCTTTTGAGATGCATTGTGAGATCGAACAATGTTGAGCAAAACTAGACCTCCTAAAATGATGTCGTAGGTTGCATGATGATCATTTGTTTGATCAACATTAGATGCCCCAAGTCCAAAAAAGGATGTGCATCCTAGAATCATTGCTTCTAACTCGGTAGAAGGCTTAATTTGAAAGGGTTTGCACTCATCATCAGGCATTCGGGTAGCTTTGGTGCTACAATAGGAGTTAGGCCTATATAACCAAAAGGAGGAGAGCTACAAACAAACTATCATATATGCTATTTTCCCTAGCAAAAGGGTAAGCTTATGATAGTCTTTGGCAATGATTCGTAAGACGAACGTAATTTTGACAAGATCTAGGGATCTAAGATCAAGGGATCTTCTATTGACTTTGATTATGATTTAATATTATGACTACCCCCTCAAGCGACGAGTCGATGAGGGTAATGACAATGAATGAAGCGACGAGGTCGCTTGACCACTATGAATGATCTTTGAACAAATTAGGATTTAGCATTTGAAATTCTTGGCAAGGCCTAATCAACTATGATTACAACTATTAATAGTAATTGCTTATTTCTATCCCATGGAGCGGTCCAGCCATGAAGGCCTTCTTAGGGAATCAAAATGAAAGCAAGTCCAATTAGGCATATATTGAATCATATTGTCGATGATATGCTAAAAATATCATAGGAGAATTGCGATGAATACTTCGTTCCCTTGGAGCAGTCCGACTGTGTAAGCCTTCTTAGGGATTGAAATGAAGCATAGAAATTCTACAATGATGAATTTGCCCCAAATGTCCTTATGGTAATTTACTCATCTTGCCGAATTGCATGGATCGCAAATCACTGCAACCGCCAAGTGTATAGGGTAAATAACTGAATACGAGGTGCATTTGGATTTTGATTTATTTGATTTTTTTGTTAATTTTGATGAATTTTGAATTGAATGTTTTATTGGCTGGGAGGTGCGGCGCTCAAAGAAAGGATTTCCATGGTGATGACCTCGGTTGAATGTACTTTATAATCTCAGCCAGTTATTTTGTTTTTGCCTTATGATGACATTTTCTGGTGTCATTGTGCTTGGTTCACTTATTTGGAGTGTTTAAATTGTCAGTTAGCAGCTTTCCTCAAGGTAAATTAAGGTAATTATATGCAATTTTCTAACCGTGGCTCTCAACTGTGGGCAATTTTGCTCATCGTGGCTGGGACATGTGGTCAAAAAACCCTAACTCGGGGACCATGGGTGTCAGTCGCGGCCCGACCTAAATAGGAAAAATTATAAAAAGGGCCTTCCTTTTGCAAAATTTGTCATTTTCACCTGACTTCAACAGCTAACCTGAGAGCTCTGGAGGTAAAAACATAAAACTTAACCCGGAACACTGCTAAAACCAAACTAGATCACCTAGACTTCACACCTATGGCTGACCCAGTAGAGGCATCGACCAACGGGAGAGTCGGGGCTCAAAGGTAACTCATAAACCGAGACCTCGCTTGTGATTACTGGGTTTAAAAATTAACCTCATTAATTAATCGGTAATTTAACCACACTAAACCGTAGGTAATGAACCTCACTATAGATTAGGATTTATTGCTTAGGTTAGTTGGGGGGTTTAATTTTGATTTTTGGGGTGCTTTTAGGTAGGAACGAACCCATTTAGGGTTTCGTTCGCTAGCCATGTGTGGTACTCGTAGTCCCAAATTGGCATATTGGGGGCCACGGCTGTCAGCCATGATGGGGTTCAAATCCCAATGGTCAGATTTTTGACCATTGGGCCGATCGTGATTCCAACCCACGATGCCCAAATTTTGAAAAAATTTCAATTTTTTTATGTTTTTTGAGTTTTTATGGGCAATTAATGCCACTTTTTGTTGCTTTGAAGCACTCCTTTGATATTCTTTGAAAATTTTGATCATGTTGGTGCATATTATTGCATTTTTAGGAGATTTTATAATTTTTTTGTCGATTTTAGAGTGATTTTAATTGTTTTTTCTATTTTATTTGATTTCTTTTATTTAGTATTTGACTAATAGAGCGAGGGAGACTGATCTCCTTCACACTCTATGCCCCCTATTGACTGATGTGGAGTGGGAGTGGTTTGCCACTGTTGGCTTTGGATACATCTTGGATCTCCCTCCCATCCGAGTAGACTAGGCCTATCTGATTGCTTTGGCCCATCGTTGGGACGCATGGACCAACACATTTCACCTACCCATAGGTGAAATGATGGTCACACTAGAGGACATGTACCACATATTTTAGCTACCTATCGATGGTGAGCCTATCATCACCTCTCCATTTATAGTGAGGTGAGCTATTTTTGATGTCGTCTTCAGAGATCGAAGCATGGAGGCATAGGGCCGCATCGACCATGGTGGCATCCATGTCGAAGAGTGGTATGAGGTTGACATCTTCTCACAGTGGGAGGTTGTGTTCATGCATCTAGTTATTTGGATAGCCCTACCTAATTCTTCAAGTGTGAGGTTCCCCTAGAACCTCTTAGCTTGCATTCGACCTATCATGGCCAACTCGATGGAGGAGCCAATTATTCTATCTTGGGGGAGCGCTCTACTGGCACAGTTGTATCACGAGTTATATCAGATCACCCATCAGAGCAGAGTGGGTATTGGTTATAGCCTCCTATTATAGATATGGGGCTGGCAGCACATCCGGATAGAGCACCCTATGGAGCTGCCCCTAGAGATCACCACTATTGCAGATGCTCGTTAGTGTTATACCACCTACTGGCCTTGGGAGTAGGAGGGATTTAGGAGCAGGTCTCACGTAGGAGACTTGACTCACTACATTGATCGGTTCACCCAGCTTCTCTCTGGGGATATTGAGTGGCGCCCTTACATGGACTGCCCAACATGGATCGAGGTAGCTAGATACCTACATCGGGCACGTAGGGATAGATGGATCATCGGTCGCAAGGCTGAGTGGTATGAGTACCACTACTTTTCTCACATCCTATGGTAGTTTAGGATTTGGTAGGATGTCCTAGATATGCCTACTATCTACAGATACCTAGTCCTAGAGAGGGACCTCACCTGGCCTCAGGTTACTCCTCTGGGAGAGGAGGATGATGATTTCTAGGAGTCGGGCCAGAGGGATGTAGGTACTACTCCTGATTACGATGGATGGTGGGCTAACATTTAGTGGCATGGGAGGGGACCTCTCGATTGGTGGATTTGCTATAGAGGGTGCTGATGGCACAGAGGTGGATCCCCATGGGCGCCACACTCGATAGAGGATAGAGGATGATTAGGGTTTAGTAGGGGAGGCCCTCTAGGTGGATGTAGAGGAGGAGGGTCTCGAGGAGGGCGAGGCAATGCCAGATAGTGAGATTGGGCAGTTGCAGGCGTAGGTAGCTACCTTGCAGAGTCAGGTGGGTAGGCTACGTACTCAAATTTTGTAGTGGGATACATCTATCACCACTCTAGAGGTGAAGCTATCTCATAGTGAGAGGTAGCTACAATAGGGTCAGGAGGAGAGGACAACTCTCACAGCATGGGCTACAACGGTGGAGACACAGGTCCACGATCTCACTAGTGAGCATGATCTGGCATAGGCATGACTGAGTGTAGCTACTGCTGAGAGGGACCTACTCAGGGTAGAGAGGGGAGATCCTTCATCCTCCTAGGCCATCATGAGACCTCCGACCACACCATCTTCTCTACTTCTAGTAGGTCATGACCCTATGGTAGAGATCAGGAGGCTTCGTTCCCTCGTGGAGGAGGGTAATGAGCGAGATACAACATGCATGGCTTGGATCTCCCAGCTAGAGGGCCACATCAGATTGATAGGTGGGGAGGTTCCAGAGGACACACACACTACAGGGTCCCAATAGACCAGGACCAGGACTAGGGAGACAGGGTAGTCTTCTGCCAGCTCTAGTCACAGGACCCATAGGACTGAGAGGACACATAGGTCTTCTAGCACTCATGGAGCTAGCTCGTAGAGGAGCCACATGGATGGCAGGGGTGATGGTGGTGACTCATAGGCTAGGGGGCGCAGGCCCTTAGTATAGATCTTAGAGATACTTTGTACCATTTTTGAGTGTAAGGTCGAGGACCTACACAGTTGTAGCCTACGGGCATTTGATATACTCTTGATGTACTATTTTTGGACACACACACACACACACACACATATATATATGAGATTGATCATTTTGGCTCATTATGTGTACTTGTTTATTTTTTATTTTATGTTTATGTTATGCACATGGATGCAGATGTTTATATTGATGCTATGCTTATATGTTGTGATGTATGGATGACATGCATTAGATAGCTATTTAATTTATGATGATGATGATATGCAGTGATCTAGATGCTTAGATGTGCTATTTATGATGGATGCATATGGATGCGATGTTTACTTTTAAATGCATATTTAATTTTACTTTATTGTATGCATTTAATTTATGATGATGTCATGATATGCTAGTGTAATGTATGTAATGCATTTATTTACATGATGGTAATCTAATGTAAATGAACTTGTATGCTTTAATCACTTAAAACATAAGGAATGAATGTGATATGTGTTTAACAATCTAATGGATGACACCATAGAATGTGTAAAAATCATGAATGTAATTGAAAATCCTCATTACAAGAATTTAATCAATTAATCACCCATATATGAAATGCAATGATATGAAGTGGTATGATGCGAATGATATAATATGTCACTCTATATTCCTTTTGCAATTTGAAAGATATGCACAATATAGTCAGTGGTCATCTAAATATCATTTTTGATATCCATCTGGTATCTATCCTATATCTTGAAAACTTTGTGCTCAATGTAATGATGTATCATGGATTCGATACTTTGCAATTTGATGATTGAATGACTTTTATTTTTGATGGTTTGTGATCTTTGGTATTTGTTGCTATTAGAAATTTTTTTAGGGTTTTCCATGAGACTCAAACACCCTAGTTGACTTATCAAAAGTTGTATACTGACCAAACTAGACTTCTAAAATGTAAGGCTTTCGCTAGGATAGGCCCTAACTATTCATTATCCCTATGTGTGCACATGAGTATATTAAGATAAGGCATAAGCATACCCCGATGTTAGGTGGGATTCTTTCAGCCCATTGCTAATATTGGGGGTCCGCATATGTTTATCCAATCCTAGGTTTAGATTTTAGTTGGACTAGACCACTAGGCGATACAGGACACTTGAAGCTAGCTCTTCCACATTCAAACATTGGTCTGTACATAAGCGAGGTGCTAATGCATCAGACATATCATCATGCATAAGGTACAATAGTGCTAAAAATTCCATGGATTCAAGTTCACTCCCTTCTTTTCTTCAATTTTTTGGGATACTTGCTCATATAAAGTGATAAAAATCATTGTTTATTTTTGTACTTTAGTGACAATAATCACTGTTTATTTTGTACTTTCTTTTTCTTTTTCTTGAGCAAGGGATTTGATACTGATTTGAATTTCCTTGTACAATTTTTCTTCATTTGAATTGACTTTTTGGAATTTTACATTTGATAATTTGCTTCAGAAACTTCCTTTGGGGATTTTACTTTGGGGAACTATTTTTGGGATATCGATTTTAGGATATCGATCTATGATATCAATATGGGATATCAATATGGGATGTCGATCTATGATATCGATCTAGGGTATCAATCTTGAGGATTGATGTGGGATATCACTCTGGGATATTGCTCATTTTAACGTAAGCAAGGGATTCTGGGTAGGGAATAAACTTGTCCTTTTGCCAATTACCAACATTTCCCATACCGTCTGCATAGGGGGATAAGCGAGAATAACTCTTTTCACCTCAGGATACCTGGTCCTACTTCGTGGCTTTCATCTTCCCCTAGTCCTTATTAGGATTGTTTAATTTGTTGATTAGTGATAGAATTCTGATATGCTAAGGGCTATACTAACTAGACCTCAACTACAAAAGCAAAGCAAGCTTTCTATCAACTCTTGAGAAGACCTCTAGGTATGGTTGAATGACCAAAAAACCCTAGTATATTCTTCATAGCAACATTATGGGTTGTGTTGAAAAACACAATTACTCACATGAATGATGGATTATGATAAATGCAGAGGTGCATGATTGAAACACAATGTGGCATCATTTGTAAGACTGACAAACACAATCCATTCTACTATGGAATGCAATGGATGAAGAATGCCTATATGCAATGCAATGATGAAATGTATGTGGAACATGAAATGCAATGATGCAAATGAAATGCAAATGTTTTTGGATTTTTGATATTTTTCTAATTTTTATTGATTTTGAGCCTTTATATTTGACCAAACGGTGAGTACATGCCTTTGGAGCCTTTTGGATTTGACCAAGTGGTTTTAAGAACCCTTGGAGCCTTTTTGGATTGACCAAAGAGCTTATGAGCACCTTTGGAGCTTTTAAATTGACCAAGCAATTTTTTAGAAAAGCCTTGGGGCTTTTGGTTGACCAAAGGGATTATGAGTACCTTTGGAGCTTTTAGGGATGACCAAGCGGTTCTTAGGAACCCTTGGAGCCTTTTTGGGGTTGACCGAGTAGTTTTGAGCAAACCCTCGGAGCCTTTTATTAACATGACCAAGCAGTTTTAGGAACCCTTGGTGCCTTTTGGGATTGATCGAGCGGTTTTAAGCAAACCCTCGAGGCATTTTTGGATTGACCAAAGGGATTATGAGCACCTTTGGAGCTTTTAGGGATGACCAAGTGGTTTTAAGAACCCTTGGAGCCTTTTGCTACACTCTCAAGCATAGAATGCCTTAATATGGATGATGTTGAGAGGTTCAAGCTCTTCAACACCCCCTAGCGATGTTAGGTGATAGGTACCCAGACCAATATTTTTAGATATGATATAAGGTCCTAGCCAATTAGCCATGAATTTGTCTCACATATCAGGTGGTAAATTAGAGTTCTGTTGGTTCTCTTTCAGCACAAGATCCCCAACTTCAAAGTCTCTCTGATGGAATTTGTTATTATAAGCTCATTTTAATCACTCCTGATAAATGTGGTGATGCTCTAGGGCATTCACGTGATGTTCATCAAGTAACGTCAATTGATCTAGGTGAGCTTGCCACGTGGTGTCATCATCGATGAACTCTTTCAATGCGACGCGCAGCATTGGAATTTCCAACTCTAAGGGTATAATGGCCTCAGTGCCATATACTAGTGAAAATGGAGTTGCCCTAGTGGGTGTCCGAATGCTAGTCCTGTAAGCCCATAATGCAAGGGGTAGTTGGATATGCCAATATTTGTGGTGTTCTTGTACCATATTTTTTAATATGGAAACCACTATCTTATTTGAGGCCTCAGCTTGCCCGTTTGCCTACGGATAGTATGGAGTCACAAAATTGTGTTTGATTCTATACTTAGATGTCAAAGCTCTCATAGTTTTGTTCTTAAATGATGTTCCATTATCTAAAACTATCTTGGATGGAATCCCAAAATGACATATGATATGCTCGAGTATAAACTCTGCTATGCGAGCTCCAGTCATCATTGTTAAGGGTATTGCTTCCACCCACTTTGTAAAATACTTAGTAGTCATGATAATAAATGTATGTCGGCCCGATGATGGGGGAGAGATCTTCCCGATGAGATCAAATCCCCACTGAGAAAATGGCCAAGCCGCTTGGATGGGTTGTAAGGCCTATGATGGCAAGTGCGTAAGATTAGCATGATGCTGACATTTGATACATTTCTTGACATACACATTGCAATCCTTCTCCATAGTGGGCCAATAGTAACCCATTCTAAGGATGCGCTTGACGATGGCCATGTCATTAAAATGGCCACCGCACGTACCATCATGAGCTTGTGAAATCACCCAAGATGCCTCTTGGGGCTCTAGACAATGAAGGAGAACTCCATCATAACCTCGTCGATACAAAATATCTCCTAGCAAGACATATTTAGTCACTTTCTTCTTGAATGTGCATCTTGCGACATGCGACAATCCCTCTGGGATCAAACCAAGTTTTAAGAAGTCTTGGATTTGTGACATCCAGCTCTGGTAAGCCTCAACTTTGACTGCCAAGATGACTTGCTCCCCCTATGTATCTACATGTGCAAATGCAGACTAGGAAATAACCTTGTGGTGAATGGTAGTACCACTCCCCATCGAACTCTGAGAGGTTAATGACCCCTAGGGTGCCTTCTTTAGAAAGTCTTCAACTCTGTAGAACCATTCAACTTTTGGTTCCATGCTAATCATGTTGATTGACACTTTATTATCAAAGGCTTCATGCTCCACTGTAGGATGCGAGAGCGTTTTAACATGAATGGTAGTAAAATCGGCAGATGGATTCTGAGGGATTAAGGATCCCAAAGATGCCATGGTGTCTACGAACCTATTTTATGAATGAGGGATTGCCTCGATGTCATACCATTCCAACTTAGCCAAATATGTAACAACAAGATCTTTATAAGCTTTCAACATGGGACATCGACACTGAAAGAGCCCCTTAACTTGGTTGACTATGAGCAAGGAGTCGCCAAAGATGTTTAATCTTTTAATATTCATGGTGATGGTTGTGTGGAGGCCCAGAAGTAGGGCTTCATATTCAACATTGTTGTTGGTGCAAGGAAAGTCTAATTTGAATGACAAGGGCATTGGAGCTCCTTACGGTATGACAAACACTATTCCTACACCACCCCCTTGCTCGCACTTCGAACCATCAAAGAACAAGGTCATATCAACATTATTTTTTGGTTCTTCGGGTTTGGGAGCTTCGGATACGATGAAGACCACATCATCCAGAAGCTCAATGGTAAGAGGCCTACTATTTGATAGCGGTGCCTCAGCCAACTGATCAGCTATGACTTGTCCCTTAATGGACTTTTGGCTTATGAATTCCAGATCAAATTTTATCAGTAGCATGATCCACTTTGCAGTACGTGTATTATGATATGTCTTGCTCATCATATACTACAAAGGATTTTGTTTTGATATTACATATGTCATATGACTTAGCATATAGTGCCACAATTTCCTTGTAGCGAACACTACTGCTAAACACAGCTTCTCCACATATGCATATCCTAGCTCATAACTCACCAAGGTTTGGCTAATATAATATATGGCTTGCTCTTTGCCTTGCACGTTCTTTTGGGCTAACATGGTCCCTAATGCAAAGTCGGTTGCCGATATATATAGCAAAAATGGCACATCTGGCCTTGGTGGAGCTAGCACTGGTGGCGTCACTAGGTATTGCTTGATTTCAGCAAAGGCTACTCGACAGTCCTCATCCCAATTGAATGGGACCCCCTTGTGTAGCAGTCGATTCATGGGTCGACATTTATCTAATAATTGAGCGATAAATCACTTTATGGATGCTACCTTGCCCTGAAGGCTTCTTAGCTCTTTGATATTTGTGGGGGGATGCATTTCTAGAATAGCCTTGACCTTTTCTAGGTCAACTTCGATGCCTCATTTTGAAATGATGAATCCTAAGAGCTTTCCTAAAGTTATGCCAAATACGCACTTCTTAGGATTCAACCTGACATTATGCTCTATCAGGCGATCGAAGACCTTCTTCAGGACCTCCGCATGCTCAAAACGCAATAATGACTTGGCCAACAAGTCATCAATGTAATCCTCTAGGATCTTATGCATATAGTCATGAAAGATATATGTCATAGCCTGCTGATATGTGGCACCAACATTTTTAAGGCCAAATGGCATAACTTTATAGCAAAATGTCCCCCATGGTGTTATAAATATGGTTTTATGTTGGTCTTCGAGCTTAATCTAAATTTGATTGTATCCAAAAAAACCATCCATTAAGGAGAGCATCTCATGACCTACAGTTGCATCTACAAGAGCATCGATATTCGGCAATGGAAATGAATCCTTCGGTGTTGCCTTATTCAGGTCTCTGAAATCCATACAAATATGGATCCTTCCATCAGGTTTTCCTACAGGCACCATATTGGATACCCATTCTGGATAGTCGATGGAGATGACAAACTCTACATCCAACAACTTTTGCAATTCATATTTCACCATTAAGGCTACTATTGGATGCATCTTTCTAAGCTTCTACTTGACTGGCTTCTTTGATAGATCTAGCGAAAGGTTATGGGTAACCAATTTTGGATCTAGACCTGGAATATCTTTGTAAGTCCAAGCAAAAATATTAGGTCTCTCTTTCAGTAGAGGGATGAGGGTGGCACGCTCATCGAGAGTGAGACTCTCTCCAAATTTGACCTTCCTTGGATTGGTGGGATCATTACTAATATCCACATCGAAGGTTTCCTCTACTGACATGTGTGATCCCTCCTCAAGTTGATGAGGCATAGGGATCAAGTGGATGTCATCTACTGGGTTTATAGGTTCTGCATTGGAAGCATCCTCAGCATGATAGACATCATAAGCATATCCTAGTGCAAAATGAAATGGTTACAACATTTCTTCATTAGGGAAGAAATCTTCAGGCTCAATAGGTGATTCAACATGATCCCAATCGATAACATCTACATTTAGAGGCAATGGTTTGGATGGATCGATTGGATTGTGGAGTGGAGTGGTCAAATAAATGGAGACCATATTGATGGAATGGAATTGATCTCTAGGACCACACAGATAAACATCTACATCATCGATGCAGCTCCCATACCCAAGATCTGGCTCTAGCAGTACGAGCACAAATGGATCCTCTCTATGTGGGCTATGAATGATTGGGTCCTCCCTATGCACTGATTGCAAGATTGGATCATTCAGCTCAATGAGCTCCATGTACATAGGTGGGTCGGGAAACACCATGTGATAGATCACATCGAATTTTGGTGGTCTTCCCCTAAGGTGAGGGTTGAGATTGATCTCTCTGTGCATATCCTCAACCGTATAAGGTGCATTATGATGACGTAGGTAGGGAGGTCCTAGATAGGCTCTCTCTATTTCATCCTCATCATCACTATCGTAATACAATCCTTCACCACTATCCACTGGCATGGGATGCTCTAGAAAATGTGGCCCCATATAGGTTACATCTTGATCACTATCATCATTGTCTAGAAAAATTGGGTATAAACATCATAAATATGATAGTGCTCCATAAATTGGCTCAACCTCATCCTCCAATTGATCGTCGGGTGAGGAATCACTGTCCTCTCTTGTATTGTAGCTTGGTCCACCTATCTTGAAGATGGACTCTGCTATGCCCTCATCAGAATGCCCTTCCAACTTGGAATCTATCATTATGATAGCATTTTGATCCTGCATGCCTGTATCGTCGGATGCCCCATGGATTTGTTGACCCAAGTTTTCTCTTGGTAGATCATCTGGATCGGCGTCCACCAAGATATCCTCGTGATATGTCTCGGGTGGTTCTATGGTGACGTAAGACACCATCCGATTATCCCTCTAAAAAGTGGAAGGAATAGGGTGATAAGGATTGAAATCTGCTTCACCCCCCAAACTAAGGTATAGGCGGTCTAAAGATGCTGTAAGCAAATCATCTTGTCCTTGTATTTGCAACCCTAGCCCAAACCTATCAGTTGCCAATTGATAATGCGGCTCAAGTGGAGTCTTACGCCCTTGCTCAAAAATACCAAGGCCATACCCATGCCAATGATATAATTCAAAAATGTGCATGGAATATTCAAGGTTGGATAGGTAACGAACATTCACTATGAATGGTTCATCATCATCTTCATCCATGGGCGTTCGGGTAGGAAGTTGATCCAGCCCAACGTAGATGAAGTTCATTTGATTGGGTGGCTCTCCCAATGGCACTACTGATCCAATCAAAAAATAATGAGCATGCGGTCGGCCCATCTCTTGTGCAATATCTATGATTGGTACAAATATGGCATTCTGCACAATATATTCACCTAACCCTATGTTGGCCAAATGAATAGTCACCCATGGTGTGGATGATCCTGTTGATGATGCAGGTGAGGTAGGCTGAGGTACCTCCTCGACTTTGTCTTGGGCTTCCTCTACTTCCATGGGAGTGGAAGCCTCATTGGCTATTGGTTTGGGCACATGCTCCTTTTCCTTTTCGCCCATTTTTACCTTTAGCTTCTTTTCATCCCGAAGTATTGTTGATGCAATCAGTTTCAAAGAAGTCATTGTAGTGTGCTCGGATCTATGCGATACAGATGTTGATGGTTGAGCATACACTTTTTTTTTACCTCCTGGATTCTTAACCGACGATGTTGGTCAAACGTCCAGGTGCATTGATGGGAGTATGAAACCCCCTGGAAAATCAGCCATGTTCATGAATTTGAAGGGTTCTCCGTCTGACGACACCACATGAACCTGTCCCTCATGAATGT
Source organism: Wollemia nobilis (assembly GCA_028583015.1). Lineage (NCBI taxonomy): Eukaryota > Viridiplantae > Streptophyta > Pinopsida > Araucariales > Araucariaceae > Wollemia > Wollemia nobilis. The sequence continues at coordinate 3,526,765 of JAQPPZ010016970.1, read as the reverse complement.
ATTTTACACATTGATGTAGTATGGAGGGAATACAATGCATTTCTCGAATCCAAGGCCTCCCAAGAAGGATGTTATATTGCATGGCACCTTCGATCATGTGACACATCATGGGGATGGTCTTTAGGCCCACCTAAATAGGTAGGATGATTGTGCCAACCATCGAGCATAGCGCATCGTTAAATGCTCTCAATGTGAATGCGGTGGGCACAATATGTGACTTGGGCAGCTTTAAAGGACTTAACGCCTTGGTCATTATAATATTGATCGATGAACTAGTGTCGACCAAGACCCTCTTGAATGGCATGTGATTGACACACGCAATGATATGTAATGGTGGGTCAACTGTATCTATAGGAACTATCTTGATTTCATGATCATAGAATTGGATCGTAGGTTCCTGGCATTATTGTACGTGTCCCACAAAATTGGTGAATGCTTGAGCATCCTGGGACTGCACCTCGATGGACCTCAGAATGTCCATGAGAGTCTCCCTATGCCTAGGGGACTACTGTATCAACTCATAAATAGACAACTTCGTAGGAGTTGTCTGCAGGTTTTGAACCAACCTGCTTCGTATGGTCACCACCGGTCTAGTTGGTGGGCCTGGAATATTCTAAGTTGGCTACTGATTCGACGTAGCTTGTATCCTGATGGGAGCATGAGGTTGATTTGGCTACTCATATCTCCCATGTCTAGTAACAACATTAACCATACCTACGAACCCTTGGGTAGGTGGTTCGACATGCACTTGGTTGACCTGGCCGGCGTTGTTGCATGGTGCCTCATGGTTTGGCAATGGATTTTTATAAATCCCCATGTTTTGGTTGTCGGGTGCCAGCAGATTATTCGGCACTATAAGCTCACCTTTATCGATCATGTTTTGCACTATATGTTTGAAGGACCAACACACTTCAATGTCGTGGCCCTTCATGTGATGGAAGATGTAAAATAGATCATCTTGATACCCCTTTGGCTTGGGCTAGTTAGGATCAACCAGTTTAATATCGGGCACAATTGATGGAATATCGATGTCAACAATTTTGTCAAAGGCATGAACTAGCGAGGTGGGCATTGTTCCTTATTTTTGCCTCTGTAATTATTCTTGCATTGTTCATACTGGGCAGGAGGAGGTTGGGCCTGATAGTTCTACTTTTGTTGCCCCTTATCCTCTCTTTGGAGGTTTAACACCACCTGATTGACATGGGCCTACTTGCCCTGATGTTTCATGGAGCTCTTCTTGTGCCCCTCTTTCCTATTTTTGAGCTTCAAGTTGCCCTCTTGCAACTTGATATCCTCAATTACTTTGGCTTGCACCAAAGCTTCCTCGAATGTCTGGTACTGTTGTAGTTGCAACAATAACGAGATGTGCTTGGCACAACTCTTCATGAACATCTAGGTTAATTCTATGGTAGGAATGGGGAATGGCAACTTTACCATTAATCTCCTCCACCTCTTTTTGTATTCTAGGATTGGCTCATCATCACGCTGAGCTAGCGTAGCTAGATCGGAAAGATTAGTTAGCTTCTTGATGCCAAAAGAAAAGTGTTCAAGAAAGGCATCATCTAGTTGCTCAAAACTGGTGATACTATGCTTCTTCAGCTGATTAAACCACTCCCGGGCTAGGCCTGAGAGGGTTGTGATGAATGTATGCAAAAGCAAGGTATCTTTGCTTGCAATATGGAAGCATATGTCCAAAAATCTTGTGACATGCTCTTGCGCATCTTCGTCACCTTTGAATTTATCTAGCTTGGGCATGACAAAATGCTCAGGATATGCTGGAGTAGGCACCGAGGGGTCCAAAGGCTCGTTATGAATCTTTCTCAATGTTAGATTTTGAAAAGTCATGCCTTGCCTCTTGATTGCTTTCACTTTCTCTACTAAGGCCTTATAGGCCTACGAGGATAGAAAGTCCTCCTCCCTAAGCTGACGTGGGGGTGGTCTTGGAGGTACATTCTTCCTCTATTGAGGTGGAGGACGTTGATCTTCCTCCTCCTCAACTTAGGAGCTTTTAGGATATCCTTGATCGGCTCCATCTCCCTCTTCTTCCTCATATTTTCTTTGCCTCTGATCTTCGAATGATGGTGGTCATTCTCTCTGTTGGGCACTGACATGAGTGTGAGCATCTCTACACTCTTGATGCACATCGACTTGTGAAAAACCCTTCCTATGAATGCACTCTCCATGCTTAGCATGAGTGAATAAACTAGCCCTGGCTAGCCTATCCTCTTGTTCCACACACTCCTTTTGGGTAAGGATGCATTCATACGCATACTCATATAATATTTGTCTAATGAGCCTTTGTACTTGAATATTCTCATCTTCAATGTGCTCCCTCTCTGTGCAAGCATCCTCTAATTGATCTTGGAGGAGTTTTCATCTCTGCTCGGATACCAATCTATGTGATCTATCAATGTGATCAATTGTAAGAGGCCTCTAGTATGTGTGCTCCGTATGAGTGACCTTATGGGTTCTATACCCTTCTAATGGATTCACTATGCTTTTGCCTTTGTCTATGAAGATGACATTGGCATCATGCTGAGTCCTGTGTTGTGTGCCACCATGCATGGATGGTGGATGCGAACCATGAGGGCACTTGGAAGCCTCCCCATGTTCTTTGGTAGTCCTAATAGTGCTCCTACTATGCTCACTTGAAGCATGAGTGGGTGGAGCTAAAGGCTTGTAGCCTAACTTCTCGAGGATGCTACCTAAACCATCCAACTATCTGGATTGCCATCGCTCATGCGTTGGTGTATCATTGGCTCCCACATTTGACATGTCGATAGTGATCTTGTGAGGTTCACTATGCATGGGAGTGTGAATAGGCCTATGCTCGAAAGCGGGCCTATCTACATACCCCTGAATGGGTGGATCTCGATCTCTTCTATACTCTAAAGTTGGAGGTATGGAACCTCCTATAGACCTAGTACGTAGGGGTACCAACTTGGCCCCCTATATGACATACTCATCGATTGATCCCATGGATGCACGTGCACTGCAATCTCGGTAATGGCTTCCGAGTGGAGCACCCTCATGCTGAGAGGCTCCATGCTCTATCCTATGTCTAGAAGAGTGCACAAAAGCTCCTCTATCAGGGGTATGCTCAATGGTGTCCCCTCGTGTCGAATTGTCTCCTCTGATGCTCATCGAACGATGTTCAGGAAGCGCATGTGGGCGAGGGTTCGACACATTTTGTTGTGAATTTAGTGGGGCTTGGTCAATGGCATCAGGCTTAAGCCTTTGCCGACCTCCCCGTGTCTCCACCATGGTGCACCTAGTGTCTAGATTTATCTTTTATTATGCAAACAAGGTATACAATGGTGATTATCTTGAATTAAATTTTAAATGTGAGCCCTAAACTGTTTGATGTTGTTTCATGAGTTGTTGTGTCAGTATTAGAAACTCTTATCATGTTTGAAATCTTGTTGGATGATAATCTCAATTTAATTGGCTTTCACCTGTATACTCACAGCTCGACAACTTGGCTATGAACTCCAAGTCGTGTAATCCAACCTATAATGTGTGGTAATGAAGCCCACACATGGTCAGGGAGCATAGGTCCTCCCAGATCCTCACCCATTTTCCCCCAGTCAGCGTCATACCCTTCGAAGAGAATACATGCAAATTTTCTAGGGTACGAAAGGTTCTCGGATCCGGTATTGGTCTAGAACATAAGGTACGTGGGATTTGGGCCAACGGATGGAAATCACCTCCACCGTCATTGAACCCTACTAGTGGTTGGATGTGACTTCCAACTCACTAGCATTTACTTTGGAACGTGGTGTGTGTGGTTATTTTTAGATTGCATAAAAGGAAAGATGCATAATACAACACTCACATGATCATTTCCTACATGATATGCATAAAAAGAACATTTTATATCCAAGAAGTATGCATGCTACATCCTACATGACCTTTTGACAATGCAAGTTACGATGATAAATGGCCTTTGATTAGGCCTCAAGCATGCAAAACCACCACATGAAATATTCTAGCACGTTGGAGTCTAGGGTGGACTGCACTCAGAGGTCCGTTGTTCCTAGCAGCGCCTAGCTAAAGCGTAACAAAACGAAATCCTAGGACCTAATTCATTTTCCTTTTTTCTTTAAGGTGTCCTAATTAAATTTTATTTTACGCATTCTGGAAAAACACAGGCAGTGAAAATAGAGATAGAAGTTGAGAATAGGACCTACCTCAGGTCCTCATCTGATATAGCTTTAACTCCCTGTTGTCTGTTGTGTCAGATGCTAACCGCAACTCTGATGCATGGTTGCCACTATAGACCACGATTGTCACCCATGGGCCAACTTTTTGACCATGACTATCAACCGCGGTGAGCACCTGTCATGAAAAACTGAACCACAGTCAGTAAAACATGGTAAAATTTGTGGAGTCCCACCGTGATCGCCTTCTGACCTATCCAAAAAGCATGCACCTAACTAATACATCAATCGGAATCAACATTAAAGCATGAAAAGATAGACAAGATTGCATATAACAAGAAAATGGATGTTTCTTCTATTAATATTGGAAATGAATCTCGGTTACAATCATGCCCCTCTTAGGGTCACCCAAATGTTGATACAATTGATACAATTCAAAAGCCCCAATGGGGTAGGCACAATACTCAGGCTCTTTAAATAGTCACAAACTGCTCCAAGGTGTCGATGACCTTCTTCTCCATGCTTAGAGGTATTTGCTACATTGAATGGCATGATCCTGTTAATCCTACATTCAAGAAACAACAAGAAACATTAAAAATAAAGGAGGCCTCTCTTGATGAGGCTTTTAAAAGGATATTTCACAAGAAGATGTCATAACAAGCATGTAATCAAGAAAATAGATAAAACATAGTAAACCTATATTAATCATGAAATGTTGTCATCAAACATGTGTAAGAAAGCAAATACTATCTATCTATTGGGTTAGTTTATCAAATAGCAAGTATGAACGCATGAAATAACCCACAATTGCACTAATTACCAAATTGACAAAATGAAGGTAAATCTACTTTAACTGCTCAATTCTACCGATCATATGTCTCTAAAATGTCAATTAGACCTATACTAAGCATAATATGATCTACTAAATTAATCTACAGAAAATAGTACAAGGGGATCTGTAGCCATTTCCTCACCATAGGTCTGAGGTGTGGTCAACACTGTTGACTACGGTTGACAACCATGGTGGAGCTTTGAGTAGATTTACCCTCAGAATTAGGGCTTCCTCTCCAATCCTCCTTGCCAAATTGATGGTCAAGGGTCGCCTCTATGTCCTATGATAGGTTTGGTGGTTGAATCATCCAAATTGTGCATCGATTGCATGGATTTGCATTTCTTGGCTCTCCTAGGCTCCTAGGGCTTCCATAGCAAATTGATCTCCAATTGGGTAGCAAAAGTGTCCCTCTCAATGTATGCAAGTGAGTATGCAATTTGATAGGGCTTCACTGCTCAATTGATAAAATGTTCTCTCTCTTATCCCCAATTTGGAGGGGGATCTTATAGCAATTGCCTAGGGCTAGGGGTGGCTTCCTCATGAAGCCAAGATCAATATTGGGTAGTTGAGTCAGTTGGATGGAAGGATCCAGAACCTTCCTCACTCAAACCACTCCAATCTGCAACCAATTGGCCATTGCAACCAAATTTTGGGTCGGATGAAGGCTAACTGATTCTGAGTGTTGACCATGGCTGACATGCACGGTGAGCACTGCTAACCATGGGTGTCAGCCATGGCTAGAACTGACTAGGCAAAGATACCCCAAATGAGTGGTAAAAACCATTGCTATACCTTGGATCTGTCCAAAGGTCTTCCATATGGTCTTCTAGCATGTCCCATATGAGTAGTCACCTCGACATGACGTGTTTTAGGTGTCTACAATAAGGAATCAAGAAGGGATTTTCCTATGATAGGGAAACTTACTTGACACTCTGAATTTAGAATTTACTGATGAGGATCACAAAGAATTTTTGATGGTTTTTCATGCCATCAGATTACTTCTAAACTCAACATCTAGAGCATGAGTGTAGATTCTAGGATTGGACCCTCCCAAGGCATTATCAAATTTAGCACTAATATTTTTGTGGTGGAAGGATACAAAACCATAGGTGAAGTAGAGTATGTCAGTGAAAAATACAAGAGTAAAACATTAGTTTAATAAGAATTTACTAGAATATGGCCTTATGGAAGATTCATAAGGGGAGGATACTATATCCAAATTACAAGAGAGGATATTTCCAGCAAAGGAAGTTACTCCACCTACACAGGAAGTAGTAAAAATAGCCAAGAAGAGGTAAAAATTTGATCCACCCTCACCATTACCGTCATAAGAATCAATGGTAGGATAAATGATAGAGAAGATATCATAAAATCAAGCATTGGCTCATAAAATCAAGCAACAAATGAGATCATAAAGTTAGGGGATTGAAACTGTGGAGATAGACTTTACAATCCCTACCATTCTTTAGGACATACCATAAGCACCTAGTATGGATGTTTATATAGGGCCTACAAAATATCTGGTAAAAGCACAATTTTAGGATCATGGAGAGTCTCTTGAAGTACCCCTAAAATCCTTATTTGTAATAACATATTTTACCAAGACCCTACATGCTTTCTCGTTTGAGGATATGCTCATAGCAGTGGTAACCAAGGCAATAGGTAGATCTATATATAAGAACCTCAAAAGAAGTAGAAGTCGGTATGATAAATAAGGAATCACCACTCATTCTATAGACCATTGAAAGCCTACAAAAAGGACTAGAATAACATCCACTTTTAGTAAAAGAGGTGTTGAGGTGTGATTTTGTCCAATTACAAAAATCACCCAAAAGTTAGGATCACAATCCTCTCTTGCAAAGAAAAAGGTATTTCTCCAAGGTTCTCACTTAATGTTTTTATGTATCATGCATATGTGCTAAAATAAGTGCTTGAACAATCTCAATAGTTTGCAAGTAACTGATAACAAGGGGCCTAGGAATTAGGTAATTAACTTTAAATTCATCATGTGTTAAGTATATTTTAATCAAATTCTCTCTCTAAGCAATAATAGATAAATTTACCTTTTGAGTTTAATTTTGATAACTTATGCAAATTTATTCTATAACCTGAAAATAAAAATTAATTAAAATGCTTCAAGTGATTTTGAAATAGATTTTAATTTGGCATTTTAATTAACATTAAAATTCAATAAACTTTAATAAAATCAAAGTTTATAAAACTTTAATAAATCAATTAAATATAAACCTTAATTATAAAGTTTTGGACTTTATAATAATAAAAATTAAGGTTTTATTTACTATAAATATTTGTTCATCCAAATATGAAATTGAAATTTAAATATTTGTAGAATGAACAAACTGTAAAAATAATTAAACCCAAATTATAAGGTTTTGAACCTTAATAATTATGAAAATAGGGTTTAATATAAATCTTATTTATGAACTTTTAAATCTTATGATATGCAAATAAAGTTCATAGGAATTTCCTTCCCGTAATATTTATCCCTTAAATATCTATTGAATTAAATATTTAAGAATAAATATGAGCCTCAAATATAAAGTTTGGATCTTTAAATAAATTGAAACCAGATTAAAATAAACCCAAACTATTTAATGTGAAAATATATCAATTTTGAATTCTCAACTTTATGAAATTAAAGTTGGAATCAAAATAGTCATTTATCCTCGATAAATTTATTTATTCAAATATTAATTAAATTTAATATTTGAATAATAAATTTATTTATAACCTAGTTATAAAGTTTAACTTTATAAAATCAAACTAGGTTAAATATATGCAAATTTAATATGAAATAAATTTCAAAAGGTTTAAAGTATGAAAATAAATTAAATCTCGAACAAAACAACTACAGAATGAAAACACAAAAACTCTAAAATTGTTAGAATATTCTAATGTGCACTATGCCTTCACCTTGATACTTGTCAGTTTCACTTGACATTTGTCATGTTATCAAATAGGCCTTCTGCCTATATATGTAATCTTATTTCTTGTATAATATATCTCATCTTGTTCATTCCATTATAGTCCTAACATTTGGTATCAGAGCGGGTTCGCTCTCCTGCCTATGTAATCCCTTGAGGGGGGATTTCCCTCATGGAAATCCCCCTCTCATTTTTCTCCATATTTTTTTAATACTGAGGGAGTATGTTCTCCATCCTTTAAAGGATGGATCAGAAACTAAAAAGTTTAAGAAAAATAATGGCTGTATTTTTTTAAGAGTGATTGGGAGGTTAAGATTTTTCTTTTTTGTTTCTGTTTGTAGAAGTAGTTTCTCGAAAGAGGAATGAAAAATGGGAAACACAATTTTTTATTCCATTAAATCCGATGATTTGATTTGTTTTTTTAGTTTGTATGGATGCTATGGAGTTTTTCATGCATAGGTTTGAAGGTTGTCGAGATGATTGTGGGTGTTGGTACTGTGTTTGGTGGTGTGCACTGAGGAGTGACGTCCCTAGTTTGGGAGTGTTGCAGAATATTACAAAAAAATCATATTTTTGATGGCGGCTAGAGTTGGGCTAGTACAGTGTGGGGCTAAACATGTAGAGAGCCTTTCTGTTCAACATTCATATGGCCTATAGATTTCATGATGCTTGTGGCAGATGCAACCAATTTTGAGCCTCATTCTAGTTTGTGGTGAACCCATTTTGAGTTCATGGGTTTTTCAATGGCGGCACCTATTTTTGGTGGTTCCACTAGGGCTCACCATGTTATTCAGTATTCCTTACAACAACACCATGTAGAACATGCTGCGCATCATGACGAGGATGTAACTATTGTAATTTACATTAATGACATGGTAAAAGAGATCGTGTTATACCAAAATAGTTATTTTTGGTCGTTGATTACAGGACTAAGAAAAGAGAATGATCACAACTAGGCTGCAATATCGTAGGATGAGGACCTACATAGAGTGTTTCAACATCATTGGAAATATTTTTTTTAAAAGGGCCGTGTGCTGCTTCATGCAAATAAAAATGATGACTTTCTTCGAGCGTTGGAAAATTAGTTCATCATAGAATCGCACGCAAGCACGATCACCGGGAGATCTAGTTTTTACCATTGCGATATCATGCCACCTATTATGCTATGATGCCACCCTAGACAAGAATGGAAGTCCATGATATTTTGTTTTAAAAAAACAAATAGTTTTGATTCCAGTGCTTTTGATCAATCTGGAGGCACCGGGACTGGTTCCTACACGCCAAACAGCCCCTATAACTAGTTTACAACGTAAAAAGTCATGGGATGTCATGGAGCCTATCCTTGCTTTGTTTTAAATACTCATTGTCACAGTTGTGTATTCTTTGAGTACATGTGCAACCAATACAACCAAAAAAGAAGTTTCAAATCAGTACTATGAGGGGAAAGTTGTATGGTGTTTGTAGTTAGAAGTTGGTTATCAATGACAACAGATCCAACATCGTTGATATTTCCATTGATCAGAGCTATTGACATTTTGATATGCATATATGGCACTCTTATTTTTTATAAATCAGTTTGGTGATGTGCAGTTTAATGATTGTGAAAAAAAGTAGGGCACCAAATCCATTGATATCGGATCTAGAAAATTTTGAACCAGATCTATTGGCCACCTACTGTGATTGATTTACTAGCTATGATACTATTTTTGTTGGTGGTTGTAAATTTCTCAATGCTGCCCAGATATGATATGTCGCACGTCTCGTCTTCTCCCAACATTAGATGCATAAATGTGGCGGCCATTAGATGTCAAGAAAATGAAATATAAGTTCTTTTAAGGTGGGCCAATATTTTTTATGTGGTGCATGGCCTCCACCAATTTTTTGACTTGCATAGAAATTTACTGGACTCGGTGTAGCGGCAGTGTGGACCTGGTTTCTACAGCTACAAAGATCATAGAAGCATCCATAAATAGGCAGACAATTTAATTCATGAGCAATACGACCAACTTTGCTTTAATAGCATTCTGAATATTTGTGGCGATGCACAATGATATTGGGAGGTACTCAACAAGGAGAATTTCAGAGTGGAGTGTATTTTTCTCAAGCATGCGAAAGAGAGGTTGCTACTATTTTTTCTACATGGGTCCTGATTGTTATTTGGGCTGTTGTGGATAATTGCACCATGCAAAAGATATTCATAGCCTCTCAGCGATGCAGTGCCACTAGTTGTTATTTGGATGGCCTCCAACAGGACCTACACCATGCTAAGCAACTATGTATCTGCATTATTATTTTTTAATAATGTCAAATTTATTTTGATTTTTTAATGGTGTTCCTTTAGATACTACCTGCCATGCATGAAGGAGAAAACTTTTGGTGGAGAAGGAGTCCCATCGTTGCTATCTGCACATAGGAGCCAAAATTAAGTGTCAGATTGATGCTCCCTCGATGAGATCTTGCCAAGTGCTCATGTAACTCCAGTTGATACCCCATGCTGTGTCTCACTACACCATATGCTAGTGGAATGGAGAGTGTTTGTGTGTGTTTTTGTAGCTCCAGGTATCCCTACGATAGCCTCTTCCATAGCCTCTGATGAGTGCACATAACACATAAGGCTAACAGAAGACGGTGTAAGGAATCAGTTTGTGAAGATGTTGATCGAGAAGCAGTTTTTTCCAGCGCGAGCGACAATGTCATTTTTTTGTGGCTAGTCGTCCCTTTGTTCTTAATGGCTCCGAGTAAAACTCGTTAATGGCTGCATGTGATGGTTATTTAATTAAAGACAAAGGGGGCATTTTATTTTTAAAGGAATACTATTGTATTTTGTGGACTTAAATCTTCTGTTACAAGTTGTAAGGCGGCAATTTAAGGGGCATGGTTTATTTTAAGGTGGAAGGGATTGCCTTTAATATTTTGATTGATAATATGGTATTATTGGTTAATTTTTAAATGTTTTTATCCACATGAAGAGTGGAAATGATTTATTGGCCAATTTTTAAAAGTGGTTATCCACATGAACAATGGAAATGTAATGCCGCCATATTATTCTCCTGTGAGGGAAAGTTGACATGTTTTTTTTGCAAGATGAAGGCCCCATTGATAATGGACTATAAGAGTATTTATAGTTGTTGGAAAGGTTTTTCTGTGATGGAAACAATGGTGGTGTCTATTTTTTATTTTGAGGCTGTTTCATTTTAGTTTTCTAGCCTCAAAGTTGTTGTACCTTGGAGTGCACTCTCGGTGGAACCTGACACTCCCAAGGAATTTGTAAGTGATCCTAGTATCCAGTTACCTTCTCTAGAGCACCTAGTAGATATAGTGGCTGGTTACCCATGCATTCTAGTAGGATGAGGAGGTCACCATAAGGACACCTACTCTAGGGACTATAGACATAGACATCCTAGACTCTATCCGAGGACTTTTTTGGATCAAATTTTGAAGACTACAGATGAAGACACTTCAAAAGATTCTATTATATTCTTCTTCTTTCTTGTCCTCCACATTTGGCTTCTATGGATCATTTATATTGTCTTTTATGGCTCGTATTTATTTTGTATTAAGGTGCATTTTTGAAAGTGACCGACAACTTCTAGATTGAGTTCATCATGAGGAAATTTGATATTCATGGTGAATCTAGTCAGTGACCTACGAGAGGCAAAATCCTCTGAGGATGACCTGTAGAGGTAAAAAATCCAAAAGTGGCTAACCCTAAGGCACCCATGATGACCCTAAGGCACTTAGACGGTTGACCCAGTGGCAAAAGATCCAAGGAAGTGGTTGACCCTATGGTAATAGATCGAGATGTATACACTGTTGATCTAGCATTATTCATAGTTGGAGAGCCAAACCCAAAGAAAGCATGAGACTAAACAAAATCATATAATAAAGGAGGATGATAGGGTTCTTTTAGATAATTCAACATTAAGGGAGAATGTTACCTAATGTTGACTTATTTTTTTTTATAGTTAGGATAGTGCACATTAAGGGGGAATTCTAGAATATTCTAATGTGCACTATGCCTTCACCTTGACGCTTATCAATTTCACTTGATATTTGTCATGTTATCAAATAGACCTTTTGCCTATATATGTAATCTCATTCTTGTATAATATTATCTCATCTCATTTTAATCCTAACATATCCAAGGAAGTGGGTGACCCTGTGGCAACAGACCAAGATGTATACACTGTTGATCTAGAATTATTCATAGTTGAAGAGCCAACCACAAAAAACACAAGCCTAGACCAAATCATGTAATATAGGAGGATGATAGGGCTCTTTTAGAGAAGTCAACATTTTATTTAGTTATGATAGTGCACTTTAAGGGGGAATGTTAGAATTAAAGTGCACTATGCCTATTTAGTTTGACACTTGTCAGTTCCTCTTGACACTTGGTATATAGGCTTATGCCTATATATTGTAACCTCATTCTTGTATAATATTATCTCATCTCATTTTAATCCTAACAAAAACTAGATTTATGCCTACCCAAAATCACATAGTAAAGCAATAAAAACAGTGCAATATTCAATGGAAAACTTAATTTAAAACTATATCAAACTATTTAATTAAAATAAAATACTGTATTTACACATATCTGATAAAAATAATTTGATATAATCCTTTGATATTACAATAAAGCCTCGGAAGTCTCTATAAATCCAACTCTCTGTAGTCTTCTTCTGCTCTCCACTTTTGCTTCTTTGAATCCTTTATCCCTTATCTTCTTTGCAAATGTTCGACCTCTTGTTTGAATTTTCTTCCTCCTTTTATAGATTACAAATTTATTATTCATTTTTTTGATTCCATTTCCAACTGCTTTTCGCAACAATATCATACTAAGACTCATTTTTTTTTTCCATTTATCTTATCTAACATTTGTGTAATATAGATTGGTGATGATTTATTGAAACCTAAATAACTTATACCATAAAGTTTTGCCTTTAAATATTTATTCACCATCATGCCCTAAATATACAAATATATAGGCTCTCAGAGACCCGATGAAATTTGATTTATTTCAATTTATAAAAAATGTGGATTCCTGCATTTACTGTGTAAACATCTAGTTTATCATTGAAATGATGACAAATAAGCCAATCCAAATATCGAATTTATAGCAACAAAATGACTATCGCAAGACAAAAGCAGAGTAATGTTTCTTTTAGGCATCTAAAAATGAAATGATTCTTCGTAACTTGAATACATTGAAATACCAAGGACGTATTTCGTAGGGTACTCGCTGTTATCACCATAACCCTTTAATACGATCTTAACTTCCCACAAAATATGTTCTTCATTCTTTATTTGTAAGTGTGAACATGCCTTATCTTGAAAACCCTTCAATATATATGCTTAGCTTCCTTGACATTGTTATCCAGGAATGTCTCCATTGGAATCCTACATGCTTCAAAACTTACTCGTAAAACTGACAACGATTGATTGTTGTGAACTTCGAGGAACACACAAATACCTCTGATCTGCTTCGCATATCATTGTTTCCATACGTATAATATGACTATAATTTACAAGGAGTGCTTGACATGCCATTAATTTTCCTTGAACCCCTAACACAGTCATCCAATTGTATCCATGATATTCTTCTCATTACTAGTGATTTTGATGTGTTAGATCAAACCCATATTTTATTTCAAGTAAATCGATTATCCCACATGGATTATCATAACATCAATGTGTGCTTTATGACTTTGCACTTGTCATACAACTTTTTATGAGCTCACCCGATCAAGTTGCCCTAGACCTTGAACCATGTGTTCACTTTAACCACCTCAAATCCATATTGTAAATGACATCTGCTCACGCCCACCTTGGAGACCTCCAAAAACAAGAAAACACTTTTGTTAGTCTTAATTCAAGCATCATAAACTCTTAAATGAAAATATCTAAACACACAATGTCACACTCATAGTAACACATTTATAACATAAACCTAACACTAAAAATAAAAACACACGACCAACACACTTAGCAACCTAAAAATAAAATAAAATAAAGAAACAATATAACTATTATATAATAAACATAAACATAATCATAACCTAAACAAAAGCTAAAACAAACATGAATTATAACATTAATTAAAATAAAGACACAACCACGTACAGTAAATAAAAATAAAATCACTCCAAAATCAAACATATTACAACATAAAAGAAAATAACATAACATAGACAATAAAACACACAATATAAAGTATACTTTAACATACCCAACATACAAAATATAATAAAATTAATACACAACATGAACACACACATACCAGAACTAACATTTTAAAAAGAAACCAAATATACCAGTAAAACAATTATAAGATAACACTCCTAAAGATCAGTTTTGACACCAGATGATGAAAAAAAAAAAGCAAAAACAAATATTGAACAATTTCAAATTTCAAGTGGATCCCCAATTTTGGGGTCGTTGTGAAGGAGTCACAAAAAATGGTGACTCTGCTGGTAAATATCCCTAGACATGTTGGACTTAAGAACCAAAATATGAAAAAAAACAAAAACCCAAATATTAGAAACATGAGTATCAATAATATCTAGAGAATGTGAATAGACCAATTCAACATGAACCATCAGAATCATCAACATTAGCTTGATGTGTATAAAGTGATTCATTCTATATATTTTAAAACCATTCAACCTTCCATTGTCAATTTTACATTTCAAGCTATGAATATTTTCTCCTTGAAGAAATACATCTACTTGACTCTCTTCAGACATTGCTCTACTGTCGTCTAGGCGTTCATAGCCCCGATAGAGATTATCTGAAACTCCCATATAGTAGGTGAACTTTGTACGTTCCATTTCATTTTAGTCTAGACATAGCTTCACTACCAACCAAGTGTCTATAGCTCTGGTGAATATTATCTATTTTATTGTGACAGATTTGACTTTACTTTTCATTGTATTCATCATTTTTTCTTTTTTCTCTCAATTTTTTTCTCTTTTTATCTTGTAATATGGTACTTTGCAAAAAATCCACCTACCATTTGGGTTAGAGATCAGGTAAGGCTGAAAGAGTATATAAAAATTTTCACCTTAATTTGCAAAACTAACAACTTCATACTTCCAGAATTTCAAAAGGTATTCTTTAATGTGTTTGTGGTACTCGTGAAGCTTTTGCAAAATAATTATAATATTTCAAATTTCACTATCTTAGTTCAAATTCATGAAGATATATACTAACATCATACTTTCCTTTTTCTTCAAGTTTTACATGTTTTCAAAATAGGTAATTTTATCCTATATGACCCAGGCCCAAATACTAGATAAAATCATCAAAATATTAGTGTCTTGGTAACAACTACCTCAATCAAGAAAACCTCACAAAAACTTTGTCAAATTCAACAACACACATCAAAATAATGAAACTCCAAAATATAGCAAAGCCAATTTATTGCTATACTAAAAACACAACAAAAATTTGATAAACACTAAACAAACAAAAATAAACATCAACAACATCACCAACTAATAAAATCAACAAAATAACTAACAAGCTCATAAAACAACAAGTTATACAAAACATAAATTTGTAAAACTAAAATTACAAAGTTGATAAAGCAAGTGAATCCACTTCCTAAACTTGATGACATTGACAACAAAACCAATAACAAAACATTACAAAACCACAACTTACATACAAACATAAAAACAAAAAATAAAATCCAAAAGACTATTTACAAAAATATAACATTATGTACAAGACACTGCAAAATTTTTACCATCATTTCCCTGGATCCCAAATACGATAAGCAAACTTTAGAAAACATATATGATTATATGCTTGCCAAGTTTTATAAGAATCCAATAAAAATAATATTAGGTCAAAAATATAAATTCTCATTGTGCCTATCTCATCCCACTGATTTGATTCAAGTTGATAAGCAATTCCATGTTTAAAATTTGATTCATTAAACTTAAAATTGAAAACATGATTTTCAATTATATTTTGTTTATTCAATGCAATGTGAATTTCAAACCTTAATTCATCACTCTAGATTAAATTTTCATTTTCACAAACATATAGAATTTATTTCAAATAAGAAGCTATTTATGAAAGTTTTAAAGCAAGATCATCATCTATGTTTTTATGCCAATCATATTCATGCAAGAATTTGCAAGAATCTAGGACATTTATAAAATAAGAATCATTATAATTTTGTATCCTAGATTGAATTATCAACTGTTGATGAACTTGGTTCAATGATTCAAGCATATCTTCTTTTTCATTTAGCAATGCAATTCTATTTGTGGTGGGAATAAGAATCCATTCCATTGCTTCATCAACCTCTAATGACATCTCATCATAAATAACAACAAAATCCAATAAATGATTATGCAAAAATTTACCTGATTCTTGGATGTTTGAATACAAAGGATAAGATTCTACCTTTTGTATGCTTTCATTTACCACTACTTGATGAGCCATTATAATATTTTCTCTTTCTTCATGACCTCTATAATAATCATCATTATTATTTCTTATTCCTTCATAAATGACCATTTCTTCTCTTTCTATTGCAGCAAGATGTTCTACAAACTCATGTTCAAAATGATCAAATTTTGGAAGCTGTTCTATTTCTAAAATTGGCATGTCATTTTTTGATTGCATAGGAATTGTGAAATCTTCTTTTGAAATAGAAATTTCAACATCCTGCATATCAAGTGAAATAGAAATTTTATCAGTAGGAGTGTGAGAAAATAATGATTCTCCATACATACCCCATCCATTATAATAATTTTCTAAAGCTAAGGGGTGAGATTTTATCGTGGCTTTAGAAAACATGTGATTCTTTGACTGTATAGGAGTTGTAGGCTCTTCATGTAAGATATCAATTTCAACATCCTACATATCAATTGAAATAGACTCTTCTTTGGAAATTGTAAAAGAAGTGAATGATTATTCTTCATTATCTGAAATAAGGACATCATTATATTTTTGAAGCACATGGTGAAATTTCATATCTTCTTTTATGACATTTTTAAATTCATCTTCAAATTTATTTTCTTTAATTTCAAACAATTCATCTTTCTCAAATTCATCCTTTGGTGAGATAAGAATTTCTTCTATAGGATCAATTTTTGTACTTTGTTTTGTAAGATCATCCCAATCCTCCTTTGTGAATAATGGCTCTAAATCAGTTTCTATATTTTGATCAACTTGGTCATCTTAATGTTCATTGATGGGTATTGACTCTGAAACCTTCACCTCATTCTCAATATATAAGGTAGTTATGACATAATCTATCAATATCAACTTGACTCATTTGTGATCTTTGATTATGAGTTTTAGTTCTAAGTCTGTATAGTTTTTCCATATTAACACCTTGAGAGATCAACTATTGTTCAAATGTTACTACCTCATGGTAAGCTCTAGGCAATGATGTAATTTTAAGACCTTTTCCCAAAAACATAGAAGTAACGTGATCTAAGGCTCCCATGTATATTTGAGTAGCTCTTTCTTCTAAAATGATATAATGTATCCCCACCTTAGTATACAACCTATGTAATTTATCATTAAATGATCTCATGGGTTCATTAATTTTTTTGCGGATGGAGACATTTATTTAACATCATAACTGGGTCATCCAATTTTCCAAAATTTTTAAGAAATGCTTTTTCTATTTTAACCCAAGAAGTAGCAGACCTTACAGGTAATTGTATGTACCACTTAAACGCAACCTCATTCAATAAGTATGAAAATAATCTACAAGGACCATCTCCCTGCGTAAGCTGAAAATGACTTAACACACTCTTGTATTTCTGAATATGTTTCTTGGCTTGATCCACATCATGCCTAAATTTGGGTAAACAAACTTCTATGCCTTCAGGAATGTTATGAATATGCATGTTTAAACTGCTGTAATAATCACCTATCCAAGATGCCATTATTTTATTTACTGAAGTAAGCGATGCCATTAGTGAACTTTAAAGAACACAACTTTAATGCCAATCTTATTAGTCAAAGAAATATATCTTGCAAATAAGCATGAAATAACTAATAATTAATCAAAAGATATGCATCAATTAAACCTTATCATTAAATAACATCCTTCAATTTGCAATTAAAAAAAAAAAAACTATGATTTGAATGACTACAAATGAAAATAAAATATTACCTTTCAGGCCCTCCTTCTAGTGTCAATTTTTTGAGGTGTGATTTTTTCCAATTACAAAAATCACCCGATAGTTAGGATCACAATCCTCTCTTGCAAAGAAAAAAGTATTTCTCCAAGGTTCTCACTTAATGTTTTTATGTATCATGCATATGTGCTAAAATAAGTGTTTGAACAATATTAATAGTTTACAAGTAACTGATAATAAGGGTCCTAGGAATCAGGTAATTAACTTTAAATTCATCATGTGTTAAGTATCTTTTAATAAAATTCTCTCTAAGCAATAATAGATAAATTTACCTTGAGTTTAATTTTGACAATTTATGCAAATTTATTCTATAACCTGAAAACAACAATTAATTAAAATGCTTCAAGTGATTTTGAAATAGATTTTAATTTGGCATTTTAATTAACATTAAAATTCAATAAACTTTAATAAAATCAAAGTTTATAAAACTTTAATAAAATCAAATTTTATAAAACTTTAAGAAATCAATTAAATATAAACCTTAATTATAAAGTTTTGGACTTTATAATAATTAAAATTAAGGTTTTATTTACTATAGATATTTGTTCATCCAAATATGAAATTGAAATTTAAATATTTGTAGAGTGAACAAACTGTAAAAATAATTAAACCCAAATTATAAGGTTTTGAATCTTAATAATTATGAAAATAGGGTTTAATATAAATCTTATTTATGAACTTTTAAATCTTATGATATGCAAATAAAGTTCATAGGAATTTCCTTCCCGTAATATTTATCCCTTAAATATCTATTGAATTAAATATTTAAGAATAAATATGAGCCTCAAATATAAAGTTTGGATCTTTAAATAAATTGAAACCAGATTAAAATAAACCCAAACTATTTAATGTGAAAAGATATCAATTTTGAATTCTCAACTTTATGAAATTAAATTTGGAATCAAAATAGTCATTTATCCTCGATAAATTTATTTATTCAAATATTAATTAAATTTAATATTTGAATGATTGTTTTCATATTCAATGTTAGTTTACGGAGGAGATCAACATCTCAATGAGTTAATGGGTGCTTGCCATGATTAAATATACTTGTCAACCATAAAAATATTTTGAGGACGTTTTTCGTAGGACTGCCCAAACTTCCGAACTCGTTTTGGCCATATCTCACTCATCCAAACTTGGATTGAGCTAAAATTTTGAGGGTAGATGCCTAAAAAACCCTAGAACGTCTCCACCAATTTTCATATAATTTGGAGCAACATAGATCCTATATTTGGCAAGCGGCTATGTGAGGGTTTTATTTGGGTTGAGTGCAAGTAGCTCCAAAGGTTGGTTTTTAGGGCCTTCGGGCCCTAGCGACCAATATTTTTGCGGTTTATGCTCAATATTTTAGCAGGAAATGTTGCAGGGGATACAAGATGGGTTAGAAATTTGTCTTTCAATAGATCATACTGTGAACTTGAGTGACAACGGCTTCCAATTTGTTGTACAAAAGAAAAGTGAAAACCATACCTTTCCATGACGTCTAGGGCAAGGATTAAAGAGACCATGAAATAAGGTTCAGGTAGTTGATCAAAAAATGGCTCATATCTCAAGTAAATCTGGTGCTAAGGTGCATCCACAAAATAATTCTACTATGAAAACCCTTGTCAAGGGTAAGAATTTTGAAGACTCAGTCCCAAAAATGAATTTTAGAGAAGCCCTTCATGGTGGATAGCCTCAGACCAATGCTAATATCAATATTAGGGCTTCTCATAAACCTCTAAGAATGCCTAAGATTGATCCCAGGAAAACAGAGTTAGGATGTCTTAAAGCAGTTGATGGAACTCCTATTGTTAAGCTTAATATGGGTAACATTCAGACTAGCATTGAAGATTTGGAAAAAAAAGGACTAATTTGTCGATTCATGGGTTTTCGTCCGAGTCTATCTGCTTTCAAAGTCTGGGCTACAAAAATCTGGAAAACTAAATGTGAGTTACAAATCTCTATTTATCCAAATGGTTATTTTCTTGTTTTATTTGCTAATAATGAAGATAGAGAGAAAACTTTTCAAGGGGGTCCTTGGTTTTTTGGAAGGGCAGGGCTTTTCATGAAGCCCTGGCATACTAAATTTAAAGCCGAAGAAGAGATGCCTTCTATAGCTCCCGTGTGGGTTAAACTCTTTGGCCTCCCTATTGAATTTTGGAATCCTACTATTTTTTCTTCAATTGGAAACTCTTTAGGAACTTGTATGATAACTGCTGATTGTACTCAAAAATTTGAACATATTATTTATGCTCGAATTTGTGTTTTAATGGATTTTGACAAACCCCTACCTAATAAGATCACATTACAATTTGGGGAAGACACTTGGGAGCAAGTAGTGGACTATGAGAACATTCCTTTTCATTGTAGAATTTGCCATGAATATGGTCATTTGGCCAGTGCTTGCCCAAATAAAATTCCTGATCAAAAGAAAGAAGATATAAACTCAGCAAGTTTCCAAATACCTAAGAAGAAGAACACTAAGAAAAAACCAGTAATGAAAGATCAATCAAAGTCATTTGCTAATATGTTTGAAATACTTTCCACAAATGCTGTCCCAAGTGAGGAAGAGGAAATAATGGAAACTGAAATCTTAGAAACACAATTTAAATATGAAGGAAAGAACTCAGAGACAAACCAAAAAATCAAAGGTTTTCAACGAGAAAAAAAGGAGAAAATTTACACAAGAAAAACAATATTTCAAATGTCAAAACTTCAAATAATGCGAGTCCCAATATATACTCCATTGAACCATCTCGTAAAATTTTGGCTGTGTATGAGCATTCTTCAAGGTTAGAAGCCATCTCAGATTCAATTGGAATAAGTCAAGAAACAGCGAAAAAAAAATTGAAGATGGATTCTAGTAAAAAAGTAGGTCGCAAGACCAATCAATATCATATGGTAAAAGAAGGTGAAAAGCTTGTAGAGGAAGGTAAGATTAATGCCCTTCCCAACATTTTTAGCCCTGGTATTAATGAAGATCATCACTTGGAATATTAGAGGACTCAAATGGAGTCTTTCTAAACAAAATGAAATTAGAAGAATGATTCAGATAAATCATCCATATCTTGTTTTCCTTCAAGAAATAAAGATGTCAATGGAGGATATGGACTTAATTGCCAGTAAAATTTGGCCAGTTGGAAAAGTGGTTTCCCTCGGTTCCCAAGGGACTTCGGGTGGAATTGCTTGTCTTTGGGACCCAAAAGAGGTAGTTATTCACCATATGGTTGGCAGTTGGGGTTTGTTGGCTATAGCTATTCAAAGTAGACATTCCAACCAGATTATGCTATGCATTACTATTTATGCCCCGACTTCTTTGGAGGAAAAAAGAAGAGAGTGGAAGGATATTAATCATATTATCTCTCATTTTCCTAAAGCTTGGATCTTGATCGAAGGAGATTTCAATACCATCCTCTCTCTGGATGAGAAAAGGGGGGAAATAGAAATTTGGACAAAAGTACTGACCTCATGAGCGAATATATTGCAAACCTCCATCTTGTGGATATCCAACCAGATAATGGCCTTATGACTTGGTCTAACAGAAGGCAAGGCTTGGCTTGTATAATGGAGAGATTGGATAGGTTTTTGCTCTCTGAAAATTTCTTAATCCATGGTCACATTCCTAAAGTGAAGACTCTTAATAATGTTGGTTCGGATCATTGGCCAATCATGGTGGAAATGTGGAAAACCAATGTGAGTTTCTCTCATTTTCATTTTCAATTAATGTGGCTTAGAGACATTTCCTCCAGACCTCGTGTGCAACAATGGTGGAAGGAAGGTAAACCTAGGCATGGGACTAAGATGTTCTGTTTTGCCAAAAGACTCAATACATTAAATCCAAAATCAAGACTTGGAAGCTGGAGAGAGTTTGGGGATGTTCATAAAAAAAAACATGAAGTTATTGCTCATATTGAAAATTTGAATAAGAAAATCCATTTAGATGGCCTCACAGAGAAGAGAAGTGCAGGTGAAATTAAACTCACAACTCAGTTAGAGGAATGGGAAAAAATAGAAGAAATCTTATGGAAGCAAAAATCTAGAATTCAATGGCTCAAAGAAGGAGATCGAAACACAAATTTCTTCCACAAATATCTTCTAGCTCGAATATCTCACAACTTTATTTCTTCCTTAAAATCAGATTTTGGAGATGTTTTTTATACTTGGGATGGCATGAACTCTATTGTTGTTGATTACTTTTCCAATATTTTTTTTGCTACTCCTCTTGACTCAGCTTCACAACAAAATGTTCTTCAAGCAATCCCTTCTCTTATCACTTACGAGGAGAACTCTATTTTGATTGCTCCTGTTACTATCAATGAGCTTCAACAAGTAGTTTTTAAAATGCAAAAGGGAAAACCCCGAGTCCCGATGGTTTTCCTATTGAGTTCTACCAAGAGTTCTGGGATATCCTTCATGTTGATTTATTAGAGGTGGTGGAAGAAGCCAGGAAGTCCAAAGAAATTTTGAGGGTTATCAATAAAACTTATGTTACTCTTGTTCCAAAAGCTCAAGAGGTTGATCATATCTCAGCTTTTAGACCTATTGCTTTATGTAATGTTCTTCTCAAAATTATTACTAAAATCATGGCAGAAAGGTTGAAGCCTATTTTGCATAAGATTATTTCCCCAGAGCAAGGGGGATATGTGGAAGGACATAAAATAGTATATGAGATAGTTCTTGCTCAGGAAGCCATCCATTCCATGGATATGCAAAATTCTCCTTCTATGTTCATTCGGTTAGACTTATCCAAAGCTTATGACAGAGTGGATTGGCACTTCCTTATCAAAGTTTTGAGGCAATTTGGTTTCTCTAAGGATTGGATGGATTGGATTATGGGATGTATCTCTTCTATTTCCTACTTAGTTCTTATCAATGGCAGGACTTCTCAGTCTTTCCCAACTTCCAGAGGTATTAGGCAAGGTGACCCGCTATCCCCTTATTTATTCATCATTCTTGCTAAATGCTTGGGTAGGACTATAACCAAAAAGAGGGAAAACAAAACCCTTGAGGGAGTTACCATTGCTCATGGAGCTAGACCTATCTCTCATCTTCAATTTGTGGATGACTCTACCCTTTTAGGTAAAGCTATAGTTAAGGAAGCTTCTAATATTAAGCAAATCATTAGCTATTTTTCTAAGGCTATTGGGCAGTTGATCAATGAAGACAAATATAAAGTTATTTTCTTTCACTACTCTGCTAGACAAGAATCCATGGTCTTGGATAAATTAAGATATAAGAATACCTCTCTTCCAATCACTTATTTAGGTATTCCTATAAATATTCAAAAGCAGAAAAATAAATATTGGAATTGGTTGTTGGACAAAGTCAAGAAGAAAATTGGAAAGTGGACCAACAAGTGGCTTTCTTATGGGGGTAGAATCACCTTGGTAAAATCAGTCCTTCAAGCTATTCCTATTTATCTTTCTTCCATTTTGAATATCCCAAAGGCTGTTCTTCGAGAATTTTATCAAATCAGTCATCGTTTCGTTTGGAGTGGTACTCAGGAGAAAAGAAAATGGGCCTTGGTGAAATGGGATACTTTATGTCTTCCTAAGAGTGAAGGGGGGTTAGGATTATGGTCTTCAATTAATAACAACAAAGCTTTAGTTGCTAAATTATATTGGAGGATGTTGCATAACCCCAATGCTCTTTGGGCCAATAATCTTCGTGCTAAATATGCTGAGAACAAAAGTCCTAAAGACCTTGTTCGCTATCAACTTACTACCAAAGGTTATCCCATTTTAGTAGTTCTTAAGACTGGTGAGGATTTGATAAAGAAAAAATTATTTTGGATCATTCATAATGGTAAAAATGCAAATTTTTGGACAGATTCTTGGGATGGTCACAAGCCTTTGATAACTCAGTTTCCCGATTGGAGGCCTTGGATGGAGGAGCTTCACCGAGCTAATTGGATAAAGGTGGCTAATTACTATCGGTACCATACTGGTAATTCAAAGGTTCGTAGATATTGGATCCCTATTGAGGACTGGCTTATTCAAATCCTAGAAATGCAAAGACAAGATATCCAAGGCATCGTTCATATGAGATCCCTCTCTTGGTCCCATGAAAAATATTGTTTTGGATGGAACAACACTACTAAGGGTGAGTATTCAATTGCTCAAGGTTATTTGACCTTATGCCATAATAATCCCAACCATTCTGACATATTTTCTCAATTGTGGGCTCAAAATCTCTGGCCTAAGGTGAGGTTCTTTAATTGGCTTTTATTGCATCGTAGGGTGCTTCTTGGTGAGCAACTTATGAAGCGTGGTTTTCATGGCCCTTTTAGATGTGAAATGTGTGAAGAGAATGTAGAAAATATCAACCATATTTTTATTGAGTGTACTTTAGCCTCCGAGCTATGGAGGAGAATGGCAACTTTACTTGGCTTACAGTGGTCCAATTTTTTCACTTTTGAACAGCTTTGGAGGGATTGGCCTAATCAAGAGGGTGTTGATCATTTTATTAGGTAGTTAGTTTGGATGGGTTCTACCATTCTTCTTTGGAATATTTGGTGAAAGCACGAGATTCCGGGCAAAGGAAACACTAGTTATGCAACATAAGACGAAAATGTAACGCTTTGATCCTATGCACTAAAACAGAGAAAGGAGACAACTTGGAAACGAAAGACAAGATGTAAAGAAATCACAGCCCTCTTTATTCAAATATCTTATCCTCGGTTACATAGACGTCTCCTCCCCTTTTGGGGGCTAGGAGCGTTAAATTTGTCTTCATTACAATGTGTGACCTAGTCTTCCTCTTCCCGCGTGCCCACGATTGCAATGGGCGGGCCAAGATGCTGCCGCCGCTGATGTGGATAAGTTCTTCACCTCTGATTGCTTTTCCTGCAATCAAAGAAACAATAAAAATGTCAGTAGCACCTGTTGCAAAGGAAAGGGGTTCGTTCTCTAAAATCAACGAAATATGCATGTAAACATCTGCCTGAAACAGTAAATACAGTGAGTCCAAATGGCTTGAAAACTTGACAGAAGACAGAAAATGTTACCAAAAGGCCATTGCCCCTGAGACAGTCGGCCAATCTGCTTTTACCTGGTAATCGTCCCTGGTAAGGACGATTGCTACTGTTAATCGTCCCTCGGAAGGACGATTGCTGCTGTTAATCGTCCCCTGCGGGGACGATTGATACTGTGTTGAAGAAGCCGACCTCCTGCTGCTCCAATGTCGATTCTCGAGACCTGCAAAATGCCTACAAACAAGGGGTTATGTAATTGGGGCCATTTTGGGACGACCCAGATGGTCGGATTCTCCCAATTTGGCCTCCATCACCGAGAAATTGGACGTTGTTACCTGCAAGTCAGTGGGACAACCAAAATAACAAAAGCATGATAATATTCGATGAAAACCTTTTGAAATCAAGATTCAAGATTCCGAACTATTGAGCAATGAGAGAATAACATGGAATATGAACAAATGACGAGAAAATGAACTACAACTAAATCCAAAAGGTGCGGGGTGCCCAAGTGGGCAGCCCACCGATGGAACTTGATTTTGGCACCAATCCACTTGGGATGGGCCCAAAATCTCTTAGGAGTGGGGGGTCGGCGAATTGGTTGGTTCGGGTGTCCATGTGTTGGATTTGGGTCGGGTTCGAGCTTCCAAAGGCCACCCAACAACCTCCCTTGCAAAAGAGATTGGTGGATGTGGGAAGGTGAACCAAAAGGGATGCAAGTGGGTCTTCAACTCGGCAGCACTTCGTTGCTTGAAAACTCCTTCAACCTTCTATGTTTTGGGTGAGAAAAGTCTCACCTTTTATAGACCCAAGGGGTCTCCTTTGGGAAGGAAGCACAAACGCCATGTGTTGGTCATAGGCGCCATGTGGCAGTCATGTCTCCTCATGAGGGAGGGGAGTCCTCCATTGACTTGTGTTTTCATAATTGCTTCTTGTGACAGTCCTCTAACGGCCCTTCTGTCCACCTACACACGCGTGCAAGGCGGGAGTCATCAAGTGAGCTGTTGCAGGCTGCCACTTGGTGTTGTTTGTCGTTTTGCCCGTTAAACTTGGTAATCGTCCCTGGGTGAGACGATTACAACAATCGATCCCTGGGTGAGACGATTGCGGGTGAGTCAGTCTGGGGCAAAGTGTCTAAATGTACCAAATTGCTTCACGACCTTACAAAATTGCTATGGAAGTGGTTAGGACCACTTGTTTGACCTCCGAGGGCTGCCCTGGGGGCTGTGTTTGTCAAAGCGATCGGTGTTTGCGGTCACATAATCGGATTGGTGCTGTTTTGGTGTCTACGAGATGCCCCTTTTTGGGAAGCGCTGCGGGTGACGCGATCTTGGAGCAAAAATAGATAACCAAAGCACTAATGATTAGGGTTTCTTGGTAACCTAACCAACTTTTGATGCCCCAAGTATGGAAAGGGCATGCATTCTTGAATCCTTGCTTCGACGAGCTAAGGAATTTGATTTCAAGTGTTAACCTTGTTTTGGTGAGGTGTGACTTGAACTTAGACATTGATCGAGTCATGAATAGGCGAAGGGCGTTTTTACCTCGGGGGGAACCTTGTATTCATGATTCACGAAATGCCAAGTGTTTGATTGATTTGATTGTTGCTTGTTTACTTGCCCCAAGCGGGAGCGTGATTGTCTTTGTCAATGATTCTTTGAATGCATGTCGTTTTCCTTAATTGGGTGTGTGATTGTTGGTTGGTGACTAAGTGTGACTACCCCCTCAAGCGACGAATCGATGAGGGAATGACCTTTGTGAGAGAAGCGACGAGTCGCTTGACCCAAGATGACTTGTGCAAGGGTGCCTTTAGAGGGTTTACCGTTAAGCGTGTGCAATTTTTCCAACATTTGGACCTATTTTTGGTGGGTGTTAACCCTTTTGGTGATGTCATAATGAGGTGAAATCGTCGAAAACCTATTTCCCGTGGAGCGGTCCGGCTATGATAGCCTTCTTGGGGAATTAGGAGAGTGATAATTTGAACCTCGACATCTATTTTTCTATGCCAAGAGGTTAAGTGCGAGAGCACTTGTGTCCGGCAATGTTTATTGCTTTGTTTTTATGTTGCTTGTTTGTGATGTTTTTGTTGTTTTGTGACACCATTTGGGGATTTAAAAATCCACCCGAGTAGATATAACACCCATTTGCAAGAGCACTTTGTCAGCAATGTTTATTGCTATGTTTTTGTGTTGCTTTTTGTGATGTTTTTGTTGTTTTGTGACACCATTTGGGGATTAAATTTTCTGAAATCCGTTTTCCCGTGGAGCGGTCCGGCTATGGTAGCCTTCTTAGGGAGTAGGATAGTGACAATGTAAACCTCGATATCGGTTTTGCTATGCCAAGAGGTTAAGTGCAAGAGCACTTGTGTCCAGCAATGTTTATTGCTTTTTGTTTTTGTGTTGCATTTATTTGTTGTTTTTGTTGTTTTGATATTCTTTGATCTTGTGCATGATGGTTGATGAATATGGATGTATTATGTTGATTTATTTTGATGGATGCATATGCTATGATGATTGCAAATGTTTTTGATTTATATGTGATATGCGAGAGATGAAATGGATGAATGGGATTTGTGATGTTTGGCTATGGCACCATAGATTGTTTAGAACTCTGTTATTTTGTTTTTAGGCGATTGTTGTGATGCATGAATTTGTATGTATACATGTGGTTTTTTTTTTTTTTTTTGTATTTTATGATGGTATTGCAAAGACGAAAAGTAGCGCAGTTGGTTTAGAAATGTAGCTAAGTTTTTTTGAGACTCAGACAGTTCTAGCTCTCTAGCCATGACTGTACTTTATCTTACATGATTTTTGAACAAGGTATGAATCAGACCTATTTTTGACCAAGCTATTTCACATCCCTGTGTGTGCCATTGAGTTCATTTATGTGGTATTTATCAGGATACCGCCAGTGCCAGATGGGCTTTCAACCGAACCTGTACTGAGGATCACCTAACTAGCTCCACTAACTCCTTTGTTATGTTTAGTTAGATTAATCCGCGATGTTTTCTAGGATGTCATAAGCTAGCTTATCCACATGCAAACATTGATACGTACGCAAGTTAATGTGACGAGATATATCGTCATGCGAGAAGACCTTTAGAATGCTGAGAGTTCCAGGGATTCAAGTTCAACTCCCTTCTTTTCTTCAATTGTAATAGGATACTTGCTCGTTTGTAGTGATAAGATCATTGTTTATTTTGATTTGTTTTCTTCTTCTTTTTTTTTTTTTTTTTGAGCAAGGGATTGGAGTGATAAAAATCATTGTTTCTTAGTGCATTTTGATGTGTGCACTTTGTAGGATGTCAAATCTTGATGTTTTGACGTTTTGCAATTTTTTTTGATTTTTTTTTGCAACTATTGAGATTAGGGATTTTTGGGAATTGGGTAGGGGTGATGCTTGTCCTTTTGCCAACTCTCAGCATTCTTTGGGTCATCCGCACGGGGGGATGAGCAAGATAACCGTTTCGCTTATGGTGACCTAGATTCTTGTGCGGTTCATCTTTCTTTCACGTAACTCCGGAATTGTTAATGTGTTTAGTTTGTGTTGGGATGTTACGTATCAAGGTGTATTTCAAGTATGACTCTACCTTCGTAAAATATGTTCGACTTGATACATTACATGGCTAAAGAGGAAAATTTTGGCTGAACTACGAAAACTCGTGATACATTAAAAGACCATTGACTCTAGTGTGGTGGAAGCAATGCATGGTGTGTCTGTTGTTTTTATGAAATGGAACAGTGGGGAACAAGATGGACTGTATGAATGCAATGCTTAATGCAGCTACATATTTTTGTATTTTCGATGAATTGAGTTTGGCGAATATGAAGATGAGATGTGAGAAAACTCTCAATTGATGAATTTGAGAATGCGTAGAAATGAGATGCAAATTTTTGTTGTTTTTGATGTATTTTGTTGTTTTTGAAATTTTTTTGTTGTTTTTGATGTATTTTTGTTGGGTTTTGACCAAGTGATTGCGATAATCCTTGGAGCTTTTTGGGTTTGACCAAGTGATTGCGATAATCCTTGGAGATTTTTGGATTGACCAAGAGATTGCGATAATCCTTGGAGCTTTTTGGTTGACCAAGAGATTGCGATAATCCTTGGAGCTTTTGGTGACCAAGAGATTGCGATAATCCTTGGAGCTTTTTGGTTGACCAAGAGATTGCGATAATCCTTGGAGCTTTTTTGGTGACCAAGAGATTGCGATAATCCTTGGAGCTTTTTGAAAGATTGGATAATCCTTGGAGCTTTTGGTGACAGAGTTGGATAATCTTGGAGCTTTTTGGGTGACCAAGAGATTGCGATAATCCTTGGAGCTTTTTGGTTGACCAAGAGATTGCGATAATCCTTGGAGCTTTTTGGTTGACCAAGAGATTGCGATAATCCTTGGAGCTTTTTTTGTGACCAAGAGATTGTGATAATCCTTGGAGCTTTTGGGTGACCAAGAGATTGCGATAATCCTTGGAGTTTTTTTTTTTTTTTTTGGTATATGGCTTTCTTAGATATGAAATGGTCGCAAATGACTGATATTCAAGGGTTCTGTTTCCTTGATACCGTCAAGAGAAGCTAGCCTGTATGTCCCGGTCCTATTTTGCTATCAATGACATAAGGACCTAACCAATTTGCCATGAATTTGTCCCTCATATGGGACGGCAAATTAGAGTTTTGTTGGTTTTCCTTCAGAACCAAATCACCAACCCGAAAGTCTCTTAGGTGAACTTTCATGTTGTAAGCTCTCTTAAGCCGCTCTTGATAGATACGTAAGTGCTCGAGAGCATTAACGCGTCGTTCGTCAAGCAACGTAAGTTGGTCTAATCGGGCCTGCCGTGCAGTGTCATCATCGATGAATTCCTGCATTGATATGCGGAGGGAAGGAATTTCCAACTCGAGAGGCATTACTGCCTCTGAGCCATACACTAGTGAAAACGGAGTTGCCCCAGTTGGCGTCCGAATGCTAGTGCGATAAGCCCAAAGTGCAAGTGGGATTTGTATGTGCCAATCCTTATGACTATCTGCGACGGTCTTTTTAAGGATGGCAACTAGTGTCTTGTTTGATGCCTCTGCTTGCCCATTTGCTTGCGGATAATAGGGTGTTGAAAAGTCTGTGCTGAATTTTGTACTTTGTGGTCAAAGCACGCACGTCTTTGTTCTTGAATGATGGCCCATTATCCGAGATTATTTTGGATGGAATACCAAAATGACATATGATGTGAT
The DNA here is from genome assembly GCA_028583015.1 of Wollemia nobilis. Taxonomy (NCBI): domain Eukaryota; kingdom Viridiplantae; phylum Streptophyta; class Pinopsida; order Araucariales; family Araucariaceae; genus Wollemia; species Wollemia nobilis. The sequence goes on along the minus strand of JAQPPZ010016970.1, from coordinate 3,496,484 downwards.
GCAAGATGAACTCCGCAATGCGGGGGCCTGTCGTAGAGGTTAACGGAATTGCTTCCACCCATTTGGTAAAGTATTCTGTGGCCGTTATGATAAACGTGTGACGGCCTGACGATGCAGGGGAGATCTTTCCGATTAGATCGAGGCCCCACTACAAAAATGGCCAAGCAGACTAGACTGTCTGTAAGGCCTAGGAAGGTACGTGCATCAGATTGGCATGATGTTGACATTTTACGCACCTCTTGACATACGCGCAACAATCTTGCTCTAAAGATGGCCAATAATAGCCCATGCGAAGAATGCGCTTTGCAATGGCCATACCACTAAAGTGGCCGCCACATGTACCATCATGCGCTTGGGCGACTGCCCAAGTGGACTCTTGCTGGTCCAAGCAACGAAGGAGAATTCCGTCATAGCTGCGACGATACAAAATGTCTCCTATCAAGACATATTTTGCCGCTTTCTGTTTGAATGTCCGTTTTGCGGCATGCGTCAATCCAAAGGGAATATTACCTAACTTGAGGTAGTCTCTGATTGGTAAATACCAGTCCTGTTGATCGGAAACCTCGACAGTATGAACAGCCAATCCCTTTTGAAGTTCTTCCCTAACAAGTGCTGATTGGGATAAAACTTGTAAGAATAGCGTTGTGTTGCTATCAATGGGAGTGGGGGAAAATAAGGACCCCCAGTTGGCACGTTTCAGACTATCTCGGATTCGAAAGAACTTATCCGAGGATGGTTCGATCTGGATCATGTGGATTCCTGGCGTCAAGTCTGAGCTTGCACGCTCCATCGCGGATTGCGATAATGTTTTGACTTGAATAGTTGTCATGTCACCGGAAAGGTCTTGCGGGATTAGTGACCCCAAGGAGGCCATTGTGTCCGCAAAATGATTCGATGATCGAGGAAGTGCCTCGATGTCATACCACTCAAGTTTTGCCAGGAATTTGTCCACGAGGGCTTTATAGGCCTTCAGAACTGGGCATTTGCATTGATATACCCCTTTGACTTGATTGACGATTAACAACGAATCACCAAAGATGTTCAGTCTTTTGATGTTCATGGCGATTGTTGTTTGAAGACCTAGGAGCAAGGCTTCATATTATGCATTGTTGTTGGTGCACTGGAAGTTTAATTTAAATGACAGGGGCATTGGAGCACCCTGCGGTGTGAAGAATACGATTCCTGCGCCACCACCTTGCTCGCATTTAGAACCATCGAAGAATAAGGTTATGTCGGCCTGAGACTCAGGCTCTTCAGAATCTGGCGATTCTGAGACATGGAAGACCCCATCATCGGGTAGTTCTATGACTAGAGGCTGATCGTCTTCAAGAGGAGCCTCTGCTAGTTGATCGGCTATGACTTGTCCTTTTATAGATTTTTGCCCAATAAACTCAATGTCAAATTCCGTCAACAACATGATCCATTTCGCCGTGCGACTACTATGATAAGTACGACTCATCATGTATCGCAATGGATTCTCCTTAGACACAACATACGTAGTGTTGCTCGAGCATGTAGTGGCGTAGCCTTTTGGTAGCAAACACCACCTGCCAAGCGAGTTTTTCAACGTATGCATAGTTAAGTTCGTAGCCCGACCGGGGTGCGGCTAAGATAGTAAGTAGCTCTGTTCTTTGTGATGTTCATTCTTACGGGCTAGCATGGCGCCCGGTGCCACCTCGATGGGCTGAGATGTATAAGTAGAACGGCACTCCTGGTCTAGGTGGTGCCGATGCGGCGGCGAAGCCAAGTATTGTTTGATTTCGTCAAAGGTTGAGCGGCACTCGTCATCCCAATGAAATGTGACCCCCTTGTGCAATAGTTTGTTCATTGGTCGGCATTTGTGAGATAATTGCGCTATGAAGCGTTTAATCGACGTGACCTTTCCTTGCGGACTTCTTAGTCTGCTTGATAGTGGTTGGGGGAGCCATTTCAAGGATTGCCTTGACTTTGTTTGGGTCCACTTCGATGCCTCTCTTTGAGACTATAAAACCCAAGAGTTTTCCGGATGTGACGCCGAACACGCACTTCTTGGGATTCGGTCGACCTTATGCTCTATGAGGCAATCAAGAATATTGCTTAAGTCATCGAGATGGTGCGAGCGCAAGAGAGATTTGGCTAACAAATCATCCATGTAATCTTCCAAAGTTTTGTGCATGTAATCGTGGAAGATATACGTCATAGCACGTTGGTATGTAGCGCCAGCATTTTTAAGGCCAAAAGGCATGACCTTATAGCAAAATGTCCCCCAAGGCGTTGTGAATGCCGTTTTGAGTTGGTCTTCAGGATTGATACGAATTTGATTGTATCCTGAGAAACCGTCCATTAGGGAGAGCATTTCGTGACCTGTTGTAGCGTCTACCAATGCGTCGATGCTTGGCAAGGGGAAATCATCCTTAGGACTCGCTTTGTTTAGGTCTCGAAAATCGGTGCATATGCGAATCCTCCCGTCGGGCTTCTTGACGGGAACCATGTTGGACAGCCATGGCGGATAATCCACGCAGATGACAAATTGTGCATCCAACAGCTTTTGCAATTCGTCTTTGACCATCAAGGCCATCTGTTGGGTGCATCTTTCTTAGTTTTTGCTTTACAGGCTTGATTGTCGGATCAAGCGTTAAATTGTGCATGACTAGCTGCGGGTCTAGTCCTGGCATATCCTTGTACGACCATGCAAAAACCTCCTTCTTTTCTTTAAGAAGGGCAATGTAATCGGCTTGCTCTTCAGGGGAAAGACTTACCCCCAGCTTGAGAATCCGTGGATTCATTGGATCTGTGCCGATGTCTACGTCAGTCGTCTCCTCGGCTGACATGTGGGATCCGTCCTCCAACTGATGTGGAGTTGGGATCAAATGGATATCATCAGCTGAGTTAAGATCTACGTTTGGAACCTCGGGTCCCTCTTCAGCTTGAAAAATATCCTGAGTTGTCCTTGGGGCGGAATGAAGCATTTCATCGAAAGGCCAGTACTCTGCTGGTGATAATGGCGAATTGACGCGATCCCAGTCGATGGCATCCATGTCTAGATGCAATGGCTGTGATGGATCGATCGGATTGCGGATGGGTGCGGTCAAATCAATGGAGATCATGTGGATGGAATGAATTTGGTCTCCAGAACCGCGGGTGTGATGACTTGATTCTTTTAGTTGTTCCCTATACTCTGGATCTGGCTCTACGGGAACGGGCACGAATGGATCCTCTCTAGGTGCAAACTCATCTCTATGTGCGAAAAGGAAGGCGGGGTCTTCCCTCGGTACTGCTGTCCTGATGGGATCTCGAGGTGGACGATGCTCATCTTGAATTTGGAGCCATAGGTCTAACACTTGGTCCCACCTCGCTGGGTCTACGTGCCATTCATGTCCTAATAGGATGCCCATTTGTCCCATTAGATCTTCATGCGTTAAAGCGCGATGATGCCGTCGTGCGTGTCTGAGATAGTCCATCTCAGTCTCGTCTTCTGACTCACTTTCATAGATCCAAAATTGTTCATCCTCTTCAACATCTGTTGCTTGTGACGTTGAGGACTCTTCTTGTTCCAATAAGTTAATCCAGTCCCATTGTGGTTGTTCCACTCTTGGTGGAGGGACCTGATTCTCTTGACATTGTGTCGTTTCATCTGGAATCTCTAGGGGAAACAGCTTCAAAAAAATGTCCGAAAGCCGTTGTTGTTCTCTTTGAGGATTGCTCTCTGAACTTTCACCTCTCTCTAGCAAAGGAGAGGGATTATTGCTATTTCCAGGGGTGTTTGTAGACCATGGGAGATAGTCCCCCAATGTGTATTCTGTGTTTGGATTGGCGTACGGGTCTTGTGCCAATCCCCCCTTGTTGCCTATTTCTAGGCCTTGCATATTTTCAACCAAGATGTCTAAGGGCAAGGGGTGGTTGAACCCCACTTCTGACTTGTCGTATGGCATCTGATATCTTGGTTGGCAAAGGATTCGCGTCCCTTGCTCATATCTGCCTAGCCCATACCCATGCCAATTGCATTGTTCGAGATATTTTAGGGCAAATTATGGGTTCGACGGATAATTGATGTTTTCGACAAAAGGCTCTTCATCTGTTTCCTTTTGTTCGCATGGTTCAGAACCATGATCAAGGCCCCCATACACAAAATTCGTCTGGTTGGGAGGGTAGCCTAGTGGAACAATTGTCCCTATGGGAAGGCGAGGTCTTCCCATGTCCTGCACTGACTCCAATGTGGGGGTTGCCACAACGTTTTGCACTAAGTACTCCCCCAGGCCCGTACTGGCCATCTCAACAGTGATTGTTGATGATTGGGTAGGAGGAAGCGGTAGTCCTTCTTGAGTCCATTCCATGTTTGGTTGTTCAGGAGTCTTGGTTTGTGTTGTGTTGGGTGTTTCCTCTGTTGATATCGTTGAAATCGTGGGCAACCCCTCTTCTAGAGGCTTAACCTCTTCCATGATTTGCTTTCCCTTGTCCTTCTGTTGGGCCACGATAGGTGGCGTTGATGATGAAGGAGTAGGTGATGAAGTCTCACCTGGCTGGGATTTTGCCTTGTTGGCCACCAGTGGTACCTGCGGTATCGGACCCTGTTTAGATGGATTTAATTGAAAATCCAAATGCGTTGATGGGAGGGTCGATTGAGGTATGAATTGTACCGCATTGCAATACTTGAAGGGCTCTAAGTCCATTGGGACTACATGTATTTGCCCTTCATAGGCATACTTCAAGCAGCTGGTGTGCGATCGAGGGGACACACTTCATGTCCACGATCCAAGGCCGCCCTAGCGAGTATATTATAAGCCATTTCGCCTTCCGGGCACATGGCACAGTGTGGGTATTGACTTTTGTCCTACCTGGATAGGCAGAACAACTGTGTCGACTGTCGAGCAAATTGCATCGTTAAAAGCTCGCAGTGTGTACGTGGAAGCGGTGATGTGAGAGGCTGGCAGTTTTAAATGTTTTAACGCTGCAGTGGTTATAATGTTCTTTGGACGAGCCAGTATCTATCGGCACTCTCTTGTACGGGATCCCGTTGACCCACGCGATAACGTGCAGGGGTGGATCCGGCATGTCATTTGATATCGTTTTGACCTCGTCTTCTCTGAATGTGATGACGGGCTCCGTACATTGTTTCACATGTCCCACGAAGGCGTTGAAAGAATTTGCTTCGTGGGGTTGTACTTCAATGGCTTTTAAAATGTCCATAAGAGCTTCTCTATGGGGAGTTGATTGTTGGATAAGCTCGTAGATGGACAGCCTAGCCGATGTGGTCCGCAGACTCTGCGTGAGTTTGGTCCGTATCGTGACCTCGGGTCTAGGCGGAGGCAACTGCGTTGGGCGTTGTTGAGGCTGCGATGTCGACGAAACTTCCCTCGCAGCTACCTCGGGGGCAACCATTGGGTATCTTCTGTTCCTTGTTACAATGCTAATCATTCCCACCAATCCTTACGCGGGAAGATCTTGTCGCACCTCGTTAATCTGGAGCGGTTTTGTCTGTGCCTCGTGGGCAGGCAAGGGGTCCTTGAATACCCCCATTTGTTGGTTGTTTGGTGCGATGGGGTTGTCCACGACCAATGTTCTATTGTCGATCAAATCCTGGACTAGTTCTTTGAATTTCCAGCACCCATTTAGGTCATGTCCTCTGCGCCTATGGAATCTGCAATACAATTCCTCCCTATACCCCCTAGGCTTGGGAATGTTAGGGTCAAAAATTTGGATTTATGGCAGAGTAACTAAATTTGCCGCTGACAAGCGGTCAAATAAGGAGTCCCTAGACTCCGCATACGGGGTGAATTGTCGCCTAGGGCGACGCTGCTAATACTGCTCCTGTCTTCTGTTATCTCTTTCGTAAGCAGGAGGCCCTTGCACAGTAATTAGCCCTTTGGGGCTGCGTCTCTTGCACGAGCGCGGGAACATTTATCGCAACTTGATTGACTGCGGCGTGTTGTGGTTGCGTTGTCCCGATTTTAGTGGTTTTGTTCCACTCTTTCTTCTTAGGCTTGGCAATTGCGCCTTCGCCTATCTTAATCTCTTCTATAAGTGCGGCTTGGGCCAAAGCTTCTTCTAGGTCTGTCGTATTGTCGCGGCAACAATAGACCGAGAGATTGATTTTAAGCAACTTTTTGCGAACATTTGCGTGAGATCCGACATGGGAGGACGGTAGGGTAACTTAGAAAGCAAAGCTCTCCATCGGTTCCCGTACGCTGCCATTGTTTCCTCCTCAAATTGTTTAAGGCTAGCAAGATCACTAAGTGATGCCTTCTTCCTTGTGTTGAAGGCGAAGCGTTCAAGAAATGCATCTACTAGCTGATCTAAGCTGCTTATGCTGTGTTTGGGCGGCTGTGTGAACCAATCCGAGGCAGGGCCTGCGAATGTGGTTATGAATGTTCTAAGCAACAACGCGTCATTATCTTGGATTGCGAAGCACTGGCTTAGAAATCTTGTAACGTGCTCTTGTGCGTCCTCCTCACCTTTAAAAACTGCCAATTGAGGCAACTTGAAGTGTTCGGGGTAAAGAGGTGTAGGCACTGAGGGATGCAACGGATTACTGCGGAGTAGACGTAATGTGGGTTTTTGATGCCCAGCAGCTTTTGTCTCCACAGACTCCAAACGCTCCAATAGCGCTTGGTATGCATCGGAAGATTTTATTTCTTCCTCTCTTGCTTGCTCCCGTTGTACGTTATGATAAACTAGAGGCCTATGGAGGGGTGGCCGAATGGCAGCCCTCCTGCCTTGATGGAGAGTTTCAACATGTTCTATCTCTGGTTCGTACTCCTCATAAAATTCTTGAGGAGTTTCTAGGCGAAACCTCTGACCTTGATCGAGTCCCCGCTGAAGGTACCCATCATCATTTCGAGGAGTAGCCTCCCTCTCATGTCTATGAGGTCTCGGAGGCAAAGCTTGACGAGGTCGTGGAGACCCGTCCTGCGTTAAAGGGTTATGCCTCTCATGTTGTTCGGCTCTTTGGACGCGAGGGGTTGGCCCTCTCTCAAGTATTTCATATTGTAACTCATCCGCTTCACGTTGCATGCGTTCTTTATCCAAGCGGTATTGATACTCTATCTCTTGCTGACTTTGTTTAAGCCGCATGATTTGGGCTTGACGGGTGGTATATCTGGCGACAGTCGGGTCAATTTGATCTACCCTATTTTGTTCGGAAGGTTCAAATGTTCCTCCTATGGGTTTACCTCGGTTTTGATGCTCTAAAATCTCAAGGGGTCGCTTCCCTCTGTCGAGGTAGGCGGTATGTGCTCGAGGTTATGGCCTCAAGGGGTGATTATGATATCCGGCTGGTGCAGAAGCATAAGGTTCCCGCGTTGTATGTTGTTGTCCTTGAGGAATGCGATGATCTTCCTCATATTCTCTCTCATAGGTGCGTAAGGGGCAGGCGGAGTTAGGTCGCCCTGTGTAAGGAGCCCTACGCTCTGGATTTGGTCTCTCTGTTCTGATGAGAGGTAAAGAAGGGACGCCATATCCACGTTGTCCCTCCAAATGGACGAGTGTGCCCCGTTAGCGCTTCATCGCGCTGTGGCCACTCATGTCTAGCTTGAGAGGGCGATTCTCTGTTTACATTAAGGTCTGCATGTAGGGCGTCTTTTCGAGAGGGGCTGCTTTGAATGGGCATACCCCATCGAGGATTTTGAATTGGATTCTTTTGTAGGTTAGACCGATAAGGCGGTATGACCAAATCCTCAGGACTGAAGCGAAGGCGACTTGTGCCTGCTTCTTGTGTACCTTTCGGAGCTGCTGCCCTTGATTGGGCTTGGCTGCGGGTGTACACCATTGCGGTGCGTCCACACTATCTAAGTAGATTTTTATCTTGTTTTTAATGATTTTTTTTTTTTGTCTACACTAAACAGAATTAAACACACACATTCACAAAACCGTGATTATCTCTTTTAAGGATTCTTGGTGTGCCCTAGACTGGTTTAGTGTATTTTGGTGTTTTGTTTTGTCTTTGTAGGTTTTGTAGAACGTTTAAATGCATCATGTAGGCTCTTATAACTCCCAAAAGGTCGCCCCTTCAATATACCAGCCAGGCCGATATACCAACCTCTCTATATACCCGCCCTTACGAGAGGGAGACTATAGGTACGTGAGAGCAAAAGGTACATGGTACGTAGGTGGTATGGAATGGGGATTGTCCTGTTAATGGCACCTACCATAGAAAACTTATCCTCGCGCGCATGGGAATCACCCCAGCTACGCTCGGTCTGTCTTCGTCAGGATTTACGCCTAACAACGGTTGACAATCGGGAAATGTATGCAAATCAAGCCAAGGTGGTGATTAAATCCACCAATGGTCTTGATCAAGGGCTGAGGTCTTACGACCAGCTCCTTGGTTTAAAATTGTTTCGTGGAGTGTGTGAGGTTCATTTTATCCAACGAAAATGAAACATGCATGAATGACTTTTCCTAAGCAATGCAAGCTAAAAATGAAAACGAGTCAAAGAAACAGAAACAGAAACAGAAAATTTCAACGAGAGATGATGAAAATCCCTACCTCTTCTCTGCTGCTCCGGTTGCCTCCGAATTTTTGCTACGAAAAGTTGCGGACAGAAAATCGTCCCTTGGTGAGACGATTAACGGAACATAAATCGTCCCTTGCGGAGACGATTTTACAATCGTCCCGGGGTGAGACGATTTCCGGAACAGAAATCGTCCCTGCGAGACGATTTTACAATCGTCCCGGGGTGAGACGATTTCCGAACAGAAATCGTCCCTTGCGGAGACGATTAACAATCTGCAAGAAAAAAATGTACCTGTCAAGCACAAACACAAAAATTCAATCAGTTTCTGTGATTTTAAAAATAGGGGACAGGGTCCCACCATGATCGCCATTGAAAGCACGAGATTACGGGCAAAGGAAACACTAGTTATGCAACATAAGACGAAAATGTAACGCTTTGATCCTATGCACTAAAACAGAGAAAGGAGACAACTTGGAAACGAAAGACAAGATGTAAAGAAATCACAGCCCTCTTTATTCAAATATCTTATCCTCGGTTACATAGACGTCTCCTCCCATTTTGGGGGCTAGGAGCGTTAAATTTGTCTTCATTACAATGTGTGACCTAGTCTTCCTCTTCCCGCGTGCCCACGATTGCAATGGGCGGGCCAAGATGCTGCCGTCACTGATGTGGATAAGTTCTTCACCTCTGATTGCTTTTCCTGCAATCAAAGAAACAATAAAAATGTCAGTAGCACTCTCTGCAAAGGAAAGGGGTTCGTTCTCTAAAATCAACGAAATATGCATGTAAACATCTGCCTGAAACAGTAAATACAGTGAGTCCAAATGGCTTGAAAACTTGACAGAAGACAGAAAATGTTACCAAAAGGCCATTGCCCCTGAGACAGCCGGCCAATCTGCTTTTACCTGGTAATCGTCCCTGGTAAGGACGATTGCTACTGTTAATCGTCCCCCGAAAGGACGATTGCTACTGTTAATCGTCCCCTGGAAGGACGATTGCTGCTGTTAATCGTCCCCTGTAGGGACGATTGATACTGTGTTGAAGAAGCCGACCTGCCGCTGCTCCAATGTCGATTCTCGAGACCTGCAAAATGCCTACAAACAAGGGGGTTATGTAATTGGGGCCATTTTGGGACGACCCAGATGGTCGGATTCTCCCAATTTGGCCTCCATCACCGAGAAATTGGACGTTGTTACATGCAAGTCAGTGGGACAACCAAAATAACAAAAGCATGATAATATTCGATGAAAACCTTTTGAAATCAAGATTCAAGATTCCGAACTATTGAGCAACGAGAGAATAACATGGAATATGAACAAATGACGAGAAAATGAACTACAACTAAATCCAAAAGGTGCGGGGTGCCCAAGTGGGCAGCCCACCGATGGAACTTGATTTTGGCACCAATCCACTTGGGATGGGCCCAAAATCTCTTAGGAGTGGGGGGTCGGCGAATTGGTTGGTTCGGGTGTCCATGTGTTGGATTTGGGTCGGGTTCGAGCTTCCAAAGGCCACCCAACAACCTCCCTTGCAAAAGAGATTGGTGGATGTGGGAAGGTGAACCAAAAGGGATGCAAGTGGGTCTTCAACTCGGCGGCACTTCGTTGCTTGAAAACTCCTTCAACTCTCTATGTTTTGGGTGAGAAAAGTCTCACCTTTTATAGACCCAAGGGGTCTCCTTTGGGAAAGGAAGCACAAACGCCATGTGTTGGTCATAGGCGCCATGTGGCGGTCATGTCTCCTCATGAGGGAGGGGAGTCCTCCATTGACTTGTGTTTTCATAATTGCTTCTTGTGACGAGTCCTCTAACGGCCCTTCTGTCCACCTACACACGCGTGCAAGGCGAGAGTCATCAGCGGACCGTTACGGGCTGCCACTTGGCGTCGTTTGTCATTTTGCCCGTTAAACTTGGTAATCGTCCCTGGGTGGGACGATTACAACAATCGTCCCTGGGTGAGACGAGTACTGGGCAAAGTGTCTAAATGTACCAAATTGCTTCCTGACCTTACAAAATTGCTATGGAAGTGGTTAGGACCATTGTTTGACCTCTTAGGGCTGCCCTGGGGGCTGTGTTTGTCAAAGTGATTAGTGTTTGCAGTCACATAATCGGATTGGTGCTGTTTTGGTGTCTACATTTGGAATGAAAGGAACAACCAAATTTTTAATCAATATAGGAAGGATATTCACTATATTTGGCAAAATACCATAGCCAACTTAGTTGAATCAATCCATCAACTCCTTAATCACCCCCAAAACTCCCACCAAATATGGGATCAAGTGAAGCAAAGATTGAAAATTAAACCTTCTAAGGGCAACAAACTTAAAAGGAATGTGAGTATTAGTAATATGGATAGGACTAGAAATTGGCAACCTCCTCCTAAGGATTTTTGAAAAGTCAATACTGATGGAGCCTCTAGAGGGAACCCTGGAAAAGCTAGTGTGGGAGGAATTGGTAGACTTTCAAATGGATCCCTGGTTTTTACTTTTGCTGAGAATTTGGGTATTCTTTACAATAACCTTGCTGAGGGGTATGGTATCCTTAGAGGCCTTCAGGAGGCTACTAAGGTTGGATGGGAAAAGGTGTTAGTTGAGTCTGACTCTCAACTTATGATTAATCTCTTGAAGACTCCTAAGAATCATAAGGTGGATTGGAGAATAAAAAGAATTATTGAGAAGATTCAGTTAATCCATATGGGATTTTTGAAAGTTGATTACAATCATGTGGTCAGAGATCAAAACAAGAGTGCTAATGCTTTAGCTAATTGGGCTTTGGACAAAGGTGATCTTACTTGTTATGGCCACCCTCCTATATGGTGGGCTTCTCAAATTAGGGAAGCTCTTCTTTCTATCATTTATTTGGATGGCTCCAGTTTCGAAGGTACCTAGTTTCTTCTTGTTTTTTTTTTTGTTTCTCTTTGGTTCATTCAAGTTTTTTTAGTTCCCTAGCTCATTCTATTCTTTATTTTGTTTCCTCTGTTGATTCTTGCATTAATAGTCTTCTGGTCTAGATAGGTCATTGTTTTGTTCATTTTTTTTCTTTTTGTCTTCTTTGTTTTTTTGTTTAGTTTTTTAAGGTGGGTGGGTTCTTTTGTTTTGTTTTGTTTTTTTGTTATTTGTGTTGTTTTTTGTTGTTGTGTTTTTTTTGTTTTGTTTTTTTAATGTTTTTTGTTATTGTTCTTGTGTTTTTTTCATTCTTGTTCTTGGGTTTCTCTTTGTTTGTGTTATTTCATTTTTTTTATGTGTGAGTGTTTTCTATGTTTTTTTTTTTGTTTATTGTCTGTTGTTGGTTGTTTTTATTTTTATTTTTATTTTTATTTTATTTTTTAGGTTTTGGTTGTGTTTATTTTTCATGTTTTTTTGGGTTATGTCTTTGTAGTGTTCTGTTGTTTTTGTCTTGTTTGTGTTTTGTTATGTGGTTCTTGTGTTTTTCTATGTGGTTTGTGTTGTGGTTTCTTTTATCTTATTGTGCGTGTTTGGTTGTGCTTTTGGTTTTGACACACTCAAGGAGCATGTTTTTTATTTTATTTTATTATTTTTGTTGTTATTTACTTTTTTTAATTTGGTTTTGTGTGTTTGTTTGCTCCTTGAGTATGTCAAAAGTGGTAGGCCAGGTCCGAGTCCTGGGTGCTTTTTGCGGAATGGATACCCCTGCATCCTTGGGTCTTACTCGAAAGTGGCATCCATTTTGGGATGTTTTCCACAAATTAAAAAAAAAAAATAATATTTGATTAATAAATTTATTTATAACCTATTATAAAGTTTAACTTTATAAAAACAAACTTAAGTTAAATATATGCAAATTTAATATGAAATAAATTTCAAAAGGTTTAAAGTAAGAAAATAAATTAAATCTTAGATAAAATAACTACAGAATGAAAACATAAAAACTCTAAAACCAAATTTATGCCTACCAAAAATCACATAGTAAAACAATAAAAATGGTGCAATCTTCAATGGAAAACTTAATTTAAAACTATATCAAATTATTTAATTAAAATCAAATACTGTATTCACACATATCTGACAAAAAATAATTTGATATAATCCTCTGAGCTTACAATAAAGCTTCTGAAGTCTCTGTAAATCCAACTCTCTGTAGTCTTCTTCTGCTCTCCAATTTTTCTCCTTTGAATCCTTTATCTCTTCTTTTCTCTGTAAATGTTCGACCCCCTATTTGATTTTTCTTCCTCCTTTTATAGATTACAAATTCGTTATTCAGTCTGTTGATTCCGTTTCCAACTGCTTTCAGCAACAATATCATACTAAGACTCATTTTTTTTTTCTATTTATCTTATCTAACATTTGCATAATATAGATTGGCAACAATTTCTTGAAACCTAAAATAAATTATACCATAAAGTTTTACCTTTAAAGATTTATTGAATAATTTCTTGATCATCATGCTCGAAATATACAAATATATAAGCTCTCGGAGATCCAATGGAATTTTATTTATTTCAATTTATAAAATCGGGTAACCACCTTAATATTTTTTTTTAAGACAGTCTTGTTTATATGCTTTCTCTACTTTGCCAACGATTCGATATCATGGAGGAAGAATAAAATTATGAGCAACATAGTTAGCAACCTAGAAATAAAAAGAAATAAAGAAACAATATAATTATTATATAATAAACATAAAAATAATCATAACCTAAACAAAAGCTAAAACAAACATGAACTATAACATTAAGTAAAATAAAAACACAACCATGTAAAGTAAATAAAAATAAAATCATTCCAAAACCAAACATATTACAACATAAAAGAAAATAACATTAACATAGACAATAAAACACATAATATAAAGTATACTTTAACATATCCAACATATAGAATATAATAAACTTAATGCACAACATGACCACACACATACCATAACTAACATTTTAACAAGACACCAAATATGCTAGTGAAATAATTATAAGACAACACTCCTAAAGATCAATTTTGATACCAAATGATGAAAAAAAAATCTAAGACAAATATTAAACAATTTCAAATTTTAAGTGGGTCCCCAATTTTGTGGTCGTTGTGAAGGAGTCACAACAAGAGGAAGTATCTTCAAAAAATAAGACTAGAACAGTGCATGTAAAGGAATCCCAAAAATTGAAGTACCTCAACAGGATGTTATGATATCTAGAGAAAATAGCCAATCATAGATATCGATAGACCCATCAATGATCATAGAAGGGAAAGCTACTAAGAAGTCAATTAATATTTTTGGGAAGAGAAAGGACCCTCTTGAAATATGGGAAGAAGAAGAATCTAAGGATAGATGGTTTGAACACATAATGCTGGAACTTAACTTTTTAGATCCATCGAACATGGGTGCCCACGTTGATGAGCAAGAGGTAGCATATTTTACCAAATTGACTCATGTGATGGATAACTTGTGATTAAAATTTGATGCAAATTGTGTAGGACAATGGAAGAAATGACAATTGATGGTAGAAAAAACATTTGGATAAGTTGGTGAAATGGACCAAAAAGAGAGGTTGGTAAGTAAAAATTTCTAGGATTTACTAAGAACAACCATGGACCTTACCTACTAAGTACTTGAAGATGATGGAGGGAGTCAAGAAATTGCAAGATAAGACACCCACTCTCTATTTGGAGCCAACATAGGTGTATGTTCTTGGCCATGGAAAGAATCCTTCTTCCCAGTACACCATAGAATAAAGACCACAGGTAGAGTTGGTACCTAAATTACTATCAATGTATAGTTAGATTAGCTTCATATCCCACTTGTTGTGTTGGCTAGCTGAAGAAATAATATAGTCAAATCTTACACGATAGACTCTTGACAAAGACCTCCAACTGATGAAGGCAAAACTACAAGAAAAAGAATGGTAGTTGGTAGAAGATGTCATATAGTTGGATGACGCTCTATGAAATATTTGAGAGAAACAATAAGAATTATTGGACCTTAGTGCCCAAATCAGGGACAAGAAGCAAGTGATTAATCATGGAGACCAAAATTCTATGCCAAAAAGTTGCCAAAGAATTGCTTGTAAAACATAATGCAGAAGTAGTGGCCTAGAAGAATAAGAGTGAGGATACCTAGTATAAGGAATATGAGGCATTACATAATGAATTGCTTCAATTTTTGTAGCATGAAGTAGCTCTCAAGGTGGAGCTGGCACAGAGGGAACCATATTCCTCCATCCTAACAATAATAAAAAAAAGGATATCTTCATTCAATGTGAATTAAAGTTTTTATCCAAACTCTAAGAAATGGAAGATAAAGCCAACAATATGGGAGTTGAATGGGCCAAGTATTTCACTTATGCCAAGTGAGTTCACGATGAACCAAAAGCCTTCAAGCTTTGGGTAAAGAATTGGAAGGACTCCAGGATGTTGAGCCAAAGGATATTGAAACCCCAATAGGAAAATGCAAAAAATTGCTGAGGACATCGACTACTTCTAAGAAGAAATGAATATTCAAAACTACATGACAAAATACCTACATAATGTTTTGGAATTTTTCATAATATAGTATTTTGCAAATACGTATAGTCAACCATCACATAATAAGTTTGGACTGATTAGCAAAAGAATTGTAAGGAATATAAAATATGTAATCAAACTTTAGAAAACTATTTTTATTGATTAGTTAGCAACTTAGACTAATTAATTACATCTTAGGTTGATTAGTTTTGGAAGCATTAGTTAAGGTAGTAACAAATGGATAGTTGGGGATGTTGGAGCCTGGTTGGTTACAATAACCACCAAGGCCATCCTATAAATACACTTTACTCATTTTTATAATCATCCATAGTTTATGAATCAATATAAAAATTAGGATTGTTCTACTATTGTGTAGATCTACATATGAGGAATATAGTCTTGTATTGTAGGTATCCAATGATGCATGTTATGGAGTAGGTTGGAAGTAGACTAGTGTTTTTGTTGTATGTGTTGTGTAGAGTTGAAATAAGGAGAACATAGAGACAAGTTAGAGGATTTGCAGACTAAGTTCATGATTGCAATAATATCATCAAGGATCCATCTAGGCCTAGCCATCTAGACCTAGCTTTCTGGACCCACAGTCACCCATCTAGACCTCTTTACCTAGGCTTATCCATCTAGACTTGCACATATATGATCGGTGCCCAACCCATCTAGACCCATAGCTATCCATATGGAGGTAATCCATCTAGTCCATTACTTGTTTGGAGCTACCCATCTAGAAATATCCATATGGAGTTACTCATCTAGCAGGTTACTTGTCTGGGGAGTTAACCATCTAGGAAGCTATCCGTATAGATTCATCAACTTGTAACTTATCTATCAAGAGCAATATATAATTGGATATTTGTATAGTGATACACAGTATAGTTTAGTACATTGATTAGCAATCAAGTTTTTCATTCCTTCCCCTCCTAAAACTTGTCATTCCATTGTATTGAGAAGGTACCCCTATCTAAAGTATCTCATTCTTAGGATCCTCTCACATATTCTCATTATAAGGGTCAACCAAATGGGAAGATGCTATGTTGATAGAATATGATTATGATGAAGAACAAGACTTAGGAGTTGGTTCCTCTTTCATAAGGGAAGAATATTATTGGATACAAATGGGTCTATATGACCAATTATAATTTGGATGGTTAGGTGTACAAATATAAGGCACACATTATTTCTAAGGGATGATCTTAATAGGAGGGAGTGGGCCATTTTGATATATTTATAGTAGTGGCTAGGAGTATTTGGTCAAGATGATTCTCTCTATCACTATCTCAGTGTTAGAATTCAATGATTTGATACTTTTTTTTTTCAATTGGTTATATGGGATTGAAATAGGCCCTACTCATATTACATCATCACCACATAGTGGTATTACAACAAATATTGGATATTATCCATGTATTGCTTGGCAATATTTGAACCTTAATCTCCTCTTTAAATATTGAGGAATCTAACCAGTTGAGCTAATTCCACTTGATCAATGATTTAAAACTTTACATTATGAAATGATAGGTATTTAAATACATTAAATACCTATTTTGGGTAAACAAACACTTAATCAAACTTGCAACTACCTCTATCTTATACTACATGCATAGATCTTGTGATGGGTGGTTATACAAATTACCGTTTAAAGTGGAGTATGATGTAATAACTCCTAACATACAACCATTATTATATCATAGTCATAGCTCTATATTTATATTATGATAAAAAATTAATGTCTAGGGTGATACAAGAATATATAGATTTGAGAGAGAAATTCCTCCCATTCATGTAGTATTTCTACTTATGATACTTAAGAGTGTTGGGTTCCATCAATAATTCACTCCAAAAACACTTATTACAAATACTCATTCAATACTTTCTATTATTTATAAAATTTAATTCATGCATTAAATATTTCCTCTAATGTCTTCATGAGGAGGATCTTTTTCAAATATATTGACTATTGATGAGATCAAATGCTCTCTTACCATGTATACTTGTTGTCAAATCTTATCTTGATCAATGTATTATACTATGGTGAGGTCAATCATCTCTTGTATCTTTAGGGCTGTAATATTTAACTAGTAACATGAAATACAAACTAGTAAAATCTAAGCTCAGGATATGAAAACCTAAGAACTAATCACATTAGCTTATTTGCATGAAAGGAAATGAGCAATGAAGCAAAATATACTCAATATGAGCAAGAGCATCCCCTCAATATAATCCTTAACATATATGTATGAGAATAATGAATTTTTTTTTATATAGAAAATGCTTTCCAAGAATGCAAGTGCAAAAGCAAATGTGGGACTAAATCTGAGCCCACTACAAGATAAAATAGCAAGCTCTAAAGAGCATATTAGGCCTAGAAGGAACTAGAGATGTCAGAATAAAGCCAAATAAAACTTGAATAATGTAGAAAGAGTCAATAAGGATTCTATATAGGTGCATAACTATATAAATGAAAAATTGAACCTTCAAAATGAGTCAATCTTTTCTTAGATCCTTAGGAAGCCACCCAGACTTTCCAAGTGCAAATTTGGGGCCCTTTTCCTCTATTTCTTTGTACTTTTTCACTAGCCTTACCAAATTCATATCCGAACTATATGGGACATAAATTTGGCTTATCAAATTTGTGCCTTGTAATTACTGAGCACAAATTTGATATTGTAGGGATTTTATCTCAAAAACCCCACCCCTCGGTGGCCTGTTTTAGTGTCGACCCTTGCCTACGATGAAATTTTATTTCTCACCATTTTAGCCCTCCAAAAATATTATAAATAGATGGTTGGAATCACTCTTTCCCCCAGTCAATATCTTAGAGAATCCTAGATATTAAATCGCTCACAAGTTCTCTTCTACTATGATTATTTGTTTTTGTTTTTTTATTACTTTGGGGTTGGATACCCTTGGGGATCAAGTGAAGGAGTCTTGGTTGGATAAGTCTACCATTATAGAGTACTTTCTTAATATTCTCATTACTTATTACTTCCTCCATCATCTAACCAGGTTCTTTACTTGTATTGTTAGTCATAACATCTATTTTTCATTATTTTGCATCATAAATTTTGGTGTTTTGGGACCCAAAAAGTGCCTCTGAACCAAATTTGTGCCTCACTCATATAGGGTATAAATTTAGAAATATATATTCATGTACCTTGATCATAGGGTATGAATTTTATCAATTAGGGTATGGTAGCAAATTTTTTCTTACCTAAACCCTAATTCATTGCTTGCATTTTAGCTTTCTGTCACCTGCATTCTGTTTCATTTTATTTCACTATTGTATGTCCATTCCATATTGCTTTTTACTGTTACAAAGGTCAACAAAAATTTTACTTTTAATTTATTAGCTAAAAGGACCAAGGGGTCTTGACTACCGTGTCTCCAAGCTCAGTCACATAGCAACCTAAGCAAGCCCCCAAACATGGATTCAATTTTCTAGGGTTTTGTAAGTTGTTTCATAGGCTGAAGCTATTTGGAAATTCTATATGCAAGTTAAAGATAATATCAACCATCATATTAGGTAAGTGCCTTAGTAGATCTTTTGGTTTTTTGTGAGTGCCTTTGTTATTTTTTGTTTTAGATTTTGATCATAAAAATAAAAAGAAAATACTTGATCTTTTATTTATAGGCTTTTGAAAGAGTAAAAACATGTAGTTTACATCCTAGGTTAACTTTGTTTATGCATTCTATTAAACCCTTTTTTTTGGTAAGTTAAGTTGAATTAAAAGTGGATTTTTATCAAGGATCCCAAAACCTGATTACATCAAACTTCAAGAGGAACAGTCCAAGGATGGACATTAGGAAAGGCTTAAGGAAAGCCTTGAGGAACACCTTTAGGAAAGAAATCAGGAAAGTCATGAGGAAAAAGTGTAGTATAAATTTTTGAAAAGCCTACTATGTGGGAAAGGAGAAGGCAGTATGAGAAATGGAAAGCTTACCAAAAATAAAAACTTTGAAAATTTCCAAAAGTGAGAAAAGAAACTAGGCACCTAAATTTGAAATTGAACCATCCCAAGGGTAGGAAAGGAAAAAAGGCACCAAACCACCCCTGGGAAACCAGAAACCATGAGAGAAACAAATTTCCCATGTAGGGGAAAACCAACGAGGAGAAAAAAAACCACCCTACACCAAATGGTGGAGCAAAGGAACTAAATTTACATAAAATCCTACCTGAACAAGGATAGGAAGAAACTAGGGATGCCGAAGGATAATTTAGACTGAGAAAAACTAAATCCCTTGCAAGCTTGAAACATAGAACAAACAACTAAGTATTTCCTTAGGCCAAGAAATCCTCAAGTAAAGAAACATAGCCTAAAAAGCAGATCAATAGACACAGGAACTCCATAGGCCATGAAGTCCTCAAGCAAAGAAGAATGAAGCCTTCAAGGACGCCAACCCAGTAGAGGAAGTAAAAAAAGTAGAACAAAAATCTGTAGGAAAAATACGAGAAATTTCTCAAGGAACCTAAAAGGAAGGAGTCACAAGCAAGCCCAAATATAGATGATGAAGCCTAGATAGATAGGATTCAGCCAAAAATCCTAGACAACCTTCAACACTGCCACCGAACAACTTCAAGGAAACAGATGAAGATAACCTACAAAGAAACAATAGCAAGCAAAAAAGAGGTCCCTCCAAGTAGGCCATGAAAGAAACAAAAATCCTATTGGACTCACAACATCGATCTCAAAGAGCAGAGTCACAGAAGAAAGCACGTGGTCCCCCTCAAGACCAAAATTATGTTGTGTAAAACTGCTCATGAAGCCACATTCCTACGGACCCAACATTCCACATTTGAAGATACTCCAAGGGCAAATATCAAGAAGACACCAAAAAAACCTAGTAAAATCTTGGGAATCTAATGAAAAAATCCTTGAACAACCCAAAAAACCAAGGAAAGCTCTAAGGAAGAACCCAAAACCATCCCAGGACGTAGGCACCAAAGGAAATCCCCACCATAGGGTAATGAAAGGGGTAGAAAAATGTATCAGTGATCTCCCACCCTAAATAGATTATCTACAATACCATCCTACCATGAAGGAAGGGTTAAGGAAGTTCCAGGGAAGTTGGGATAGGATCAAGGACCTGGTATAGGGCCAAGGAAGGGATGCAGGGAAGAGGAACATGACTTCCATAGGAAGTCACCTATGGAGCCCCCCTGGGAGGGTGTAAGGAATGGCCCTTGATCAAAATACATTCTATTAAACCCTTGATCAAAAGAGAAAGATCTATTTTATTGAAAATTAGGGTTTAGTCATCATTGCAAATCAAGAATCATTCTAGGGTTAGTTTCTTATCTTCTTGCATCTTTGCTTATGTTGCATTGTTTCTTAATTTCCATAGTTTAGCTTTTAAAAAGAACAAATATAGGTGGTTCCTTAATATACACATCAAACATCTCCACCATAGAATTGGAGTGAGTCCTTAAACCATTCCTAGTAAACCCTTCAATCCCCAAGCCCTTGAGTGTAGAGAATATAACACACCCTTGTGTTCACCTTGGATCCTAGTGGATCCAATCGAGAATCATATGTGGTAGGGCAATTTTACTTCTCTACATATTTGGTGAACTTGATGTGAACACACATCTCAGTGATCAATATAGGAAGCCTTTCCCTTTTTTTTTTTTTTTTGAAAACCTTAAGCAAGACCACTAAATTTGTTTGCTTGGAATTAGAAAATATTAAGAACATCTTAAAATATTCTTGTGTGTATTTTCTTAGTGTTCTCCTCTATTATTTCTCTTCATCCTAATGGCTCCAAACACTAGGAGTAAGCAAAAGCTTTTAAAATCTAATCAGATTTTTCAAGAAGATGATCAAATTGATAGGGGGAATCACAATATAGATGTAAAAGAGAAAGAACATGAAGAAATTGGTACTAACTTTGATCCTTTTGAGGGGCCTAATGGAGGCTTCACTTTCACATCATTTGATAATATATGAGGTTTTATGAAACATCATAGGGATTCTTTGGTTAAGGCTATGGAAGAGGAAGCCCAACTCAAAAGAGGTGGGATGTTTCATCCTCCAATCATTTCTCCTAGGCATTTTCATAATAACCCTTTATTTGAGTCTTCACATCCTTTTAATGCTTTTCATAAACCAACATATGCTACTACCATGACCATGAATTTTGGGGGAATTTCATAGGCTCCTCCAACTTATAATGCATCCTAAAATTATGCTCAATTTCCTCCTCATTATTATCATCTCAACATTCATGCTTATGTTACACCAAATATTAGGTATCCTTCACCACAAGATACCACATATCATAACCCATACCATAACAATGTTAGTAACTCCAATATTGGCCAAGTTACTTTTCAACAACCTACCTATACCCATCTCCTAGGGAACCTAGGGGTATTGCACAACAATAATATTGATGTGAAAAGTTTAACTATTGTGGTAAAACAATTGGTTTCAAGAGTGGATATGATTCAACCTCCAAGCTTCACCTACAACTACTAGGAAATATACAACTAGCTCTTAGATCTTGTTTTTGCTTCTAAGCCCTACCCTAAGAATTTTTCAATGTTGGTTTTTCCTATTTATAAGGGAACTTAAGACCCAATTGAAAATTTAAGGATGTTTAGGACAACATGCTATGATATTATATATGATGACATGTTGTTGCTAAAAATGTTTCCTAAGAGCCTTGGTGGTATGGCATTGAAATGGTATTATCAATTGCCTCAACATTCTTTGAGGAATTTTGAATAGACAACAAAATTATTAGTTCAACAATTCAGGGCTTATGTTGATAAGAAAATGACTATGATTGATGTTTATATGTTGAAATAAGGTAAAGAAAGTTTTTCAGATTTCTTGTCTTGTTGGAGGAGTTTATTTGGATGGTTGAGATATACTTTACCTCCTCAAGACATGTTATAGGTCTTCATTACAAACTTACAAGAGTAAATATATTATGAATTGGAAACAACAACCATCACCTCTTTTGACTAAGCGATAGATCTAATAAGAAGGGTAAAGCAAGTCCTTATTTGAAGAGGTCAAAAAAATCCAAAGAAAGAAAAATATAGGATCACAAAAAATTAGTATAATAACAAGCATGTAGTTGGTGATGGGATAATAAATAGTAGGCCTATTAATAGTGTTGTTAATGACCTACAAAATATGGTGCTTCACCAACCTCAAAAACCCCTACCAAGGAATTTTACAAGATTAACATGCCTATGAATGTGGTACTAAAGTATATTTTGGAAGCTAATATGATTGAGTTACCTCCTATAAGGAAACCTGATACCACGACTGATTGGTATAATCCTAGTCAATATTATGAGTATCATAGAGTGGAAGGGCACATGAAAATTTCATGTAAGAGGTTGAAACATGTGATATAAGACTTAATTGATGAATTTTACCTTGTTATAGAGCATCCTAAAACTAATATTCCAATAAATAATCATCCTCATACTCAAAAAGCACCCACAACTAATCAATACATGCAGATCTTCTAGGATCCCCTACCTAAGCATGTGCAACAGGAAACTATTTAAGTGTCATATCATAATGTGCCACCTCCATAAAATAATATGGTTGGTATGATAGCAATAAATAAAAGGAAACAATATTATGTTCAACCAACTCAACCATATTAGTAGGATATGAGTTCTACATCCAACCAACCTTCAAAACCACCCTTAGTTTTGAAGAGTACTCAAAAAAGGAATACGAGAGTAGAAAACCCACCTTTAATATTGAAGCCACAACCTAAAGTCTCCTTCAAAATTAAAAAATAGTTAGCTAGTACCCTAGCTAAGATCTCCCTCTTAGAAATTTTACAAAATTATCCTATTCATAGGGAAGCCTTGCTGAAGCTTCTAAGATAACAATCTATTCCTCAATAAATTTTTACTAGTGCTCTACCTGATGTTGTAGGTTTCCTTGAAATATATCATATCACATTTTTGGATGATAATATTCTTTCCTCAAACTTACGAGGAGATTCTTCCATATATATTATTGCATTTATTGGAGAAACATTTATCAAACAAATTTTGATAGACAATGGTTCTTCCATCAATATATGCACTTAACAAATTTTCCAAAATTTTGGATTAAAAGAGGAAGACTTAACTAAATTCGATATTATAATCAAAGCTTTCAACGAGTCTTAAGAGACCTACTATGTTATATCTCTCCCCCTTAGGGTTGGATCGAAGATCTTAGATACCTTGTTTTATTTGGTATCTTGCTTTGCATCTTTTAATCTGCTTCTTGGATGTCCTTGGATGCATGCAATAAGAATTGTCCATTCTATTTTTTATCAATGTTTGAATTTCTAATTCAAATATCAACTTGTCACCATTATAGGTGACCTTAATCTATTTCAATATTGTTCAATGATTGAGAAAGCTCAATCTATATCAATTTATTTACATCAATTTATTCATCTCACATCACAAAGTAATTTAAAAATCTAAAGGTGATTGAGAAACCATTAACCAACATTTCATCATAGGATCAAGTCAATCTGTTTCTTCAAGAATATCTTATGGAGCTTGCTAAGCTATCACATTCACCAAGGATTATTGGTTTAACCTATAATAAAGGTGAAATTGTACACATTTGCATGTGTACCTTTATCTTTTTAGGAGTCTCTTTCAAAGAAAATATTCATGGTAATTTTACCAATTATTACCTGTCTAATAATTACCCACTTTCCAAGAAAATTCTATCTAGTATGGGATACATAAGTAAAGGTTTGGTGCCACAAAAAAAAGGTATTCAAGAGCCTTTGGAAGTTGAGATTTGGCCTAGGATATGTGGCGTAGGCTACATCCCTAATAAAGACTAACTCTTACTCTTTGATAATGATGATCACCTTATTACTTATACTAAATATTTAGATCATCAAGGCTTGGAGTGGAGTGATGAGGATGCCTTACCCCATTGACATTATATTTTTTAATGTGGTAAATTTGGTGCATCATGAGTTAGTTGTGACCCCAGGGGAGTATGCTAAAGGGGATACTATTTATGATATGGATCATGAGGATATCCTCTATAATAACTTCTTCTTTGATGGGTCAATCCCTTGTATCACACATGCCAAGTCTTCTAGTTCTCAAGAGGACTTTGGTTCTATGTCTCCCATGGAACCTGAGAAACTAGGAGTGATCCCTACCCCACATCATTATGAGGATGTGAAAATGCTAAAAAAAATCATACATCCCTAAAATGAAAGATAAGATTGAAATGTAGCAAATCTAAATGTAACCATACAAATAAAGAATCAAATAAAGAAAATAATTGGATGGTGCTCTTTTATTAATAATGCTTTGTTATTTCCAAGAAGATTACAAAAATGTATCTCTTAGGAATTACTACCAATATTGATACAATGAAATACAATTAAAATCAATTTGGATGTACTACGCAAGATATTTTTGGCATCCACAAACTGATTAGGGATAGGTTTTTGGGACAATCCCAATGTATGATGATGATGGATGAACCTTTATGCCATTGCTTCCTCGTAAAGACCTGCAATCTACACACAAGAAGATTTAAAGAGCATAAAAAGGATATGAATATCCTATAAATATAGGTACCTTAGTGATGGAAAAAGAAAGCGATAAAGAAACTAAAATACAACAAATACATGCATGAAAATAAAATCTAGCTATTTTGAATAGTAATTAAAAAGCTGCTAGAACTTAACAAAAAAAAGAAAATAGGAAACAAATATCTACCCTGGAGGTCATATTTGTGCAATATGGTCATACCTATTTATTTTATATTAGAGATATGGTCATACTTGTGGGTCATCTCTAAGATCTATGGTCGCTAAATTGTGGATGATTCTCTTGTAGCCAATGCGAGGCAACGCTAGGTTTTACCTGTGGATTGGTCAATGAATTGGTGTATTCATGGAGAATGAATTAGGTGTAGAATATGACACCAAAGGAAGGATGCTTGATTGTATAAGGATCATGGGTGTGGTATTCAACCTTTGAGGTGATCCATTAGCATGCTTGGAAGCTTCATGGTTGAAATTCGGTAGCACTTCATTGCTTGAAAATGAAGACTCTCTTTGATCTCTCAATTCGATAGCACTTCATTGCATGAAAATCTCCTTTTTAATTATGAAGGCTAGGTGCCATTATATAGAATTCCAATAAGGGAGTCCAAGATTTAAAGGAAATCCAAGAAATGGTTAGATTCAATAAAGGTAACTACCCATTCTTGGATCTTCCTTGCATCTAACTGTCCACGCCATTATGCTCAGCTAGCACATGTAACTGCTTTAACCATGGCACATGATTTGAGCTTATTTGAATTTGTTTTAGGTGTGAAAATCTTGGGGTGATATGAATTTTAATGGAAACCATCTCGTTGTAATAGGGTCTCTAGAGACCATCCTTGGGTGGGACGGTCATGGTTGCAAAGGGAAATTCCTCCCTGTTTAAGTGGTAGAAACCACTATTGAATCCTAAGGCTGCCCAAGGTGGGTGATATAGCCTTAAAGGAGGACATTTAGGTAGTCTCATCAACATGATGTGTTTTAGGTATCTACAGATGCCTTTTTTTGGAATACATTATGTGAAAGCACAACACAGAGCAAAAATATATGACCTATATTCAAATTAAGGGTTGATGGTGTTCATTGATTTGTTTAATGTTAGATGCCCCAATCATGGAAATAACATACATTTTTGAATCATTGCTTCCAACACATTGATGAATTTAGTTTTAGGTAAAATTTCCAGTGGAGGGTAGATTTTCTATGTCAAACAAATTTAGGTGTACCTAATCTTGGCACACTGAAAATGTTCCAGGTAGGCGATTCTACAAGCTGGGTTTTAGACATACCAAGTGTTTGTCAAAAGTTTTTCTTTTGCCCTAGCAAATAGAGAGGTGTGTGATAGTTATTGGCAATGCTTATTGAATAAATATAATTTTTTATTGATTTAGTGTTTGATTTTTGACTTTGATTATGAAATTTGTGATTATATGACTACCCCCTCAAGCGATGAGTCGATAGAGGAGATGTAAAGTGATGAAAGCGACCAATTGCTTGACCAAGATGACTTGTTTTGGGTTTTGTAGGACTTTTGCAAAAGTGGAAGGGGGGTAGATCCCATTAAAACTTTGGTTTTGACCATTATATTAGTATTTTTGGTTAGTGACTTTATGGTAATTTACTCATCCTACCGAATTGCATGGACAACCAATCGCTGCAATTGCCAAGTTGATAGAGAAAATAACTAGATACAAGATTCACTCAAGATTTTTATATTTTATGTGGATAAAGGGGTTAAGTGTCTTTGGGGTCTTTTGAATTGATTTGACCATTATTGATAATTATTTTTGTTCAAGTGGCCTTATGGTGATTTACCCATCCAACCATATTGCATGGACAATTAGTCGTTGCAACCGCCATGTGTGTAGGGTAAATCACTATATACGAGGATCACTTGAGAATTTGACCAAAATATATTTGGGTTTTTTTTTTTTGAAATTGTTGCAACTTTTGTAATTTTTGGGGCCGTCCCATGGTAGGATGGTCACATTAAATACAAGCATTTGACCCCGAGATAGTCATGGATTTTTAAAAATATAATTTTTTTTTTTTTATATTTGATTAAAGGTAGTGACTATGGATTAGGTATATTTGATTACCCTGATAGATTAGTGGGATAGCTGGATGAACACATTTCATCTATCGACGGGTGAGATGATGGTATCATTGGAGGATGTCTACCAAATTCTTCGTATCCCTATTGAGGGATGCCCTATAACTCCTTCACATGTTAGCTAGTAGAGTAGAGTGCTTCAATGGGTTTTTGGTGAGGATTGGAAGGTAGCTTAATAGGGATTAGGTAGGGGTGAGGTATTAGTAGAGGTCTGGTATGAGGTAAATATTATGACAAGGAGATATGTGGTGTTGATGTCACTCATGTCCAACATTTTGCTACTGAATTCATCAGGAGTAAGGTTCCCATGGAACCTACTCGAGTTGGTCTAGGAGTTAGTTGATTGTACTATTCAAGAGTTGTTGATTATGTCCTAGAGGAGTACCTTATTGGTATATTTATACAATGAGATGTGTGAGATCTGACATCAAGGAAGACATAGATTGGGCTACAACTTCCTAATTTAGATATGGGGTTGGGAACACATATGAGTGGATGGACCAGAGGGGCTTCCATGGGCAAGGTGGGTTGAGATGGTAGATAGGGAGATTGAATATGTGTCTTGATGGGATTGGGAGTAGGATGTGGTTTAGAGTCAACCCCACTTAGGTAGGATTTATCACTATACGAAGTCATTTGAGGGAAAAATGGTATAGTAGGTGATCTGGCGACCATACATAGAGGTAGCAGAGTAGTTGAGGTGGGTGAGGCATGAGCGATGGATGATTGGGTGTCATGGTATGGAGCAAGAGTATTTATAGTACTATCATGTCACTCGATATTTTAGGGTTCATTAGGATATACTTGGTGAGCATATCATCTATCAACATCGAGGTGATGAGACTTAGATGGAGTGGTCATGTGTTGGGCTAGTGGGTGAGGATGCAAATTAGCCACTAGTAGATCTAGGAGGGGAGGATGTAGGTACTACATAAAAGTAAAATGCATGGTGGGTGACTCAACTATGGTAGGATGGTGGACCTATGGATGTACTGGTTGGGTTGGTAGTAGATGAGGGCATCGAGGAGGCTGGGGATGAGTGATGAGTGCATCGCTGAATAGATGGGAAGTGGGACATAGACTACAAATGAAGACACTTCTAAATATTCTATTCCCTTCTTCTTCTTCTTCTTTCTTGTCCTCCACATTTGGCTTCTATGGATCATTTATATTGTATTTTATGGCTCATATTTATTTTGTATTAAGCTGCATTTTTGGCAAAGATCGACACCTTCTAGATTGAGTTCATCATGAGGAAATTTTATATTCATGGTGAATCTAGTTAGTAACCTACGAGAGGCAAAATCCTCTGAGGATGACCTGTAGAGGCAACAAATCCAAAAGTGGCTGACCCTGAGGCATCCATGATGACCTTGAGGCACTTAGATGGTTGATCTAGTAACAAAAAATCCAAGGAAGTGGTTGACCTTGTGGCAAAATATTGAGATGTATACACCGTTGATCTAGTATTATTCATAGTTGGAGAGCCAAGCCCCAAAAAAGCATGAGCCTAAACCAAATCATGTAATAAAGGAGGATGGTAGGGTTATTTTAGAGAAGTCAACATTAAGGGATAATGTTACCTAATGTTGACTTGTTTTTTTTCTATAGTTAGGATAGTGCACATTAAGGGGGAATGTTAGAATACTCTAATGTGCACTATACCTTCACCTTGAAACTTGTCAATTTCACTTGATATTTTTCATGTTATCAA
Source organism: Wollemia nobilis (assembly GCA_028583015.1). Classification (NCBI taxonomy): domain Eukaryota; kingdom Viridiplantae; phylum Streptophyta; class Pinopsida; order Araucariales; family Araucariaceae; genus Wollemia; species Wollemia nobilis. The sequence continues at coordinate 3,468,205 of JAQPPZ010016970.1, read as the reverse complement.
ATAGACCTTTTGCCTATATATGTAATCTCATTCTTGTATAATATTATCTCATCTCATTTTAATCCTAACATATCCAAGGAAGTGGGTGACCCTATGGTAACAGACCGAGATGTATACACTGTTGATCTAGAATTATTCATAGTTGGAGATCCAAGCACAAAAAACACAAGCCTAGACCAAATCATGTAATAAAGGAGGATGATAGGGTTCTTTTGGAGAAGTCAACATTTTCTTTAGTTACGATAGTGCACTTTAAGGGGGAATGTTAGAATTAAAGTGCACTATGCCTCTTTAGTTTGACACTAGTCAGTTCCTCTTGGCACTTGTCATATAGGCTTATGACTATATATTGTAACCTCATTCTTGTATAATATTATCTCATCTCATTTTAATCCTAACAAAAACCAGATTTATGCCTACCCGAAATCACATAGTAAAGCAATAAAAATAGTGCAATCTTCAATGGAAAACTTAATTTAAAACTATATCAAACTATTTAATTAAAATAAAATACTGTATTTACACATATATGATAAAAATAATTTGATATAATCCTTTGATCATACAATAAAGCCTCTGAAGTCTCTGTAAATCCAACTCTCTGTAGTCTTCTTTTGCTCTCCACTTTTGCTTCTTTGAATCCTTTATCCCTTCTTTGCTCTACAAATGTTTGACCCCCTATTTGAATTTTTTGCCTCCTTTTATAGATTACAAATTTATTATTCAGTTTGTTGATTCTATTTCCAACTGCTTTTCGCAACAATATCATACTAAGACTCATTTTTTTTTCCATTTATCTTATCTATTTGTGTAATATAGAGTGGCGATGATTTCTTGAAACCTAAATAACTTATACCATAATTTTTTACCTTTAAAGATTTATTGAATAATTTATTGACCGTCATGCCCTAAATATACAAATATATAAGCTCTCGGAGACCCAATAAAATTTGATTTATTTCAATTTATAAAACCGGGTAACCACCTTAATATGTTTTTATAAGATAGTCCTGTTTATATGCTTTCTCTACTTTTCCAACGATTTGATATCATGGAGGAAGAATAAAATTATGAGTAACATAGTTTCTAATGAAATCACTAAAATATCTATCGCTTATCCAATAATTTCATGAGACGACCAATCAAATCGGCCATTGGGCAATCCCATTCCATTACATTCGATTACCGGGCCTATGAAATCCTCATAAACACACTAAGAAACACATCAATCCTACTGCCACACTATTCACTAGATTTTTGCCTTGACTGTGTAAACATCCAATTTATCATTGAAATGATGACAAATAAGCAAATCCATATATTGAATTTATAGCAACAAAATGACTATCACAGGACGAAAGTAGAGTAATATTTCTTTTAGGAATATAAAAATGAAATGATTCTTCGTAACTTGAATACATTGAAATACCGAGGACGTATTTTGTAGGGTGCCCGCTGTTATCACCATAACCCTTTAATACGATCTTAACTTCCCATAAAATATGTTCTTCATTCCTTCTTTGTAAGTGTGAACATACCTTATCTCGAAAACCCTTCAATATATATGCTTAGCTTTCTTGACGTCATTATCTATGAATGTCTCCTTTGGAATTCTGCATGCTTCAAAACTTACCCATAAAACTGATAGTGATTGATTGTTGTGAGCTCTAAGGAACACACAAATACCTCTGATATGATTTGCATATCATTATTTCCATATGTATAAAATGACTGTAATTTGCGAGGAGTGCTTGACATGCCATTAATTTTCCTTGAACCCCTAACATAGTCATCCAATTGTATCCGTGATATTCTTCTCCTTACTAGTGACTTTGATGTGTTAGATCAAACCCATATTTTATTTCAAAGAAATTGATTATCCCACATGGATTATCATAACATTAATGTGTGCTTTATGACTTCACACTTGTCATACAACTTTTTACGAGCTCACCCGATCAAGTTGCCCGAGACCTTGAACCATGTGTTCAATTTAACCACCTCGAATCCATATTGTAAACGACACCCGCTCACGTCCACCTTGGAGACCTACAAAAACAAGAAAATACTTTTGTTAGTGTTATTTCAATTATCATAAGATCTTAAATGAAAACATCTATACACACAACATCACACTCATAGTAACACATTTATAACATAAACCTAATGCTAAAAATAAAAACACACGACCAACACACTTAGCAACCTAAAAATAAAATAAAATAAAGAAACAATATAACTATTATATAATAAACATAAACATAATTATAACCTAAAAAAAAGCTAAAAAAAACATGAATTATAACATTAATTAAAATAAAGACACAACCACGTACAGTAAATAAAAATAAAATCACTCCAAAATCAAACATATTACAACATAAAAGAAAATAACATAACATAGACAATAAAACACACAATATAAAGTATACTTTAACATACCCAACATACAAAATATAATAAACTTAATACATAACATGAACACACACATACCAGAACTAACATTTTAAAAAGACACCAAATATACCAGTAAAACAATTATAAGATAACACTCCTAAAGATCAGTTTTGACACCATATGATGAAAAAAAAAAAGCAAAAACAAATATTGAACAATTTCAAATTTCAAGTGGATCCCCAATTTTGGGGTCGTTGTGAAGGAGTCACAACAAATGGTGACTCTGCTGGTAAATGTCCCTGGACATGTTGGAATTAAGAACCAAACTCTGAAAACAACAAAAACCCAAATATTAGAAACATGAGTATCAATAATATCTAGAGAATGTGAATAGACCAATTCAACATGAACCATCAGAATCATCAACATTAGCTCGGTGTGTGTAAAGTGATTCATTCTATATATTTTAAAATCATTCAACCTTCCATTGTCAATTTTGCATTTCAAGCTATGAATATTTTCTCCATGAAGAAATACATCTACTTGACTCTCTTTAGACATTGCTCTACTGTCGGCCAAGCGTTCATAGCCCCGATAGAGATGATCTGAAACTCCCATATAGTAGGTGAACTTTGTACATTGCATTTCCTTTTATTCTAGACATAGCTTCACTGCCAACCGAGCATCAATAGCTCCAGTGAAGATTATATATTTTATGGTGACATATTTGACTTTACTTTTCATTGTATTAATCATTTTTTCATTTTTTCTCTCTTTTTATCTTGTAATATGGTACTTTGCAACAAATCCACTTGCCATTTGGGTTAGAGATTAGGTAAGGTTGAAAGAGTATATAAAAATTTTCACCTTAATTTGCAAAACTAACAACTTCATACTTCCAGAATTTCAAAAGATATTCCTTAATGTGTTTGTGGTACTCGTGAAGCTTTTGTAAAATAATTCTAATATTTCAAATTTCACTATCTTAGTTCAAATTCATGAAGATATATACTAACATCATACTTTTATTTTTCTTCAAGTTTTACACATTTTCAAAATAGGTAATTTTATCCTATATGACCCAGGCCCAAATACTAGATAAAATCATCAAAATATTAGTGTCTCAGTAACAACTACCTCAATCAAGAAAACCTCATAGAAACTTTGTCAAATTCAACAACACACATCAAAATAATGAAACTCCAAAATCTGGCAAAGCCAATTTATTGCTATACTAAAAACACAACCAAAAATATGATAAACACTAAACAAACAAAAATAAACATCAACAACATCACCAACTAATAAAATCAGCAAAATAACTAACTAAAAAGCTCATAAAACAACAAGTCATACAAAACACAAATTTACAAAACTAAAATTACAAAGTTGATAAAGCAAGTGAATCCACTTCCTAAACTTGACAACATTGACAACAAAACCAATAACAAAACATTACAAAACCACAACTTACGTACAAAAATAAAAACAAAAAATAAAATACAAAAGACTATTTACAAAAATATAACATTATGTACAAGACACTACAAAATTTCTACCATCATTTCCCTGGATCCCAAATACGATTAGAAAACTTTAGAAAACATATATGATTATATGCTTGCCAAGTTTTATAAGAATCCAATAAAAATAAGATTAGGTCAAAAATATAAATTCTCATTGTGCCTATCTCATCCCACTGATTTGATTCAAGTTGATAAGCAATTCCATGTTTAAAATTTGATTCATTAAACTTAAAATTGAAAATATGATTTTCAATTATCTTTTGTTTATTCAATGCAATGTGAATTTCAAACCTTAATTCATCACTCTGGCTTAACTTTTCATTTTCACAAACATATAGAATTTCTTTCAAATAAAAAGCTATTTCTAAAAGTTTTAAAGCAAGATCATCATCTATGTTTTTATGCCAATCATATTCATGCAATAATTTGCAAGAATCTAAGACATTTATAAAATAAGAATCATTATAATTTTGTATCCTAGATTGAATTATCAACTGTTGATAAATGTGGTTCAATGATTCAAGCATATCTTCTTTTTCATTTAGCAATGTAATTGTATTTGTGGTAGGAATAAGAATCCATTCCATTGCTTCATCAACCTCTAATGACATATCATCATAAATAACAACAAAATCTAATAAATTATTATGCAAAAATTTACATGATTCTTGGATGTTTGAATACAAAGGATAAGATTATACCTTTTGTATGCTTTCATTTACCACTACTTTATGAGCTATTATAATATTTTCTCTTTCTTCATGACCTCTATAATAATCATCATTATTATTTCGTATTCCTTCATAAATGACCATTTCTTATCTTTCTATTGAAGCAAAATGTTCTACAAACGCATGTTCAAAATGATCAAATTTTGGAAGCTATTCTATTTCTAAAATTGGCATGTCATTTTCTGATTGTATAGGAATTGTGAAATCTTCTTTTGAAATAGAAATTTCAACATCCTGCATATCAAGTGAAATAGAAATTTTATTAGTAGGAGTGTGAGAAAATAATGATTCACCATACATGCCCCATCCATTATAATAATTTTCTAAAGCTAAGGGGTGAGATTTTATCGTGGCTTTAGAAAACATGTGATTCTTTGACTGTATAGGAGTTGTAGGCTCTTCATGTAAGATATCAATTTCAACATCCTGCATATCAATTGAAATAGACTCTTCTTTGGAAATTGTAAAAGAAGTGAATGATTCTTATTCATTATCTGAAATAAGGACATCATTGTATTTTTGAAGCACATGGTGAAATTTCATATCTTATTTTATGACATTTTTAAATTCATCTTCAAATTTAGTTTCTTTAATTTCAAACTATTCATCTTTCTCAGATTCATCCTTTGGTGAGACAAGAGTTTCTTCTATAGAATCAATTTTTTTAATTTCTTTTGTATGATCATCCCAATCCTCCTTTGTGAATAATGGCTCTAAATCAGTTTCTATATTTTGATCAACTTGATCATCATAATGTTCATTGATGGGTATTGACTCTGAAACTTGCACCTCATTCTCAAAATATAAGGTAGTTATGACATATAAACTATCAATCTCAACCTGACTCATTTGTGATCTTTGATTATGTGTTTTAGGTATAAGTCTATATAGTTTTTCCATATTAACACCTTGAGAGATCAACTGTTGTTCAAATGTTACTACCTCATTGTAAGCTCTAGGCAATGATGTAATTTTAAGACATTTTCCCAAAAACATAGAAGTAACGTGATCTAAGGCTCCCATGTATATTTGAGTAGCTCTTTCTTCTGAAATGATATAATGTATCCCCACCTTAGTATACAACCTATGGAATTTATCATTAAATGATCTCATGGGTTCGTTAAATTTTTTGTGGATGGAGACAAATTTATTTAACATCATAACTGGGTCATCCAACTTTCCAAAATGTTTAAGAAATGTTTTTTCTATTTTAACACAAGAAGTACTAGACCTTATAGGTAATTGTATGTACCATTTAAACACAACCTCATTCAATGGGTATGAAAATAATTTGCAAGGAACATCTCCTTGCGTAAGCTGCAAATAACTTAACACACTCTTGTATTTCTGAATATGTTCCTTGGCTTGATCTACATCATACCTAAATCTGGGCAAACAAACTTCTATGCCTTCATGAATTTTATGAATAGGCATGTTTAAACTGTTATAATAATCACCTATCCAAGATTCCATTATTTTCTTTACTGAAGTAAGCGATGCCATTAGTGAACTTTAAAGAACACAACTTTAATGCCAATCTTATTAGTCAAAGAAATATATCTTGCAAATAAGCATGAAATGACTAATAATTAATCAAAATATATGCATCAATTAAACCTTGGCATTAAATAACATCCTTCAATTTGCAATTTTAAAAAAAACTATGATTTGAATGACTACAAATGAAAATCAAATATTTACCTTTCAGGCCCTCTTTCTAGTGTCAATTTGTTGAGGTGTGATTTTTTCCAATTACAAAAATCACCCGACAGTTAGGATCACAATCCTCTCTTGCAAATAAAAAGGTATTTCTCCAAGGTTCTCACTTAATGTTTTTATGTATCATGCATATGTGCTAAAATAAGTGCTTGAACAATCTCAATAGTTTGCAAGTAACTGATAACAAGGGGCCTAGGAATCAGGTAATTAACTTTAAATTCATCATGTGTTAAGTATCTTTTAATAAAATTCTCTCTCTAAGCAATAATAGATAAATTTACCTTGAGTTTAATTTTGATAACTTATGCAAATTTATTCTATAACCTGAAAACAACAATTAATTAAAATGCTTCAAGTGATTTTGAAATAGATTTTAATTTGGCATTTTAATTAACATTAAAATTCAATAAACTTTAATAAAATCAAAGTTTATAAAACTTTAATAAATCAATTAAATATAAACCTTAATTATAAAGTTTTGGACTTTATAATAATCAAAATTAAGGTTTTATTTACTATAGATATTTGTTCATCCAAATATGAAATTGAAATTTAAATATTTGTAGAATGAACAAACTGTAAAAATAATTAAACCCAAATTATAAGGTTTTGAATCTTAATAATTATGAAAATAGGGTTTAATATAAATCTTATTTATGAAATTTTAAATCTTATGATATGCAAATAAAGTTCATAGGAATTTCCTTCCCGTAATATTTATCTCTTAAATATTTAAGAATAAATATGAGCCTTAAATGTAAAGTTCGAATCTTTAGATAAATTGAAACCAGATTAAAATAAACCCAAACTATTTAATGTGAAAAGATATCAATTTTGAATTCTCAACTTTATGAAATTAAAGTTAGAATCAAAATAGTCATTTATCCTCGGTAAATTTATTTATTCAAATATTAATTAAATTTAATATTTGAATAATAAATTTATTTATAACCTAGTTATAAAGTTTAACTTTATAAAATCAAACTAGGTTAAATATATGCAAATTTAATATGAAATAAATTTCAAAAGGTTTAAAGTACGAAAATAAATTAAATCTCGGATAAAATAAATACAGAATGAAAACACAAAAAATCTAAAACCAAATTTATGCATACCAAAAATCACATAGTAAAACAATAAAAATGGTGCAATCTTCAATGGAAAACTTAATTTAAAACTATATCAAATTATTTAATTAAAATCAAATACTGTATTCACACATATCTGACAAAAAATAATTTGATATAATCCTTTGAGCTTACAATAAAGCTTTTGAGGTCTCTATAAATCCAACTCTTTGTAGTCTTCTTCTGCTCTTCAATTTTGCTCCTTTGAATCATTTATCCCTTCTTTTCTCTGTAAATGTTCGACCCCCTATTTGATTTTTCTTCCTCCTTTTATAGATTAAAAATTTGTTATTCAGTCTGTTGATTCCGTTTCCAACTGCTTTCCACAACAATATCATACTAAGACCCATTTTGTTTTCCATTTATATTATCTAAAATTTGCGTAATATAGATTGGCAACAATTTCTTGAAACCTAAATAAATTATACCATAAAGTTTTACCTTTAAATATTTATTGAATAATTTCCTGATCATCACGCCATAAATATACAAATATATAAGCTCTCGGAGATCCAATGAAATTTCATTTATTTCACTTTATAAAATCAGGTAACCACCTTAATCTATTTTTTTTAAGACAGTCCTGTTTATATGCTTTCTCTACTTTGCCAATGATTCGATATCATGTAGGAAGAATAAAATTATGAGCAACATAGTTAGCAACCTAAAAATAAAAAGAAATAAAGAAACAATATAATTATTATATAATAAACATAAACATAATCATAACCTAAACAAAAGCTAAAACAAACATGAACTATAACATTAAGTAAAATAAAGACAACCATGTAAAGTAAATAAAAATAAAATCATTCCAAAACCAAACATATATTTTTTTTTTTGGTGGTGGCCACAAGGGGTAAACAGACTGTGACCACGAGGGAACCATTACATAACATATCCGCAACATGTGAGGCGAGAGATTTGAACCTGGGCCTCTCAGCAACTAGAGAGGTTTAACTACCCACTTGCTCTCCAACTCCTCTAGATGGGCGGATGAAAATGTAATTAATTAAAAAACATATGTTTATACCTGCTAGCCTACAACGGTTACCAATGGAAACTATGTGGTAAGAGGCGGGTTTGACCTACCATTGGCGTGCCCCCCAAGGTGGCTACCACATGGTGCTTGGACCACCGTGTGATGGTCCCAAAACCAAACATATTACAACATAAAAGAAAATAACATTAACATAGACAATAAAACACTTTACAATAACCACCAAGGCCATCCTATAAATACACTTTACTCATTTTTATAATCATCCATAGTTTATGAATCAATATAAAAATTAGGATTGTTCTACTATTGTGTAGATCTACATATGACGAATATAGTCTTGTATTGTAGGTATCCAATGATGCATGTTATGGAGTAGGTTGGAAGCAGACTAGTGTTTTTGTTGTATGTGTTGTGTAGAGTTGAAATAAAGAGAACATAGAGACAAGTTAGAGGATTTGTAGACTAAGTTCATGATTGCCATAATATCATCAAGGATCCATCTAGGCCTAGCCATCTAGATCTAGCTATCTGGACCCACATTCACCCATCTAGACCTCTTTACCTAGGCTTATCCATCTAGAATTGCACATATATGATCGGTGCCCAACCCATATAGACCCATAGCTATCCATATGGAGGTAATCCATCTAGCCCGTTACCTATTTGGAGCTACACATCTAGAAATATCCATCTAGAGTTACTCATCTAGCAGGTTACTTGTCTAGGGAGTTAACCATCTAGGAAGCTATCCATATAGATTCATCAACTTGTAACTTATCTATCAAGAGCAATATATCATTGGCTATTTGTCTAGTGATACACAATATAGTTTAGTACCTTGATTAGCAATCAAGTTTGTCATTCCTTCCCCTCCTAAACCTTGTCATTCCCTTGTCTTGAGAAGATACCCCTATCTAAAGTATCTCATTCTTAGGATCCTATCACATATTATCATTCTAAGGGTCAACCAAATGGGAAGATGCTATGTTGGTATAATATGATTATGATGAAGAACAAGACTTAGGAGTTGGTTCCTCTTCCATAAGGGAAGAATATTGTTGGATACAAATGGATCTATATGACCAATTATAATTTGGATGGTTAGGTGTACAAATATAAGACACACCTTATTTCTAAGGTATTATATTAATAGGAGGGAGTGGACCATTTTGATATATTTATAGTAGTGGCTAGGATGGATTTGGTCAAGATGATTCTCTCTATCACTATCTCATTGTTATAATTCAATGATTTGATACTTTGGTTTTTCAATTGGTTATATGGGATTGAAATAGACCCTACTCATATTACATCATCACCACATAGTGGTATTACAACAAATATTGGATATTATCCATGTATCGCTTGGCAATATTTGAACCTTAATATCCTATTTAAATATTGAGGAATCTAACTAGTTGAGCTAATTCCACTTGATCAATGATTTAAAACTTTCCATTATGAAATTATAGGTATTTAAATACATTAAATACCTATTTTAGGCCTAAAAAACTCTTAATTAAACTTTCAACTACCCTTATATTATACTACATGCATAGATCTTGTGATGGGTGGTTATACAAATTGCTATTTCAAATGGAGGATAATGTAAAATCTCCTAACATACCACCATTATTATATCATAGTCATAGCTCTATATTTATATTATGATCAAAAATTGATGTCTAGGGTGATACAAGAATATATAGATTTGAGAGAGAAATCCTCCCCTTAATGTAGACTTTCTACTTATGATATTTAGGAGTGTTGGGTTCCATCGATCATGCACTCCAAAAACACATATTACAAATACTCATTCAATACTTTCTAATATTTATAAAATTCAATTCATGAATTAAATATTTCCTCTAATGTCTTCATGAGGAGGATCTTTTTCAAATATATCAACTATTTATGAGATCAAATGCTCTCTTACCATGTATACTTGTTGTCAAATCTTATCTTGATCTTTGTATTATACTATGGTGAGATCAATCATAACTTGTCTCTTTAGGGCTGTAATATTTAACTAGTAACATGAAATACAAACTAGTAAAATCTAAGCTCAGGATATGAAAACCTAAGAACTAATCACATTAGCTTATTTGCATGAAAGGAAATGAGCAATGAAGTAAAATATACTCAATATGAGCAAGAGCACCCCCTCAATATAATCCTTAACATCTATGTATGAGTACAATGGGAAAAGCATTTATATAGGAAATGCTTTCCAAGAATGCAAGTGCAAAAGCAAATGTGGGACTAAATCTTAGCCCACTACAAGACAAAATAGCAAGCTCCAAAGAGCATATTTAGGCCTAGAAGGAACTAGAGATGTCAGAATGAAGCCAAATAAAACCCGAATGATGTAGAAAGAGTCAATAATGATTCTATATATGTGCATAGCTATAGAAATGAAAAATTGACCCATCAAAATGAGTCAATATTTTCTTAGATCCTTAGGAAGCCACCCAAACTTGTCAAGTGCAAATTTTGGGCCCTTTTCCCCTATTTCTTTGTACTTTTTCTCTAGCATTACCAAATTCATATATGAACTATATGGGACATAAATTTGGCTTGCCAAATTTGTGCCTTGTAATTACTGAGCACAAATTTGATATTGTAGGGGTTTTTCTCTCAAAAACCCCATCCCTTGGTGGCATTTTTTAGTGTTGACCCTTGCCTATGATGAAATTTTGTTTCTCACCATTTTATCCCTCCAAAAATATTATAAATAGAGGGTTGGAATCACTCTTTCCCCCAGTCAATATCTTAGAGAATCCTAGATCTTAACTCGCTCACAAGTTCTCTTCTACTACGATTAGTTGTTTTTGTTGTTTTATTACTTTGGTGTTGGCTATCCTTAGGGATCAAGTGAAGGAGTCTTGGTTGGAGAAGTCTACCATTATAGAGTGCTTCCTTAATATTCTCATTACTTATTGCTTCCTTCATCATCTAACCAGGTTTTTTACTTGTATTGTTATTCATTACATCTATTTTTCATTGTTTTACATCATAAATTTTGGTGTTTTGGGACCCAAAAACTGCCTTTGAACCAAACTTGTGCCTCGCTCATATAGGGTATAAATTTGGAAATCTAGATTCATGTACCTTGATCATAGGGTATGGATTTTATCAATTAGGGTATGGTAGCAAAGTTTTTCTTACCTAAACCCTAATTCATTGCTTGCATTTTAGCTTTCTGTCACCTGCATTTTGTTTTATTTTATTTCACTATTGTATGTCCATTCCATATTGCTTTTTATTGTTACCAAGGAAAAAAATAATTTTACTTTTCATTGATTAGCTAAAAGGACCAAGGGGGCTTGACTACTGTGTCTCCAAGATCAGTCACATAGCCTAAGCAAGCCTCTAAACATGGATTCAATTTTCTAGGGTTTTGTAAGCTGTTTCATAGGTTGAAGCTTTTTGGAAATTCTAGATGCAAGTTAAAGATAATAGCAACCATAAGATCAGGTAAGTGCCTTAGTAGATATTTTGGTGTTTGGTGAATGCCTTTGTTCTTTTTTGTTTTAGATTTTGATTATAAAAAGAAAAAGAAAATACTTGATCCTTTATTTCTAGGCTTTTGAAAGAGTAAAAGCATGTAGTTTGCATCCTAGGTTAACTTTGTTTATGCATTCTATTAAACCCTTTTTTTGGTAAGTTAAGTTGAATTAAAAGTGGATTTTTATCAAGGATCCCAAAACCTGATTACATCAAACTTCAAGAGGAACAGTCCAAGGATGGACTTTAGGAAAGGCTTAAGGAAAGCCTTGAGGAACACCTTTAGGAAAGGAATAAGGAAAATCATGAGGAAAAAGTGTAGTGTAAATTTTTGAAAAGCCCGCTAGGAGGGAAAGGAGAAGGCAGTAGGAGAAATGGAAAGCTTGCCAAAAATCAAAACTTTGAAACTTTCCAAAAGCAAGAAAAGAAACCAAGCAAATAAATTTGAAATTGAACCACCCCAAGGGTGGGAAAGGAAAAAAGGCACCAAACCACCCCTGGGAAACCAGAAACCATGAGAGAAACAACTTTCCCATGTAGGGGAAAACCAGCTGAGAGCAAAAAAACCACCCTACACCAAAGGGTGGAGCAAAGGAACTAAATTTACATAAAATCCTACCTAAACAAGGATAGGAAGAAACTAGGGACATCGAAGCATCATTTAGACTGAGAAAAATTAAATTCCTTGCAAGCTTGAAATGTGGAACAACCAACTAAGGATTTCCTTAGACCAAGAAATCCTTAAGAAAAGAAACATAGCCTAAAAAATAGATCAACAGACAGAGGAACTCCATAGGCCACGAAGTCCTCAAGCAAAGTAAAATGAAGCCTTTAAGGACGCCAGCCTAGTAGAGGGAGAAAAAAAAGTAGAACAACACTCTATAGGAAAAATACAAGAAATTTCCCAAGGAACCTAAAAGGAAGGAGTCACAAGGAAGCCCAACTATAGATGATGAAGCCTAGACAGACAGGATGCAGCAAAAAATCCTAGACAGCCTTCAACACTGCCATCGAACAACTTCAAGGAAATAGATGAGGAGAACCTGCAAGGAAACAATAGCAAGGAAAAAAGAGGTCCCTCCAAGTAGGCCATGTAAGAAACAAAAATCCTATTGGACTCACAACATTGATATCAAAGAGCAGAGTCACAGAAGAAAGCACGTGGTCCCCCTCAAGACCAAAATGATGTTGTGTAAAACTGCTCATGAAGCCACATTCCTACGGTGCCAACATTCCCCAACTAAAGATCCTCCAAGGGAAAATGTCAAGAAGACACCAAAAAAACCTAGGAAAAGCTGGGGAATCTAAGGAAAAAATCCTTGAACAACCCAAAAAACCAAGGAAACTCCTAAGGAAGGACCCAAAACCATCCTAGGACCTATTCACCAAATGAAATCCCCACCACAGGGTAAGGAAAGGGGTAGAACAATGTATCAATGATCTCCCACCCCAAATAGATTGTCTGCAATACTATCCTACCATGAAGGAAGGGTTAAAAAAGTTCTAGGGAAGTTGGGATAGGATCAAGGACCTGGTACAAGGCCAGGGAAGGGATGCAGGGAAGATGAACATGACTTCCATAGGAAGTTACCTACAGAGCCCCCATGGGAGGGTGGAAGGAATGACCCCTGATAAAAATACATTCTATTTAACCCTTTCTCAAAAGAGAAAGATCTATTTTATTGCAAATTAGGGTTTAGTCATCATTGCAAATCAAGAATAATTCCAGGGTTAGTTTCTTATATTCTTGCATCTTTGCTTATGTTTCATTGTTCCTTAATTTACATAGTTTACCTTTTAAAAAGGAAAAATATAGGTGTTTGCTTAATATACACATCAAACATATCCACCCTAGAATTGGAGTGAGTCCTTAAACCATTCCTAGTAAACCCTTCAATCCCCAAGCCCTCGAGTGTAGAGAATATAACACACCCCTGCAATCACCTTGGCTCCTAGTGGATCCAACCGAGAATCGTACATGGTAGGGCAATTTTAATTCTCTACATATTTGGTGAACTTGATGTGAACACACATCTTAGTGGCCAATATAGGAAGCATTTACCTTTTGTTTTTTGAAAACCTTAAGAAAGACCACTAAATTTGTTTGCTTGGAATTAGAAAATATTAAGAACATCTTAAAATATTCTTGTGTGTATTTTATTAGTGTTCTCCTCTATTATTTCTCTTCATCCTAATGGATCCCAAAACTAGGAGTAAGCAAAAGCTTTTAAAATCTAATCAGAGTTTTCAAGAAGATGATCATATTGATAGGGGGAATCACAATATAGATGTAAAAGAGAAAGAACATGAAGAAATTGGTACTAACTTTGATCCTTTTTAGGGGCTCAATGGAGGCTTCACTTTCACATAATTTGATCATATATGAGGTTTTATAAAACATCATAGGGATTCTTTGGTTACGGATATGGAAGAGGAAGCCCAACTCAAAAGAGGTGGGATGTTTCATCCTCCAATAATTTCTCCTAGGCATTTTCATAATAACCCATTGTTTGAGTCTTCACATCATGTTAATACTTTTCATAAACCAACATATGCTACTACCATGACCATGAATTTTGAGGGAATTTCATAGGCTCCCACAACTGATAGTGCATCCTAAAATTATGCTCAATTTCCTCCTCATTCTTCTCATCTCAACATTCATGCTTATGTTACACCAAATATCAGTTATCCTTCACAATAAGATATCCCATATCATAACCCATACCATAACAATGTCAGTAACTCCAATATTTCCCAAGTTCCATTTCAACAAACTACCTATACCACTCTCCTAAGGAACATAGGGGTATTGCACAACAACAATATTGATGTGAACAGTTTAACTATTTTGGTAAAATAATTGGTTTCAAGAGTGGATATGATTCAACCTCCAAGCTTCACCTACAACTACTAGGAAATATACAACTAGCTCTTAGATCTTGTTTTTGCTTCTAAGCCCTACCCTAAGTATTTTTCAATGTTGGTTTTTTCTATTTATAAGGGAACTTAAGACCCAATTGAACATTTAAGGATATTTAGGACAATATGTTATGATATTATATATGATGACATGTTGTTGCTAAAAATGTTTCCTAAGAGCCTTGGTGGTATGGCATTGGAATGGTATTATCAACTGCCTCAACATTCTTTGAGGAATTTTGAATACACAACAAAATTATTAGTTCAAAAATTCAGGGCTTATGTTGATAAGAAAATGACTATGATTGATGTTTATATGTTGAAATAAGGTAAGGAAAGTTTTTCAGATTTCTTGTCTTGTTGGAGTTTATTTGGATGGTTGAGATATACTTTACCTCCTCAAGACATGTTAGAGGTCTTCATTACAAACTTACAAGAGCAAATATATTATGAATTGGAAACAAAAACCATCACCTCTTTTGACTAAGAGATAGATATAATAAGAAGGGTAGAGCAAGCTCTTATTTGAAGAGGTCAAAAAAAGCCAAAGAAAGAAAAATATAGGATCACAAAAAAATAGTATAATAACAAGCATGTAGTTGGTGATGGGGTAATAAATAGTAGGCCTATTAATAGTGTTGTTAATGACCTACAAAATATGGTGCTTCACCAACCTCAAAAACCCTACCAAGGAATTTTACAAGATTAACATGCCTATGAATGTGGTACTAAAGTAGCTTTTGGAAGCTAATATGATTGAGTTACCTCCTATAAGGAAACCTGATACCATGACTGATTGGTATAAGCTTAGTCAATATTATGAGTATCATAGAGTGGAAGGGGACATGAAAATTTCATGTAAGAGGTTGAAACATGTGATATAAGACTTAATTGATGAAGGTTACCTTGTTATAGAGGGTCCTAAACCTAATATTCCAATAAAGAATCAACCTCATACTCAACAAGCACCCACAACTAATCAAGACATGTAGATCTTCTAGGATCCCCTACCTAAGCATGTGCAACAAGAAACTAATTAAGTGTCATATCATAATGTGCCACCTTCCTACAAAAATATGGTTGGTATGATAGTAATCACTAAAAGCAAATAATATTAGGTTCAACCAAATCAACCATATTAGTAGGATATGAGTACTACATCCAACCAACCTTCAAAACCACCCTTAGTTTTGAAGAGTACTCAAAAAAGGAACACGAGAGTAGAAAACCCACCTTTAATATTGAAGCCACAACCTAAAGTCTCCTTCAACATTAAAAAATAGTTAGCTAGTACCCTAGCTAATATCTCCCTCTTAGAAATTTTATAAAATTCTCCTATTCATAGGGAACCCTTGTTGAAGCTTCTAAGACAACAATTTATTCCTCAATAAATTTTTACTAGTGCTCTACATGATGTTGTAGGTTTCCTTGAAATATATCATATCACATTTTTAGATGATGATATTCTTTCCTCAAAATTACGAGGAGATTCTTCCAAATATTATTGCATTTATTGGAGAAATATTTATCTAACGAATTTTTATAGACAATGGTTCTTCCCTCAATCTATGCACTTAACAAATTTTCCAAAATTTTGGATTAAAAGAGGAAGACTTAACTAAATTCGATATTATCATCAAAGCTTTCAACGAGTCTTAAGAGACCTACAATGTTATATCTCTCCCCCTTAGGGTTGGATCGAAGATCTTAGATACCTTATTTTATTTGTGTTGGTCACAAATATTCCTAAGTACAAGATTTCATCACTTGTGCACTCTAGACTCAGTCAACATTGAAAGTCCGATAGAAAGAGAAGTCTCTCGGGCCAATATCTAGAGAGGGCTGGCTCCCAAACTAATCTAAATTGGTTTCAAGATAAGGATGCAGGAAAGAAATGGGAAAATACGAAAAGAAAGGGAAATAACAGAAAGAGATGGAAATATGGCCGAAGTCGATAGTTAATGGGGAGAACAACCTCAAACAACAAATAACCTCAACTAGATCCTAAATATAAGCATCAACTGATTATTAGAATGCATATACAAAAATTGGATCAAGCATTAGCCATAAGTTTTCTTCCAATTATACTCCAAATGTTCAAATGCAAATACAACCAAATCCAGAATAGCAGAATTCAACTTATATTTAACACTGGACTAACAGAAGTGACTCAGACAAAAAGCATCACATGAAAAACAATTTGGATCACCAACTCCAAAAGACACTAAGAATAGAGCAAAATGCATCTAGGATTTCTGCTTCAATTTCTGCAAAAAGGTCCTCCTCCCTTTGCTTGAGATTTTACATTGGTATTTATAGAGGCCTTCCCTCTTCCTTTCGAATCACAAAATTTAATACATAAAATAGATTTGAAGAAGCGATCCGCAAAATATGCACTTAAAAAGAGAAACAATCCCCCTTAATCTGCCTCGAAGAAATAACATTCCATGTTTTTATGGATCAAAATTGAAAATTAAATAGAAAAAAGGGACCATATTTCTTCATTAAATGACCATTATCGAAGCAAGCTGGAAGTTGTTAGGAGATCATGAACATGAGCTTTTAATACTAGAGGCATCTTTAATTTTTGTGGCATCGAAAACTGCCTCATGTTCTTCCATCTAGCGCACATAGGTAAACAACAACATTTAATTTTGGAGCCTCTTTGACCACGATCTCAAAATTAGTTGGAGAGCTTTTATTTGATCCTTATCTTCTCCTCATGTTCTCCTATGCAATTCTGAAGGAAAAATGTGGACTGAACTGTATCGGGCCTTTGTTGTTGCTTCTGTCACGAAAATGAGATAGGTCACAAAAATGCGACATGTCACAAAATCGCGACACTTTTACCTTACTGCTTTCTCTTCTTGCCACCAGTCACGAAAATGCAACATGTCACGATATCATGACATCTTCCTTCATTTTTATTTGTCCCATGACATGTCACGAAATCGTGACATTCTCCTCTGCTTTGGCTTTTTCACTACTCCTTATCGCAAAAATGTAACATGTCATGAAATCGTGACATATTTCACTTGGCGCTATCTTGTCCGCTTTATACCCGTGAAAACGTGACATGTCACAAAATCGTGACACTTTCGTTCTGCCATGTACTTTTCAGATTTTGTTCCACGAAAATGCGACATGTCATGAAATCGCGACATTTTCTCCATTTTGTTCTTCTGTCTTCAAAAAGTCACGAAATCATGACATGTTTCTATATTCTTGTACTTTGCTGCTTTTTGGCCATGAAAATTTGTCATGTCGCGAAATCGCGACATTCCATACTATCTGGCTGATTCCACACTTTCTCCTCATGAAAACATGACATGTCATGAAATCATGAAATTTTTGCATGCTTTGCCCTTCCACCCCAACATGTCGCGAAATCGTGACAATTTCCTGTCTTCTCCTTCGTTGTCACTTCTTGTCGTGATATTGTGACAAGTTTCTCTTGCTTGGCTTCATTTCCAAAAATGTCATGATATCGTGACATATTTCCCCTCCTTGTGTTCATCTTTAGCCCTTCCATAAAAATGCGACATGTCACGATATCGCGCCATTCCGTACCATCTTGATCCTTCCTTGCTTTTCTATCGCGATATTGTGACATTTTCTTATCACTGTGCTCTGTGGCCACTGCAAGTCATGAAAATGCGACATGTCGCGATATCGCAACAATTTTCACTTTAGTTCTCCCTCACCATAACAAGTCATGAAAATGTGACATGTCACAATATTTTTGCCGTTACTACTTCCTTTTGTTGCTTTTAGCCGTGAAAATGTGATAGGTCATGAAAATGCGACATGTCGCAATATCGCGACATTTTCTATACTTAGCTGATTTTTGCATTTGGACGTCGTGAAACTGCAACAGGTCGCGATATCATGACATGTCGCGATATCACGACATCTTACACTTACTTTGCTTTAACACAAAACTTGTAGAGATTTTTGTATTTTCCCTTTCAAAGTGCTTGGAGGGACAAACAGAAGAATGAGTATCTCTACAATTTGTGCATTCTCTTGCATGATTAGTAACAACAAAAACAATGTGGCAAAAATGCCAACATTCTTGGCGGCTCATGGGGTATACAGTTCTGATGTATGCACGAACCTCAGACCTTTATCCATTGGGAAACTAAGTCAAGAAGCTGGAGGAGCAAAAAAAGTGAGTGCGGGTTGATGCTGGATGTCTTTACGGGCTGCTGCAACAAGCTCTTGCTGGCGCTCGACACTCAAAACAAGATCTTCAACAAAAATTTGTAGAATAGTAGAACTTCCCTTATTCCTAGAACTACTGCATTTTGCCTAGCTCGGTTGAGCTGGGTAATCAATAGGTGTTGTGCAAGGATCTCCATGGCAGTAGCAAAAAGCACCCAAATTGAAAAAATGAAAATGAATGGAGTGATGACCAGCAGATGTGCAAGCCGTGGAATAGGAATGGTGAATGATGGAATGGTGGAAGATGGAGGAGTAGAAGTGGTAGATACAACAACTGAAGAGGGTGCTACTAGGCTACCAGCTGTTGGGATTCTATGAAAATAGAAAATGAAATGGAAGTGGATGGAATGGAGAAAGTGGTAGGAACTGTGGAGAAGTTCTCAAAAGACAAAGGATGAGAAGAAATGGGAAGTGAAGAAAAGGGAACATCAGAGAGGGGAGTAGAAACAATAGTAGTGGCTTGATTATTTGCAGAAGAAGAAGGAGTGGGAGAGGAAGGGAATGAAGTAAGGAAGTGGAAGAAAGAAGTAGAAGGGAAGACACTAACTGCTAGGAAGGAAAATAAAAAGAAAGAGAAATAAACATACCTGTGGGCGCGTGTGCAAAAGGAGCCGAAGTTAAATTTTTTTTTCTTTTTTCTTCTTTTTCTTATTTTTTTTTCTCTTATTTTTTTTTTCTATGTACAAGGTAACCCCCGAGTTTAGCTGTGAACTCTTGGGAGAGACACATACCAAAACATGGCTCTATGATCTCCTGGATACCGGACCTTGAACACACACTTATTGGTCTCCTGATTGATAATCAACTCGGAGTCACTAGAGATTTGCAACTGTCGCGCTCCAAGTTTCTCAACCTTCTTGAGACCTAGACATAAAACCTAATATTCTACTGTATTATTTGTGTAGCTCCAGGTCAAACGATATGAATAGGACCGTTGCATTCTAGAAGGTAATACTAGAACAATCCCAGCTCCAGCGCCATTTATGCATCATGCTCCATCGAAATAGAGCTGGTCTTGACTTCCATAATTCTTTTATTGAGCCTTTTCAGGCTTGAGAATGGAATAACACCCCAAGTCAGTTTCTATCATGGCGTTGAAATTGGCCATGAAAAATTCATTTTCTAGGTAGAGCTCTTCCAAAACTTCTTCTATTAAGTCAAGCTCACCAAATTCTTCAGACATCATGTGCACTGAATTTGCTAATATGTCCACTTCATCTATTCTTTCCACATGAAATGTGGAAGGCTTCTCATTGAAAATATTCACCTTTCTACCTTTATGGATCACCTCAAAATGAGTAAAATCCAAATAAAGGTAACCTCTAAGTTTAGCTGTGAATTATCAGGAGAGACACATACCAAAACATGGCTCTAGATCCACTACTATGATTTCTTGGATCACAATAATCTGAGGCATGGCATGCAGGGAGATAGGAACATCCTTAATTATGCCCACCATCTTTACTGAGGTACCATATAGCTACAAAACTCCTATGCTAGTCCTTGTATATTCCATGCCTATAACATCACATACTACCTTTGGCATGATAGTAGTAGCTGCTCCTGAGTCAAGAAGGCAATTATGCACCACATGTCCATCCATTCTCAATGAAAGATAAAAAGGAGGTGGTCTATTTTTTCCTGTGACTGAAGAGGTCAAAGTTTGAGACATAACTACCTGGGCTGGATCCTTCCCCTTACTTTGTGTGGTCTTTAGGGATTCCTATAAGAGATTTACCTATCCAAGCAGCTGCAAGGTGTCATACAGACTTACTTTAGCTGGTATCCTTTTGAGTTCTTCGACAATGTTGTACTCCATCGATATTGGCTATTTCCCTCCACTGACAGATTCAAATTTACTTCTATATTGCTGGGTGGCCTCCACTCATTACCATTTAGTCAATGATGGATATAGAAGGATTCAAATTCGTTTGTTAATTAATTTGGATCGATTACCTCAAATGCAATATGATGAACAATAAGAAAACCATAGCAGTAAATAATTTAAATCAAATGGAATTGGTTCACTACTCAGGGAGGGCACGTCCCTGCCGTGAAGGCAATGCCAAAATGTAGAGGATATAAAAATAAAACGATGATATAATTTTGAATAGTCTAACTACTATATATATGAAATATTTTACTCTTGGAATACCTAGCCGACGACTAGGTTTGGTGTGTAACATGACTCCCCTCCTCGGAAAGCTTTGTCCTCAAAGCTGGAAATGTCTGGAAGATACTTTTAGGTTCCCATGTGGCATCCTCCTCTAGTAAATCTTGCCATTTAATGAGAAATTCTTGAATCTGATGTGATCTCAGTCTTAAGATTCTATGTTGTAGTATATCTTCAGGTTGGAGATGTATGCGTCCTTCCTCATCGAGCACTGGTAATTCTGATTGACTTTGTACTTTCTAACCAATTACTTTTTTGAGACATGAAACATGAAATACCGGGTGTATTCGTGATGATGTAGGTAGCTCTAATTGATAGGCTACTTCTCCAATGCGGCGCACAATTTTGTAGGGACCATAGAATCGTGGAGCCAACTTTTGGCTGGACTTTATCCTTAACGATGATTGTTTGTAAGGTTGCAACTTTAGGAAAACCCAATCACCTATATTAAAAGTTCTCTCTGATCGGTGCAAGTCTTGTTGTTGTTTCATACGATTTTGTGCTTGGACTAAATTCTCTTTGAGGATGGTGAGTGTAGACTGCCTTTGTTGGAACCAATCATCCACTTTGGCTACTTTGGATGATCCTTGTACGTAATTTGCGACTGTTGGAGGTTTGGTGCCATACAATGCTTCAAATGGAGACATCTTAATTGAGTAATGGTAAGAAGTGTTGTACCACCATTCTGCCAATGCTAACCAATGGCTCCATTGGTATTGTTTATCTTGAGCGAAACATCTTAAGTACGTACCCAAACATTTGTTAACTACTTCTGTTTGACCATCTGTCTGTGGATGGTAGGCTGAAGACATGTTCAATTTGGTACCACTAAGTCGAAATAATTCCCGCCAAAAGTTACTAGTGAAGATGGGGTCTCTATCACTTACAATATTTTTTGGCATACCATGTAATTTGAAAATTGAATCCATAAATACCTTTGCCACCTTGCTTGCGGAAAATGGATGTTGTAAAGCATGAAAGTGAGCGTATTTGGATAACCGGTCTACGACGACGAAGATTACTGTCTTCGCCTTCTGACTTTGGAAGACCTTCAATAAAATCCATGGATATATGTTCCCACTATCGTTAAGGGATGGGTAATGGTTGTAACAATCCTGGTGATTTGACTGTTTCTCCTTTATTGCACTGGCAAACTTCGCATTCTGCTACCCATTGTTTGACTTCGCTTTTAATCCTTTCCAACAAAATGATTGTTTGACCCTTAAATATGTTTTCAAAAATCCTGAATGTCCTACTGATGGAGAAGCATGCGATTCATCGAGGATCTTTGATTTGAGTTCTGAATTGTGTGGAATGTAAATGCGGTTCTTCTTTCGGAGGATTTTATCTTCATAAGAGAACAAAGGGTGTTTAGAGGACCCTATAGATAATTCTTGAAGTATCTGAGCAGTTTCGCTATTGGACAACCATTCATCTTGTAATTGATTCACCCATTGGGAGCAAGGACCTGAAATAGCGTTAATGACTACTTCATCTTCATATTTCCTGGACAACGCATCGACGGCTATATTTTCCTTCCCTTTCTTATATTCGATAACAAAATCATAGCCCAACAGTTTGGTTAACCACTTATTTTGTTTCGGATATGAAAACCTTTGCTCAAGAAAATGTTTGAGACTACTATGATCTGTTTTTATAATGAAGCGGCTACTGATTAGGTAGTGTCTCCATTTTTCTACTGCGTGAAGAATAGCCAACATTTCTTTTTCGTATGTTGATCTTCCCAAATTTTTCTCGGAGAGTCTGTTTACTTTCAAATGCCAACGGATGACCTTCTTGCATTAATATAGCCCCAATTCCTGTTCTTGATGCATCACATTCGATAATAAATGGTTTGTGAAAATTGGGAGTTGCTAATACTGGAGTTGTACACATGGCCTTCTTAAGAGCTTCGAAGGCTTGAGTGGCCTCTTTCGACCAACGAAAAGCATCCTTCTTTGTGAGTGCTGTGAGAGGTGCTGCAATCTTACCATAATTTTGTACAAACTTGCGATAGTAGCCCGTGAGACCCAAAAAACCACGAAGTTTCTTGATGGTTTTAGGTAAGGGCCACTCTTGAATTGCCTTAATTTTATTGGGGTCGACTTTGACACCCTCGTGTGAAACTATATGACCAAGATACTCGACTTCTTGGACACCAAATGAAAATTTGGAACGTTTGACAAATAGCTTTTCTCTGTGTAAAATGTGAAGGGCTTTATCCACATGATGTAAATGGTCCGTCCATGTTTTGCTGTATATGAGAATATCATAAAAAAAACTAACACAAACTTACGGAGGAGTGGACGAAACACTTGGTTCATGAGACTTTGGAATGTGGATGGTGCATTGGTGAGACCAAAAGGCATGACCAAAAATTCGTAATGACCTTCATGAGTACGAAAAGCAGTTTTAGGAATATCCTCTTCTCTGACATGGATTTGGTGAAATCCGGAGCGAAGGTCTAGTTTTGTAAAAAATTTGGCACCATGCAACTCATCGAGTAGGTCATCTATGATAGGGATAGGAAATTTGTCCTTGATAGTGAGTTTATTGAGAGAACGAAAGTCAGGACACATACGCCAAGAGTTATCTTTTCATCTAGCCAGAACTACAGGTGAGGAATAAGGACTAGTGCTGTGACAAATGACTCCATGATCTAGTAGATCCTGAATGATCTGTTCGATTTCTATCTTTTGTGGTTGAGGATAGCGGTAAGGACGATTGTTAGGTGGGACACTCCCTGGAATCAAATGGATGGCATGGTCATGAGATCGTTTAGGTGGTAATCCTTTAGGTTCTTGAAAAACCTCTTCGTAATGTGTTATGATGTCTTGTAACTCTGGAGCAGTAATATCCGAAGTTGCTCGAGATTGTTTTTCCAAACAATTAATTTGAGCTATAAATCCATATCCACCCTTTTTTAACATCTTCTCCATACTATGAGAGCTCACCATTTGTGATGGAGGAGTAGTAATGCCTTGTAAGCGAATGACTCGTCCGTTTTCCTTCCATTCCACAAATAATTTTTTGAAGTTGAAGCTAACCGTGTCTAATGTTTCCAACCATTCAACTCCCAAAATGACATCAGAGTTCCCCAAATTCATGATGAAAAGGGATCCAAACCAGGTATAAGTTCCCATTTTTATGGAAATTTGAGATGTGCGACCAACACATTGCGCATTCACCCCATTGGCTACTAGAACCTGGAATTTGTCTTTGTTGGAAGAGTTAATGAATAAATTCAAAGCTTTTGCTGTTTTGATGTCGATAAAATTGTGGGTACTGCCAGAATCAATTAGCACATTCACCTTTTTCTGGCAGAGAAATCCTGGTACCTTGATGGTATGGTGGGCGGTTAAACCCATGAGGGCATGCACGAAGATCGCCATTGTATCCTCTTCTTTTTCTTCTAGAGTACTTGGTAGTTCTTCTTGCATAGGTTCTTCTGGGTGGTAAGGTTCTTCCTCTTCTCCTTCATATTGATCGCCTTCAATATGAAAGTTTTGTTTTTGGGCACATGCTTGTTCCTTGGGGTGATGAGTGCGACATCTATAGCAAAAGTATCTTGATGGTTGATCATTTCTATGAAAGGAATTGTTGCGATATGAAGGACGACTATAAGTTTCACGCCGTGCAGACAACTGATTTCTCTTCTCGGCCAGCTTAGCTATTCTTATACAATCGTTCAGCAAGGTTGGATTGTGCATGTCTACCTCCACTCGAATATTTTCTTTCAATCCATTGCAAAAAGCTCCTACCACTATGTCGGGACTGAGGTCTAAAGTATATGGTAGTAAACTGGTGAACTCCGAAACGAATTCGCTAACCGATCCTTCTTGTTTAAGAGATAACAACCTTACTGTGTATGACGATGTAGCTCCTTCATCAAATCTTTCTAAAAAAGAGGTAGTGAATTTTCTCCAGTTAATAGTAGCTCCTTTCTCTCGTTTAAGCCAAACGAACCATTGGTAGGCCTCAGTGCCTAATTTTGATGCAACGAAAGGGACTTTATCAATTTCCTTAATTTGATATAAGTCGAGAATGCCTTCCATTTTGGCTATCCAACCACGAGGATCATGACCCTCAAAAGTGGGCATATCAACGCATGGAAAATTATTAGGGCCTCTCGGTTGGTGATAACCCGTATCCCTTTCTTGATTTTGGTTATACCGTTGTCTATGATAGCGATCCCTGTAATTATCCGAATCGCCTCTTTGCTGTTCCCAATCATCATCTTGATCGACATTTTCTTCATTCCTTTGGGCATGGGAGTGATTTTGGGGATTAGTATTGGGATTAGGCTAGTTTTGTGCTCGCACTAGGGTTTTTAGGTTGAGACTAATTTCGTTCATACCCTCTAGTAAGAGTCGAAGAGATTCATCGTTGGAAACGATTGAGTTACTTGAGTTTCCTTGTGTGATGTTTTCGTGAGTTGGGGGAGGGTTAGTAGCCATAGGGTCTACCAGTGGATGATGTGGATTATAACTGCCAATTTTGAAAGGAGAAGGAGAATTTTTTGTACTTGGGCTTCGATTAGGTCTTCTTACGTTGTTATTGGTCATCTCTGAGCTTGATAATCGACCGTCAGAACCTTTGGTCCACTTTTTGCTCATGCACTTGTTAACATATCCTGCTCAGGAACTTTTGAACCTTGACTGCTGCAAAATGTGATTGAATTTAGCCAAAAAATTGGTTTTCGCTTCAACTGTCGCTCCAACTGCGACACGGATTTGAGTTTGGATTTGGGCTCCTTCTTGACTGCAATTTTTTTTTGACAGCTTTTGACAACTTTTCTTGACGAATTATAAGACACGACACGGGACTAACCACTAACCACGGACTGCCCAAAGACGATGGGACTAACCACTAGACACGAAACGCAAGACACGAAGTGGACTCGAACGTGAAGCGGACACAACGGACGACACGACAGACACAACGAACGACACGACAGCTAGACAGTGGACACAACGGACAACACGACAGTAGACACAACGAACGACAAGATGCAACAAAGCAAACAAAATAGAATAGACATGACGAGCAGACAGAAGAAATGAATGGGCAAACAGAACGATGAGCGGATGGAAGAAACGAATGGATAGAATGACGAGCAAATGGGCAGGACGAGCGAACGGGAGAGAGACAAACGGATAGGAGAGAGTGGCTACGCGCGTAGGAGCTCGGACGTGTGACCGTAGTCACGACGTAGAAGGTGAGCGTCCAACGTTTTAAATCCTTCCTTAAACAAAACACGGTGAATGTGGGACAATAGCAAAAACCCACGAAGGAGGAAATAATTCCAACTGACGTCAGCACCGAAATTAAATTTAAAACCTTAAGTTTTTTTGGGCAATATGAATAAAATCGCTAATTCTGATTGGCTGATGGCTGCGAAAGATTTTGCAGGAAAATTCGCCGATTTTTGAAAGCTTGGCGACTGGAATTGGTATAGTAGCCGCCTGTGGCTGAGTGCTGCCTGTGGAGGACTAAGAAAGGTAGCGAGAGAGTGATGGGCATTGGCTACCATGGGAAGCACAGCTGCTACTGGCTGTATCACGCTGCCAAAGACGCCAAAGACGCCTGCGGTTGGTGTTTAGAATCGAGATTTGACAACTGATACCACATGGAAGGATTCAACTTCGTTCGTTAATTAATTCGGATCAATTCCCTCAAATGCAATATGATGAACAATAAGAAAACCATAGCAGTAAATAGTTTAAATCAAATGGAATTCGTTCGCCACTCAGGGAGGGCACGTCCCCGTCGTGAAGGCAATATCGAAATGCAGAGAATATAAAAAATAAACACGATGATATCTTTATGAATAGTCTAACTACTATATATATATGAAATATTTAACTCTTGGAATACCTAGCCGACGGCTAGGTTTGGTGTGTAACAGGATACCACAACGTCTCTCTAGCTTGTTCCTTTGTTTCCACTTGCGGCTGGGAAATAGAAGCTTTAGCTTGCAACTTCTCTTTTGCTTGTGGTGGAAGTGGATCCTTTGGCAAAATAGGTGGGTCTTGATGTGGAGCTGGAGGATCATGAGTCCTTGCAAGTATTTGCTGCTTTGTTTCTTATGTAGGAGGCACTTTCAATGGCTCCATCTTAGCCGGATCTACCAACATTGGTTTCTTACCATTGCATGTCAAGACTGCTATGTGTTCCTCAAGAGACATCATGAAATTAAGATCCACCTCTCGAATCATGTTTACACGGCTCTCCGCAAGAACTTGTAAATAATTTTGGTGGACCATACAAGTGGAATCATCATGTGGATCATTGCATGAAGAACACCAGTAAGAAGGCTCATGTGAAACTTCAGAAGGGCCAACCTCTTCACTTACCAGGATCGCTGAGTTCCTCTCAGGTACTTTCTCCATAGCCTTGCTAGGAGCAAATTGCTCTCTTGTTACCACTGAAACAAATATTCATTACTGAGAGTTCCTTTTCGCCTCTCTTCATTCCATAGATGTCACCTTATTAGTGAGAGCTCTCATGGCCGACTGAATTTATTGCAAAATAGCCAATTGAGGATCTAGGCTTGAGGACACAGGCGGTGCCGGTAGAGGTAATGGAACTGGTGGAGAAGGTAATGCAAGAGTTGGAAGTGGAGAGGTTATCTATGGAATGGGAATCATAGGTACCAAAGGTATGGGAGGATTCCATGAAGATGAGAGGTATATGGATGGATCAGTGTAAGATGTAGGGGCTGCACCTGTATGCTGGTATTGTGGGAGCTCGAGAAAAATAGGCATAGTCATTTTCGGAGGCAATTTCCCAATGGCAATCAGATCGGCCTCAGCCTTTTGTGCCTGGGCATATAGTGCAAGAAATGTTTGAACATTGGACATCCTAATGTTCATACCAATATCTAAATGGAAATCCCTAATAAAGTACAATGTTGCTTGGTCATGAGTAGGGCAAAGACCGTTAGGAACTCTCTGCCAAGTTCGGGTAAACCTAACATTGAAATCCACTATCTCCTCTTGAGGATGCCTCTTGATATTATTAAATTAATGGGTCTGCTTGCTCATTGAACCCTTGGATTAGCATCTCTGCTAATTGATCCCATGATGTTATGGAGTTGGGAGACAAGGATCTATACCAGCACAACAACTTACCTCGGAGTGATAGGATGAGCAATTTGATCATGACATCTTTGTCTGTGATATTATGAATTGAAGCCAAGGTTGCCACATCTGACACATGTTCATACATTGTATTTCCAGTCCCATCGTATGTAGGCAAGGATTTTATCGCTGTAGTAGGAACTAGATTTTGAAAAGGCAGGTCCAACACTCTCGAATAGTTCCAAGCAGGAACTCGTCGTGGCGGAGGTTGTTGACCAGCCATTTGCACTGCAGGATTTGGATCTACTAGCAAGCTCGTAGCAATACTAGGAGGAGTCAGGGATGGAACAAACTGACTCACTACCTATGAAGAAACAACAAATGATGGGTTCATAGGACTTATCAATCTTGAGCACTCCCTCCAGTTCTGAACATCAATATCGAAGAATTCGACTGGATCTTCCAATTCTTTGGCAATTGATCTCATGATCATGAAGCAAAGATTTTCACCAGCTTCATGATTAGATATTTCTAGGTACTATATAGTCACCTTCAGCAGAGTCACCAGATGAACTTACAATCTCCGCTTTGAGGTCAAGACAGTTCATCAAAATATTGATTCCTTCGGGTGTCAAAAAATGGGACTTGTGAGTCCCATCGGGCGTGCCAAAAACTGTTGGCATAGGTGGGTTTGTCAACTTGGAATAACACTTGTCCCATCGATTATGGATCTTTCTGAGACAAAAACAGTTTGTCCCACCGAGCATGCCAAAAATTGTTGGTCATAAATCTGCCTAAGTACAAGATTTCATCACTTGTGTGCCCTAGACTCAACCAACATTGAAAGGCCGAGAGAAAGAGAAGTTCCTCGGGCCAATCTCCAAAGAGGGTTGGCTCCCAAACTAATCTAAATTGGTTTCAATATAAGGATGCAGGAAAGAAATGGGAAAATGTGAAAAGAAAGGGAAATAATAGAAAGAGATGGAAATATGGTCGAATCCGATAGTTAATGGGGAGAACAACCTCAAACAACAAATAACCTCAACTAGATCTTGAAGCTAAGCAACAACTGATTCTGAGAATGCATATACAGAAATTGGATCAAGCATTAGCCATAAGTTCGCTTCCAATTATACTCCAAATGTTCAAATGCAAATACAACCAAATCTAGAACAACAAAATTCAACTTATATTTAACACTAGACTAATAGAAGTGACTCAGATAGAAAGCATCACAAGAACAACAATTTGGATCACCAAATCCAAAAGACACTAAGAATAGAGCAAAATGCATCTAGGATTTCTGCTTCAATTTTTGCAAAAAGGTCCTCCTCCCTTTGCTTGATATTTTACATTGGTATTTATAGAGGCCTTCCCTCTTCCTTTCAAATCATAGCATTTAATACATAAAATAGATTAGAAGAAGTGATCCGTAAAATATGCACTTAAAAAGAGAAACAATCCCCCTTAATCTGCCTCGGAGAAATAACATTCCCTGTTTTTATGGATCAAAACTAAAAATTAAACAGAAAAAAGGGACCATATTTATTCATTAAATGACCATTATCGAAGCAAGCTGGAAGTTGTTAGGAGATCATGAATAGGAGCTTTTAATACTAAAGGCATCTTTAATTTTGGTGGCGTCAAAAACTGCCTCATGTTCTTCCATCTAGTGCACATAGGTAAACAACAACATTTAATCTTGGAGCCTCTTTGACCACGATCTCTTATATTTGATCCTTATCTTCTCCTCATGTTCTCCTATGCAATTTTTAAGGAAAAATATGGATTGAACTGTATCGGGCCTTTGTTGTTGCTTTTGTCGCAAAAATGAGACAGGTCGAGAAAATGCGACATGTCGCAAAATTGTGACACTTTTACCTTACTGCTTTCTCTTCTTGCCACCAATTGTGAAAATGCGACATGTCACAATATCGCGACATCTTCCTTCATTTTTATTTGTCCCATGACATGTCACGAAATCGTGACATTCTCCTCTGCTTTGGCTTTTTCGCTACTCCTTATTGCAAAAATGTAACATGTCGCAAAATCGTGACATCTTTCACTTGGCGCTGTCTTGTCCACTTTATACCTACAAAAATGTGACATGTCATGAAATCGTGACACTTTCCTTCTACCATGTACTTTTTAGCTTTTGTTCCGTGAAAACGTGACAGGTCGCAAAAATGCGATATGTCACGAAATCGTGATATTTTCTCCGTTTTGTTCTTCTGTCTTCAACAAGTCACGAAATCATGACATGTTTCTATCTTCTTGTACTTTTTTGCTTTTTGGCCACAAAAATTTGTCATGTCACGAAATTGCGACATTCCATACTATCTGGCTGTTTTCGCACTTTCTCCTCGCGAAAACATGACATGTCACAAAATTGTGACATTTCTGCATGCTTTGCCCTTCCACCCCAACATGTCATGAAATCGTGACAATTTCCTATCTTCTCCTTCATTTTTGCTTCTTTTTGTGATATCATGACAAGTTTCTCTTGCTTGGCTTCATTTCCAAAAATGTCACGATATCGCGACATCTTTCTCTCACCTTGTGTTCATCTTCAGCCCTTCTGCGAAAATGCGACATGTCACGATATCGCACCATTCCGTACCATCTTGCTCCTTCCTTTATTTTTTGTCGCGATATCGTGACATTTTCTTATCACTATGCTCTGTGGCCACTGCAAGTCATGAAAATGCGACATGTCACGATATCACGACAATTTTCACTTTAGTGCTCCCTCACCGCAACAAGTCACGAAAATGCGACATGTCACGATGTCGTGACATTTTTGCCGTTACTGCTTCCTTTTGTTGCTTTTAGCCATGAAAACGTGACAGGTCACGAAAATGCGATATGTCACATTTTTGTGACATTTTCTATACTTAGCTGATTTCTGCATTTGGACACCGCAAAACTACAACAGGTCGCGATATCGCGACATCTTACACTTACTTTGTTTTAACACAAAACTTGTAGAGATTTTTGTATTTTCCCTTTCAAAGTGCTTGGAGGGACAAACAGAAGAATGAGTATCTCTACAATTTGTGCATTCTCTTGCATGATTAGTAACAACAAAAACAATGTGGCAAAAATGCCAACAATTTGGTATCTTTCCTTGCATCTTTTAACCTGCTTCTTGGATGCCCTTGGATCCATGCAATAAGGGTTGTCTGTTCTACGTTTTATCAATGTTTGAAGTTTGAATTCAAATATCAACTTGTCACCATTCTAGGTGACCTTAATCTATTTCAATATTGTTCAATGGTTGAGAAAGCTCAATCTAATCTCTATTTATGTCCATCAATTTATTCATCTCACATCACAAAGTAATTTGAAAATCTAAAGGTGAGTAAGAAACCATTAACCAACGTTTCATCATAGGATCAAGTCAATCTGTTTCTTCAAGAATATCTTATGGATATTTCTAAGCTATCACCTTCACCAAGGACTATGGGTTTAACCTATAATAAAGGTGAAGTTGTACACATTTGCATGTGTACCTTTATATTTTTAGGAGTCTCTCTCAAAGAAAATATTCATGGTAATTTTACCAATTATTACCTGTCTAATAATTACCCACTTTCCAAGAAAATTCTATCTAGTATGGGATACATAGGTAAAGGTTTGGTGCTACAATAGAAAGGTATTCAAGATCCTTTGGAAGTTGAGATTTGGCCTAGGATATGTGGCATAGGTTACATCCCTAATAAAAACTAACTCTTACCCTTTGATAATGATGATCACCTTATTACTTATACTAAATATTTAGATCATCAAGGCTTGGAGTGGAGTGATGAGGATGAGGGACTGCCTTACCCCATTGAAATTATATTTTTTAATGTGGTAACTTTGGTGCATCTTGAGTTAGTTGTGACCCCAGGGGAGTACGATAAAGGGGATACTATTTATGATATGGATCATAAGGATATCCTCTATAATAACTTCTTCTTTGATGGGTCAGTCCCTTGTGTCACACATGCTGTCTTTTAGTTCTCAAGAGGACTTTGGTTCTATGTCTCCCATGGACCTTGAGCAACTAGGAGTGATCCCTACCCCACCTCATTATGAGGATGTGAAAATGCTAAAAAAAATCATACATCCCTAAAATGAAATATAAGATTGAAATGTAGCAAATCTAAATGTAACCATACAAATAAAGAATCAAATAAATAAAATAATTGGATGGTGCTCTTTTGTTAATAATGCTTTGTTCTTTCCAAGAAGATTACAAAAAGGTATCTCTTAGGGATTGCTACCAATCTTTATACAATGAAATACAATTAAAATCAATTTGGATGTACTACACAGGATATTTTTGGCATCCACAAACTAATTAGGGATAGGTTTTTGGGACTATCGCAATGTATGATGATGATGATGGATGAACCTTTATGCCATTGCTTCCTCGTAAAGACCTGTAATCTACACACAAGAAGATTTAAAGATCATAAAAAGCATATGAAGAGACTTTAAATATAAGTCCCTTAGTTATGGCAAAAGAAAGCGATAAATAAACTAAAATACAACAAATACATGCATGAAAATAAAATCTAGCTATTTTGAACAGTAATTAAAAAGTTGTTAGAACTTAACAAAAAAAAGAAAATAGGAAACATATCTCTGCCCTGGAGGTCATATTTGTGCAATATGGTCATACCTATTGATTTTATATTAGATATATGGTCATACCTGTGGGTCATCTCTAAGAGATATGGTCGCTAAACTGTGGATGATTCTCTTGTAGCCAATGCGAGGCAACGCTAGGTTTGATCCGTGGATTAGTCAATGAATTGGTATATTTGTGGAGAATGACTTAAGGGTGGAATATGACACCGAAGGAAGGATTTTTGATTGTATAAGGAGCATGGGTGTGGTCTTCAAACTTTGAGGTGATCAATTAGCATGCTTGGAAGCTTCATGGTTGAAATTCAGTAGCACTTCATTGCTTGAAAATGAAGACTCCTTGATATCTCAATTCGATAGCACTTCATTGCATGAAAATATCCTTTTTAATTATGAAGGCTAGGTGCCATTATATAGAATTCCAAGAAGGGAGTCCAATATTTCAAGGAAAGCCAAGAAATGGTTAGATTCAAGAAAGGTAGCTACCCATTCTTGGATCTTCCTTGCATCTAACTGTTCATGCCATTATGCTCAGCTGACACATGTAACTACTTTAACCATGGCACATGATTTGAGCTTATTTGAATTTGTTTTAGGTGTGAACATCTTGGGATGATATGACTTTGAATGGAAACCATCTCATGGTAATATGGTCTCTAGAGACCATCCTTGGGTGGGACGGTCAAGGTTGCAAAGGGAAATTCCTCCCTATTTAAGTGGTAGAAACCACTATTGAATCCTAAGGCTGCCCAAGGTGGGTGATATAGCCTTAAAGGAGTACATATAGGTAGTCTCATCAAAATGATGTGTTTAGGTATCTACAAATGCCTATTTTTGGAATACATTATGTGAAAGCACAACACAGAGCAAAAATATATGACCTAGATTCAAATTAAGGGTTGATGGTGTTCGTTGATTTGTTTAATGTTAGATGCCCCAATCATGGAAATAACATACATTTTTGAATCATTGATTCCAACACATTGATGAATTTAGTTTTAGGTAAACTTTCTACTGGAGGGTAGATTTTCTATGTCAAAAAAAATTAGGTGTACCTAATCTTGGCATGCTAAAAACATTCCAAGTAGGTGATTCTACAAGCTGGGTTTCAGACATATCAGGTGTTTGTCAAAATTTTTGCTTTTGCCCTAGCAAATAGGGAGGTGTGTGATATTTATTGGCAATGCTTCTTGAATAAATATAGTTTTTGTTGATTGAGTTTTTGATTATTGACATTGATTATGAAATTTGTGATTATATGACTACCCCCTCAAGCGATGAGTTGATAGAGGATATGGAAAGTGATGAAAGTGACCAGTTGCTTGACCAAGATGACTTGTTTTGGGCTTTGTAGGACTTGTACAAAAGTGGAAGGGGGTTAGATCCCATTAAAACTTTGGTTTT
Source organism: Wollemia nobilis (assembly GCA_028583015.1). Classification (NCBI taxonomy): domain Eukaryota; kingdom Viridiplantae; phylum Streptophyta; class Pinopsida; order Araucariales; family Araucariaceae; genus Wollemia; species Wollemia nobilis. The sequence goes on along the minus strand of JAQPPZ010016970.1, from coordinate 3,433,755 downwards.
GACCATTATATTAGTATTTTTGGTGACTTTATGGTAATTTACTCATCCTACCGAATTGCATGGACAACCAATCACTGCAATTGCCAAGTTAATAGAGAAAATAACTAGATATAAGATTCACTCGAGATTTTTATATTTTATGTGGCTAAAGGGGTTAAGTGTCTTTGAGGTCTTTTGAATTGATTTGACCATTATTGATAATTATTTTTGTTCAAGTGGCCTTATGGTGATTTTCCCATCCAACCAGATTGTATGGATAATTAGTCATTGCAACCACCATGTGTGTAGGGTAAATCACTATATACGAGGATCACTTGAGAATTTTGATAAAAATATATTTGGGTATCTTTTTTTTTTTTGAAATTGTTGCAACTTTTGCAATTTTTGGGGCCGTCCCTTGGTAGGACAGTCGCATTAAATACGATCATATGACCTCAAGATAATCATGGATTTAAAAAAATATAAAAACAAATTTTGTTGATTTTTGATGTTATTTTCACAATTGGCTGCTGGAGAAAAGGATAGGTTAAGATGAGGAGAACAATTTGTGATGTAGAACACTACTAAATTGTTGACCCAATACTACTATGGACCAACTCAAAACTTCTACGACTGGAGGAGTTTAAAGGAGAAATGTAAACAACACGCTTCCCCCTTTGTTATACTTAAAAATAAAATAAACCTCACTAAGCAACACGAGTAATGAACCTCACCTAAAAGGTTAAGGTAAATAATCACACCTTAGATTAGGATATTAGTGTAGGTTTGTTTACTTCCACTTTATTGCTTGATTTTGTTTTTGGTATGTAATTTTATATCACGTGTTTACCAATTTTGATGCTATCTTAGGGTTAGACAATCCCTCTTTTATGGGTTGGAGGCCATATTGGGGTGGGACGATTAGGTTTGAATTCCCAACAATAAAAAATTTAACTGTTATGAGGGCTGTATCGACCCTGGATGGTCACATGTGGAGACCGTCTTGACCCGAGATGAGCTCATGGAGATATCACCTTGGGCTGAGACGACCTCATGGAGAGACTATCTCAGGTCAATATGACCTCATTAGGAGTGAATTTTGGCACTATTTTATGTATTTTTTAACTGATATGGTTTGCATGTGGTACAACTTATTAGATCACACCACAAATTTTTGATAGTATTCAGGACTATGCGAGAGCGCCTTACTGATACTGATTGGGAATGACTTGAGGTCATTAGCCTTAAGAAAGTGACAAGGTTAGAGGTAGTGACTATGGATTAGGTATATTTTATCACCCTGATAGATTAGTGGGACAACTGGATGAACACATTTCATCTACCTACGGGTGAGATGATGGTATCATTGGAGGATGTCTACCAAATTCTTTGCATTCCTATTGAGGGATGCCCTATAACTCCACATGTTAACTAGTAGAGTAGAGTGCTTCAATGGGTTTTTGGTAAGGATTGGAAGGTAGCTTAATAGGTATTAGGTAGGGATGAGGTATTAGTAGAGGTATGGTATGAGGTAAACATTATGACTAGGAGATATGTGGTGTTTATGTCACACATGTCCAACATTTTGCTATTGAATTCATCAGGAGTAAGGTTCCCATGGAACCTACTCGAGTTGGTCTAGGAGTTAGTTGATTGTACTATTCAAGAGCTATTGATTATGTCCTAGAGGAGTACCTTATTGGCACATTTATACAATGAGATGTATGAGATATGACATCAAGGAAGACATAGATTGGGCTACAACTTCCTAATTTAGATATGGGGTTGGGAACACATATGAGTGGATAGATCAGAGGGGCTTCCATGGGCAAGGTGGGTTGAGATGATAGATAGGGAAATTGAATATGCAAATTGATGGGATTGGGAGTAGGATGTGGTTTAGAGTCAACCCCACTCAGGTAGGATTTATCACTATACGAAGTTCTTTGAGGAAAAAATGGTAGAGTAGGTGATCTGGCGACCATACATAGAGGTAGCAGAGTAGTTGAGGTGGGTGAGGCATGAGTGATGGATTATTGGGTGTTATGGCATGGAGCAAGAGTATTTCTAGTACTCTCATGTCACTCGATAGTTTAGGGTTCATTAGGATATCCTTAGTGAACATATCATCTATCAATATCGAAGTGATGAGGCTCAGTTGGAGTGGTCATGTGTTGGTCCAGTGAGTGAGGATGCAAATTAGCCACTAGTAGATCTAGGAGGGGAGGATGTAGGTACTACAATAAAGTACAATGCATGGTGGGTGACTCAACTATGGGAGGATGGTGGACCTACGGATGTACTGGTTGGGTTGGCAGTAGATGAGGGCATCGAGGAGGTTGGGGATAAGTGATGAGTGCATCACTAAATAGATGGGAAGTTAGGCTATACAACATAGGGAGTGGAGGAGCCACATGATGAAGGTGAGTATGATGAGGATTCATAGGATGAGGATGGTCAACTTAGGGGATAGGTGCAGTCTCTATAGATACAGTTGGAAGAGAGGGATACTATGATTGTAGTACTACAAAGTAGTTGGATAGGGAAAGACAAAATGGGAGGGACTTATTTGAGGAGAAGGCCATTTTGACTGCTCAATTATAGATTTTATAGGAGTTGGAGAGGTTGATTTCAGAGTGAGATGCTCTGTGGACATTGGTGACTACTTTAACCATAGCTCAAGGGTAGGTAGGGATAGGTGGATAGGCTACAAGGGATGTAGAAGGGGTACCAACTAAGGTGAGTAGGCTATACATGATATTGGGTGATTATCAAACTTGATGTATCTATATGGGCCTATATATAGGACTTTGAGGATCATGTAAGGCTACTTGGCAATCACCTTCCTAAGTGCTCTTCAATAGGAGAATTTGAGTGGAGTTGATGTAGTGAGTCAGGGTAATCATCTGTGAGGTAGACTCCTAGATCTACATATAGGTCTAAGAGATCAGTAACCAATGTATCAGGATGGACGTGCAAATATGTGGATGAGTATGATGGTGAATTTGGAGGTGTAGGCCTTGCTTCATTTAGCTTTATGTATTGTATTACTCTCTTTTTGGTTGTGAGGTTTGAGGAACCACACTATTGTAGCCTACGAGAATTTTTTATTATGATGTATGAAGAACATAAGCTTATACTGAGAGGGGGGTGGACAGTATAAGACCGCATTTTACTTTTTCCTTTCCAATAAATATTATGTAATGTATAGATAGCAATATCAATAGCAGTAATCAAATTAATGCACAAATCACAACACACAATAGAGACACCAAAATTTACATGGTTCACCCAATGTGGGCTACTCCACGGAGAAAATGTTTCACTAAAATTTTCTCAATCAATCTCTTGGAAATCCTTTCCCTATTACAATGTTTATGGATCTCTATCCAAAGCAGACACCACTCCCCTAATAAAAGTTCATGGATATCTATCCATAGGAGACACCAATATCCTAACTCTACTCTAGCTAGTGATCCTCTAGAAGACCTCTACCTCTACTACCCTTATCAAATGGAACTCTATCCATAGAAGACATCTATATTTCCTATTCTAGCTGTAGATATTTGTCCTCAACTTTATAACCTCCAAAGATCTATCTCAAATATGTACTAAACATAGTCCTTCGGTCTAGGACAAATCTGTCCTCAATCTTTGTCTTTGGTCTAGCATAAAATTATCCTCAAATATGCACCAAACTCTATCCTTGAATCTATACTAAACATAGTCCTTTAGTATAGCACAAATATATCCTCAATATTTGTCTCTAATATAGCACAAACCTATCCTCAAATTTGCACCAAAATCTATCCTTGAATCTATACTAAACACAGTCCTTTGGTCTAGCACAAATATATTCTCAATATCTCTCTTCAAGACTTAACTCAAAGATTGAATCAATCTCAAATCAACTCTACTGGATCTACCCAAAACCTTAACTCAAGGTTTGAAAAAATCAATCAATCAACTCTACTTTCAAGTCTTCTCAATGATGTGTCTTAAATATGCCTTGTAAGCTTCCACAAAAGCTCACACCAATTTGTCCTCAAGTCCTCTCTAGAACTTATCCAATCTGCTCAATAAGTTCTCATAAGAACTTATCCAAATCTACTCTCAATCTGTATTGTAAGATTCCACAAAAGCTTACCCAAATATGTCCACAAGTCTTCTCAAAGACTTACCTCAAATTTGCTCAACAATTCCACACTAGAACTTGTCCAATCTCATAGAAACATAAAGAGAATTGTTAGAGACTCAATATGCTCTATACTCATCACAATTCTCAATTAATTTCAATAACTCTTTTAGAAACATACAAAGAATTGTTAGAGACTCAATAGGCTTCACATTCACCTCAATGCTCATCACTTTCAATCACTCTTTCAGAAACATACAGATAATTGTTAGAGACTCAATATGCTTCACAATCACCTCAATGCCCAATAACTTTCAATCGCTCTTTTAGAAACATACAGAGAATTGTTAGAGACTCAATATGATTCACAATCACCTCAATGTTCAATCATTTCCTCAAATAAATTAAGAATATAGAATAGTTTGTTTTATAGAACTTGAAAAATCACTTCACACATCCACTTGACTAGGCTCAACCAACTCTACACAACCAATCACTCAATAAAAAAATCCTTGCTTACAAACCCTAGTCCAAGCATATGAACATTCACTCAAATGTTTCCTACAATGCTTCTCAACCAATCTCACATAACAATGATACTCATGTTATTTTCAAACCTTAGTTAAAGTTCTTCACACAACCAATGGCTTCAAAAACAATGCTTATAAAACAAGGTTTTAACAACAACTCTTTATTCTAGAAAACCTTCAAGCATTAAATCAACACACTCAATAAGGAGACCTACTTAAGGAATTTTCACTCCAAACTCATTTTCCAAAAAACCAACCAATCAACTCAACAATGGAAGAATGTACCCATACCTTTTTCTTGATGATGAAGGAACCTCAAAAATCTGCCACAACCACAAACACTTCTTTGCCAAGCTCAAAGAAGTTATAAGGTGATAAAATATCTCAAAGATACAATGTAAATATCAAAACTTACATAAACCTTATTACTCCATCTTAAAGACATCAACAATAATTGACCAAACACTCCTTACTCTTCTCAATATTACAATAAATCAATTTTTAATTCCCTAAGGTACAAGCAATATTACCCTAATAAATTTCCATTTACCACTTAGGTAAATATCATAACCAATTTACCACTTATCTCTCCCTAACCTTAGCAAAGCAAAGAATATTTTTTATTTCTATTAACAACCCTTATATCTCCACAACCTTAGCAACTTAATTAAAAATTAAATAAAAAATATAAAAACCTTTTATATCTCCCGCTCCGTGTTTCACGGGATTCGATCTTGCACTGTCTCCCTTGCTAGCACCTTCGTCACGAATTGCTAGCCATGTGAGCCAAGCGCTCACGTGCCCACTAAAAGTGTAGAAGGTGCTTTAATATTTTTTTAAAATCCTTTAGAGCCCTTGGCTCCCTTATCCTCTTGCCATATAGCGTCTTCGATGCATTCCCTTCTCACTGAATGCACAAGCCTCTTGTTCGCTGCTCCTTGGCACTTTCTCCACAAATATTAGCATGATTTTTGATGCAAAAAATAATCGAAGGTAATTCAAATTCTTGATTTTGAACTTAGGTAAAGGTTTAAATACCTTTTACCTTCCAAATCTTGCACGTCTACAGTGTATTAAACATGGACGTCGACACTTTTATAAAATGCATAATTAATTTATAAATCATTTAAATTCTATTTAGAATTTAAATTTTATAAATTAACTTTGTAACCTTTGGATTTATAAAAATTAAAGCCTCTTTGGGGGTTAAATAAAAAATTTTTGTTGCTCATAATGATTTAATAAAAAATATTTTTGCCACCATGGTTTTAATAAAAATCCTTTATTTTTGCCTCACATAATATAAAAATAATATTATGACATATTTTCAATCAACCTCTCGCATTATTTCTTTTGATCTTTTGACATCAATTGTAGCTTATTCCTTGATATCAATGACAACTTTGACTCAAAATGTCCAGCAATCTCCCCCTTTGTCATTGATGGCAACCCAAATTATTTTTACCAAAAAAATAACATTTTCTTTGTTCTACTCCCCCTAGGACATTGCCCCCCCTGGCTCAATGCTATCTTCAAATATCTCCTCTTTACTCAAATGCCAAATCTCTCCCCCTTACTCAAATCTCTTCTCCTTTGACATCAATGGAAAAGGGTCACCTTTGGGTCTCAAGTCTAAGAATGAGTCTCTTAGCTTAGCCCCTCCCCCACCTCATCTTGAGGTGGTTAATTCTAGGGTGGGAGTATTTCTACTCCCAGCAAGCACTGGTATTTACCTTTATCCTCTTTTCTTCTTATCCGATCCTTCTAATTCCTCTGACTATTCCTTTCCATGTCCATGTTCCTGTCCATGTTTATTTTCTTGTTCCTTTTCTTGTTCTTGTTCTTGTTCATGTTCATATCCATGTTCCTGTTCTTGTTCATATCCATATCCCTTTTCTTGTTCCTGTTCCTATTCTTGTTCATGTTCATATCCATGTTCCTGTTCCTATTCTTGTTCATATCCATATCCCTCTTTTTGTTCTTGTTACTGTTCCTGTTCGTACTTGATTCTAGAATATCTGCTCTACACCACTTTGATGCATGTCCATAATTATTGCACTTATAACACTTAATGTTATTATTCCTTGGAGGTGCAAATATCATAGGATTTATCCTAGTGAGGCCATATCCTTTTTTGTCATGAACCCTGTAATTCATTGTCTTGTGACTAAACTAATTACATGGGTAGCAATACCCATGGAAAAGTTGTCTGTTCCCATATTCCTATATTTCATGTGTCCTACATTGTGAAGCCATGTGCCTAAACTTGTGACATGAAAAACATATTCCATTGAAGTTCCCTTGTCTTGACCTCATTGGTCTCTTAGTCTCTCTTGGTCTATTCTGATTGTTGTTCCATCTATTTCTTCTTTGTGCATTATTCCTATCCTTGTTGAAATTTCTGTTGTCCAACTCATCCTCAGATGTCTCACTTTCTCTTACACTATATTCTTCTAAAGTTTCTTCTCCTTCAAAAATTGAGGTTGACTTCTCTTCCCATTTCTTTTGTTCTTGTTCAAATCCAAGACCTATCTTGCTATATGTAGGCTTTTGTATCTTGATGAACTTATCTAAGTTCTTTGAGCTATTTTTGAACCCTTTAGCTTGAATTTGGAGTTTTTGATTTCCATATTTAATGAAGCTACCTCTTGTTCTAGCATTTCACATTCTAAGACCTTTGCTTCTAACTTATCCTTGAAATTCTTTGTCTTAGCCTTTGATTTTTCTAGATCCTCTATAAATATTTTTCTCTCTTCACATTCTTGAAATTGAAACTCAAGTTTAGAGTTTTGCTTTCTTACCTTCTTTACTGTATCAAGAGCATAAGTAAGTTCTCCCTTGAGATCACATCCTTCTTTATCTGATTCTTCCTCTATTTGTTTGCCTTTGTCCAAAACTTAATTTTATTTTGAATTGTCTTCTATAGGATCACTTTCTTCTTTCTCTAGATCCATTAGAATATTCTCTTCTAGTCCTTCAAGTGTATCTTCATATTCGTCATCACTAAAATTGAAACCATTTCTTGTACACCTATATTTAAGATGTCCAAAGTTACCACATCTAAAACACTTGAGAATTATTGGTGACCTTTTCTTGACTTCTCTTTCTTCAATCATAAATAGGACTTCATAATTATCATTATCTAAAAAATTGTTATCACTATCACTTGAGTACTATTGGCATTTTTGCCACATTATTTTGATTGTTGATTATTCCTGCATAAAATGTTGAAGTTCTCATTCCTCTACGAGTTTTGATGCCAAAATAGCTAAGTCCGAAGACTGTCGCGATATCGCGACAAAAAGCAGCATGGAGAGCACAGTTTCAAAACCGTCGCGATATCGCGACATGTCGCGTTATCGCGGGTCTTTCGAGGAGAGAGAAGCCAAAGTCAGAGAATGTCACGATTTCGCGACGTGTTCCAAAATCGCGGTCAAAGTAGTCAACGGGGGTAGCATAGTAAAATCGTCGCGATATCGCGACATGTCACGTTTTCGTGACTTGCGATGGCCATGGAGCAGAGTAAGAGAAAAGGTCACGAAATCATGACATAATTGGGCAATGACAATGAATCTCGTCACGATTTCATGATAGAATAGTGAACAAGGCGCAAAATATGAAGGACGTCATGAAATCGCAACGTGTTGCGCGGTCGCGGCAAGGTTGAAGAAAAAGCATAAGGCATGAAAGACGTCGCGATTTCACGACATTTTTGAAGATGAGGGCAAGCAAGAAGAAGACGTCGCGATATCGCGACAGGAAGCAGCAATAGAAGAGAAAGCAAGGAAACGTCACGATTTCATGACATATTGGAGAGAAAAGGCGAAATAGGCAAAAGTGTCACGTTTTCGCAGGTTGAGAGCTGAACCGTACAAGGCAAATGAAAATTGTCGCGAAATCGTGACATGTCGGCTTTTCACGACAGGGAAGAGAAGATTGAGCAGCGGAGAGATAACGTCATGATTTCGCGACTTGTTTGGTTTTCGTGACCTGGAGATAAAACAAAGGTGCCGATGGAAGAACGTCACGAAAGCGCGACTTGTCTTGTTTTCACGACGTATCAAGGAGACAAAGCCAAAAGAGAGAAAGGTGTAGCGAAATCGTGCCTTGTCACATTTTCGCGGTTCGAAGCAGCCAAAGGACAACATGGGTAAAGGATGTCACGATTTCGTGACAAGTCATAGTTTCACGAAAACAAAGCAGAGAAGGAGCAGAATAGTACGGAACATCACGATTTCGTGACGCGTCACGTTTTCACGAGCTAAGGTGGCGAAGGAGACCAAAGAGCCGAATACGTCACGATTTCGCGACATGGTTGATTTTCACGATCCAAAATGGCAAAAGTATACGGAAGAGAAAAATGTCACGATTTCGCGACATGTCGCGTTTTCGCGACCTGTCACAGTTTCATGCCAGAAAGCAATTCAAACGGCCCGATGAAGCATTGCGATTTCCAAGGATTAAAAGCACTCCAAAATTAAATGTTTTGCTGCTTTCCAATGTATACAAGATAAAAGAACGTGTCCAAGCCACCAGAATTGAAGACGCCTCCATTATTCAAAGCTTCTGTTCATGATTTTTCTAACGGTTCAAGCATGTTTCGAGAATGACCATTTAATGAAGACGACCGGTTCCTTATTTCATTTAATTTTTGGTTTCTTCGAGGCTGGTTTAAGGGGATCATTTCCTTGTTTTTGTTGCACATTTTGTAGATCTCGAGGAAGTCCGTTGCCTGTTTTAAATGCTGTAGAGAGGCAAGACCTCTATAAATATGAATGTAGATCTCAAAAAGAGGGATCGAGAGAGAGACTTTTGTTGAAAGCTTTTCAAGTTCTTTGCATGAATGAAAGATATTTGGCCTCTGGTTTTGCAAGCAATTGTCTGTGTGGTTTTTCCTTCTATCTTATACATTCCTAATTTACGCTCGTATTTCTTATCTGCTGCTTAATTTGAATTCTGCATCTGAGTTTAAATATTGCTAGTGAGGAAGTGAGTTCTGGAATGTGATCTTGGAGGTTATCTGCATAAGGTTGTAAGTTAATTACGTCGCTATCTTCTGTTATATGTTGTTAGTGTGCTTGAGGTTATCTGCTGCTAATCTTTCCCGATCTGACAAATTTGGCCTGTGGCTATATTTCCCGTTTCTTTCTGCATATTTCCGATTTCTTTCCTGCAACTCTAGTCTTCAACAGTATAGAATTTAGTAAGGGAACCAGCCCTCTCTGGAGATTGGTCTGGGAGACATTTCTTTCTCCCAGCCTTTCAATGTTGGCCGGGTCTAGGGCGCATTTCGCATAAAATCCTTTCCTGTGGCAGATTCGTGACCAACAGTTTTTGGCACGCCCGATGGGACAGAATGTTTCTATTCAAGAAAGATCCCATAGTATTGAGGGTTTAATGTTCGCCTTCATGTCGTATAGTTAGAACATTTGGTGACTCTACAGTACCCAAAAATCTCTGAACGTGGATACAGTGAAAGTCGTACTTCATGATCACGAGATCAAAGTCCAAAAAAGTTGAAGATCTTGTTGAGTTTTTTGAACTTGACAACACAAAAAGAGGTGAACACTCTAGGTTGGTTTCCCCATCGCTTGCATCATCTGCCATATCCACACAAATCCCTGGTATTGTTACTAGTTTTCCATCTTCTCAATCATATACACTAGTCCCAATGGCCCAGTATCCTCCACCTCGATAGTTTTCAGCATGGAATAGCTCAGGAGCCTTGAATTTGCAGGTTCAAAATCCAGTTCCCCAGGCTGCTTTGAAAGCCTTGCCAACCTATGATGGTACGGGTAAGACTGCATATGAACATATTCATGATGTAGCTTCTTTGGCAGCCATTCATGATATAACAGATGAAGATGTGATGGTCAAGTTATTAGTGTTATCCTTGAGAGGAAAATTGTTGTATTGGTATCGATCTCTGCAACCAGGCACTATTGCGTCATGGGATCAGCTAGGAGAACTGTTAGTTAAGAATTTTCATGAACAGGCTGACCCATTTTCATTGTTGCATCAGTTTAACGCAATTCAGAGGCACCCACAGGAGGCGATAGCAGATTTCAATGTTCGTTTTACCAGAAGCTGGCAGCGAGTGCCTGAAGGTCTTCGCCCTACCCCTAAGCAAGCTACTTTCTACTACCTTCGAGCGTTCAACACAGACATTGGCTTGGCGATCAAGCAGTCCAATGTGATGACCTTCCCAAAACTATTCGAGCAAGCACAAAAGGCGGAGGCAGACTTGATTGCAATCGGTAGGCTTCCCCCAAAGGTAGCAATGCCCATTTTACCTGATATTCCACAACAATTATATCCTAGTTCTTTTTCGCAATCTATGTCTTCTATGTACCCTGTTCCATCATGGAGCTCCACTGCACCTCAGATTGCACCCATCCCAGTTCCTCAGCTCTCTACTTCAGCAACTCCCCAGTTGCCTGCACCCAACATTCTGCCATTCCCTGCTTCCACTTCATTCCCAGCATTACCGGCACCACCAGCACCTTTGCCCTTACCAACACCTCCTGCACCTGTAAATCCTGATCCTTATACGACACTCTTGCAAGAGGTAAAATCTACCAATTCTGCAATAAGAGCAATGGGTAATAAGATCACGCTTATTGAAAGGAAGCAAGCTGAGCGAGATTTCCAGCCTAGGAGATTTCAGCCTCCGCCGATTACTAGAGAACAAGTTGCTTCAACAAGCAAAGCACCCGAGAAGAATCTGGAACTATTCTGAGTAGAAAGAACATATTGGTGTTCAACATGTAATGATCCACATGGAGAAGATACTTGCATGGTTCATTTGAATTATGTGCAGACATTGGCTGCTAGTTCTTCGGGGGGGCAAGTCAACATGATCTCTGAGGCAGGCCATAGCTTAATGGTTCCATCTGAAGAGCAAGTTTCAGTTCTCACAAGGACTGGAAAGAAGCCTGTTATAGTAGATCTTGCTGAGCTAGAGCCATTAAAAGTGCCAGCTGATTTGAAGAAACCAGTGAAAACTCCTGTGTCAGTTTCAAAGCTCGATGCACCTGTTTTACCGAAAGACCTTGTTCCACACAGAGTACAAGAAAAAGCCACAACTGCACAGGCAAGATCAGAAGCAGAGGAGCAAGCTAGAGAAAAGCTGAAGTACCCTTCATTGACGAAGAGGCTGAGAGTAGAAGCCACTCAGCAGTATCGAAGCAGATATGATCTCCCCATTGAAAAAAAGGAATCTGCTACGGTTGCATACAACATTGTCGAAGAATTGAAGAAGACCCCAGCTAAGGTTAGTCTTTATGATGCATTGCAATTGCCTAGGCAGGTAGATTTATTGCAAGAATCTTTGAAATCTATGAAGGATAGTGAGAAAGGTCCTACCCAGACAATTTATGCTCAAGCTTTAACCACTTCCATCACTGGTAAGAATAGACCACCCCCGTTTTATCTATCACTGCAAATAGAGGGTTGGATCGTGCATAACTGCATGATCGACTCCGGAGCCGCTACAACTGTCATGCCTAAGGCAGTTTGCGAAGTTATGGGTATGGAATACACACGAAGTAGCCCTGGAGTCTTGCAGTTAGATGGTACTCCTATGAAAATGGTGGGTGTAATCAAGGATGTCCCGATTGTTCTACACACTATGCCCCAGATTACAGTCATTCAAGAGATAGTTGTGGTCGATCTAGAACCGTATTTCAGTATGTGCTTATCCGGAGAATTTACTGCAAAGTTGGGAGGTTACCTTGCACTGGATTATTCCCACTTGGAGATCCCTTTCAAAGGAAAGAGACTCCGGATTCATAATGAAAAACCTTCCTCTTTTCATATTGAAAGGTTGGATGAAGCAGGAAAGACCATGCAATCTGTCAACATGCTAACCGAAGAGTTAGAGGGGTCTGATTTGATGAATGAGGTTTTGGATGAGCTTCAGTTGGAAGATGGGTTTTCAATGCTTGATTTCAATGCTATGCTGGAGACCGAAATCGGGTGTTATTCTATCACAAAGCCCGAAGATGGCGCAATGCAGGTACCCCTTAACCAAGATGATCAGAGCTCTGTCAAGGATCAACTATGGAAGTTATATTTTGATGGGGCGAGATGCAAAAATGGTGCAGGAGCAGGTATTGTTCTGATTTCTCCCTCTGGTTTACAAAGAACATATTCATACCGTCTCACTTGGAATTGTACTAACAATGCTGCCGAGTACGAAGCATTATGCCTAGGTTTGAAAAAGGCAAGAAAGTTGGGAATCGAACAGTTGCAGATTTTTGGTGATTCTGAGCTGATTGTAAACCAAGTAACAAACAAGTGTATTTCCAAGCAGCATTATCTCAAAGCATACCGCAACCAAGTTTGGGACCTGTTTGAGTCTTTCACAGCTCTGAATATCCAAGCCATTTCACGAGAGCTGAATAAGCATGCTGATCTTCTAGCATCTCTTGGAGCAAATTTTTCTCCCATTGAGCAGGTAGTGAAGAAACCAAAGACAGTAAGGATGGTGTACAGGCCTAGTGTCCCAGACAAAGATACTTTTTGGCAAGTCTTCGAGAGTGATGAGCAAATTGTTAACTTTTTGATTCAAGAAGCTGCCACTATCAAAGGAAGAACTTTAGAGCACGAAGAAACTGATGGTCTGATTCAGTTACGGAATAATCATATTTCGAAGGGTCTTATCACTCTAGAAAGTTTGTTTGATCAGCATGATCGGTCTAAGAAACATCGAATTGAGATCGACAAGAAAGAGTACATGGAGTTGCAGTTGGGACCCAATAAGGTCATTAAGATTGGGACTGATTCTACTCCTGATGAATTGCAAGAGATCAGGCAACTGTGTCAAGAATTTTTTGATATTGTGGCCTGGAGTTATGAGGATCTGAGGGGATATGATAAACAGATTGTTCAACATACTATTGAGTTGGAAGAAGGAGTCAGACCCTTCAAGCAAAAGCAGCGACCAGTGAATCCAAATATTGAGACTCTCATGAGGGCCGAACTTGTGAAAATGTTGCAGGCCAAGATTATATACCCGGTTAAGCACTCGACTTGGGTTGCTAATCTGGTTTCGGTTCGAAAGAAAAATGGAGACATACGACTGTGTGTAGATTTTCAAAATCTGAACCGTGCATCTCTGAAAGATCACTATCCCTTGCCTCGCATTGATCAGATATCGCATGTTGTTGCTGGGGCTCAGCGTTTCTCACTGCTAGACGGTTTCTCTGGATATAACCAGATTTGGGTTAGGGATGAGGACCAGTACAAGACAACATTCACAACCAAGTGGGGCACTTTTGCTTATCAGCGAATGCCTTTCGGATTATCAAATGTTGGGGCCACATTCCAGAGAGCCATGGACATTGCATTCGAGGAGCTTTTGAACAAGATTATTGTCATTTATCTTGATGATATGACTGTCTTTTCACATAAATGGGAAGATCACTATTCTCATCTGAGGCAAATCTTTGGAAAATGTAGAGAATTTGGTATTTCCATTAATCCAAAGAAGTCGGTTTTTGTAGTGAAGGAAGGTAAACTCTTGGGGCATGTCATTTCAGAAGATGGTTTGGCAATTGATCCATCTCGAGTCGAAGCATTGAAGAAACTATCGCTCCCTGCCAATAAGAAGGAGCTGTAGTCTTTCTTTGGGCAGATTAATTTTATCGAGAAGTTCATTTCTGATTTTGCCCAAGTTGTCAAGCCCATGACTGAGTTGTTGAAGAAGGATGCAGAATTTAAGTGGACAACTCAGAGGAAGGAGGCATTCCAGGAAATTAAGGACAGAATAGCACAGGCTCCCGTATTAATTAACCCTGATTATTCGAAAGATTTCATTCTGTATGCAGTTGGGGAAGATGAGAGCTATGCCACAGTACTCACACAGAAAGGAGACGATGGAAATGAAAGGCCCATTGCTTTCCTTAGTCAGGTTATCTTACCTCATGAGGCAAGATATAATTTCATTGAAAAATAGGTATATGCTGTCATGAAGTCTCTTAAAAAATTCAAGCACTTCATATCTCAGAGTAGGACAGTCATCTATGTTATACATCCCGATGTAAGGAATTTCATCATTCAGGGTGAGATGGGTGATAAACGCGCTGGTTGGGTCACCAAAATTCAAGAATTTGATGTTGAGATTCATCCGACCAAGCTAGTGCGGGGTAAGGCCTTATGCCAACACTTAGCAAAGACTGCAGCATCTAGGATAGTTGATTATCAAGCAGATGATCTTGCTGGAGATAGTAATCTGATGAACCTCTTAGTTCAAGAACAAGATTGGGCAGATGACCTCATTAACTATTTCACAACTGGTAGATGTCCTTCACAGTTAAATGCCTCACAACGGAGAAGGTTTCATCTGCAAGCTCTCAGGTATGTGTTACTGCCCGAAGGATTGTTTTTCAAGAACATTGATGGCATTCTTTTAAGGTGTGTCAAGGAATCAGAGAAGGTTAGACTCCTGGAGGAGTTTCATTCTAGCATATCAGGAGGACACTATGCAGGTAGACCAATGGCTTTAAAAATTATTTGGGCTGGTTACTATTGGCCAACCTTGGTCACGGATGCTTTCAGGGTTGCCCAAGCATGTGACAAATGTCAGAGATATACAGGAAGGGTTAGAAATGCATCATTGCCCCTGCATCCAATTCAGGTTGAAGCACCTTTTCAGCAGTGGGGATTGGACTTTATTGGGATTATTGATCCCAATTCTTCAGCTGGACACAAGTATATCTTGACAGCTACAGATTATTTTATGAGATGGTCTGAGGCTATTCCAACCAGGGTTGCAAATCAAGATGTGGTGATCTCTTTCATCGAAGGGCTGATCACACGTTTTGGCATTCCTGATGCTATTATCATAGACAATGGAACTCCGTTCATTGGAGCTGAGCTAGCTGAATTTGCAAACAAGTATGGTGTTTTCCTGAAGACATCCTCTAACTATTACCCTCAGGGAAATGGCTTGGCAGAGTCCACAAACAAGAACTTGCTACGGATTTTAAAGAGATCTTTGGGGGATAACAAGAGATCATGGCACCTTCTGTTGAATCAAGCTTTATGGGCAGATAGGATTTCAATCAAGAAGTCTATCAAGACTTCACCATATGCCCTGGTATATGGAAAAGAGGCAAGGTTGCCTGTTCATCTAGAATTGCCAGTATTGCAACAGTTGCAGGGATTTCAGGATGATGAAGCAGATATAGATTCCATGGATATGCGGTTGGCTCAGTGTTGTAGTTGGAAGAGCAACGTTCTTTGGCCTATGAGGAGTTTGCTAAGCATACACAGGTTATTTCAAAGTGGTTCCATAAAAATTCCGCTGATCGTCCACTTAAGGTGGGTGATTTGGTCCTGAAATGGAATGAAAGGAAAGCCAAGCCAGGAATGCACAAGAAGTTTGATGCTCTGTGGGAGGGTCCGCTCCGCATTATCAGTGCCGGTGCAGCAAATTCGTTTCATCTGGAAGATTTGGATGGCAGCCCACTTCCTATTTCAGTGAATGGATTTCATCTGAAAGCCTACACTCCATGAAGTGTGAGTCCAGTATTACCTTGTACAGTTATTTTGCTTTTATAAAAAAAAAAAAAAAAAAAAAAGAAAACAGAAAAGAAAAAAAAAGTATTGTAGATTTCATCTGTCAACTTCGGCTCTTTTTGCATGCGAGCCCACAGGTACGTATTTCTTTCTTTTTTCTTCTTCCTTCCCAACAGTTAGTGGCTTCCTCTCTATTTCTTCCTTCCCCCTCCTTTCTTTTCATTCCCTTCCTCGCTCATTCCTTCTTCTACCATCCGTAGTTAAGCCACTACTATTGTTTCTCTTTCCCTTTCCTGATATCCCCATTTCTTCTTTTCCTTTTCTTCTAATTTCATTGTCATTTTAGCATTTATCCGCAGTTCCCACCATCCCACCTGCTTCCCTTCCATTATTCATTTTTTTCCTCCATCCCCGTAGCTGGTAGCATAGAAGCACTCTGTTACTGTATCTGTCGCTGTTGTTCCTTCATTTTCCATCATTTCACCATTCCATTCCCATTCCACAGCCTACACATTTGCTGGCCATCACTCCGTTCATTCCATTCATTTCCATTTTTGTACTCCAGGTGCTTTCATGGAGATTCTTTTACAGCACCTGGTAAGCTAAGCCAAATACAGATTCCTTTGAGTTTTTAGTAAGTCAGCAAGAGTTGTTGCAGCAGTCTATAGAGATGTTCTCTATCAGTCAGCACTTACTTTCTTGCTTCTCATGTTTTCTTGACTCTGTTGCCCAATGGATTCAGGCCTGGGATTCGTGCATACAGCAGAACTGTATACCCCGCGAGCCGCCAAGAATGTTGGCATTTTTGCCACATTATTTTGATTGTTGATTATTCCTGCATAAAATGTTGAAGTTCTCATTCCTCTACGAGTTTTGATGCCAAAATAGCTAAGTCCAAAGACTGTCGCGATATCGCGACAAAAAGCAGCATGGAGAGCACAGTTTCAAAACCGTCGCGATATCGTGACATGTCGCGTTATCGTGGGTCTTTCGAGGAGAGAGAAGCCAAAGTCAGAGAATGTCACGATTTCGCGACGTGTTCCAAAATCATGGTCAAAGTAGTCAACGGAGGTAGCGTAGTAAAATCGTCGCGATATCGCGACATGTCACGTTTTCATGACTTGCGATGGCCATGGAGCAGAGTAAGAGAAAAGGTCATGAAATCGTGACATAATTGGGCAATGACAATGAATCTCGTCATGATTTCATGACAGAATAGTGAACAAGGCGCAAAATATGAAGGACGTCATGAAATCGCAACGTGTTGCATGGTCGCGGCAAGGTTGAAGAAAAAGCATAAGGCATGAAAGACGTCGTGATTTCGCGACATTTTTGAAGATGAGGGCAAGCAAGAAGAAGACGTCGCGATATCATGACAGGAAGCAACAATAGAAGAGAAAGCAAGGAAACATCATGATTTCATGACATATTGGAGAGAAAAGGCGAAATAGGCAAAAGTGTCACGTTTTTGTAGGTTGAGAGCTGAACCGTACAAGGCAAATGAAAATTGTCGCGAAATCGTGACATGTCGGCTTTTCGTGACAGGGAAGAGAAGATTGAGCAGCGGAGAGATAACGTCACGATTTCGTGACTTGTTTGGTTTTCGCGACCTGGAGATAAAACAAAGGTGCCGATGGAAGAACGTCGCGAAAGCACGACTTGTCTTGTTTTCGCGACGTATCAAGGAGACAAAGCCAAAAGAGAGAAAGGTGTAGCGAAATCGTGCCTTGTCACATTTTTGCGGTTCGAAGCAGCCAAAGGACAACATGGGTAAAGGATGTCACGATTTCGTGACAGGTCATAGTTTCATGAGAACAAGGCAGAGAAGGAGCAGAATAGTACGGAACGTCACGATTTCGCGACGCGTCATGTTTTCGTGAGCTAAGGTGGCGAAGGAGACCAAGGAGCCGAATACGTCATGATTTCGTGACATGGTTGATTTTCACGATCCAAAATGGCAAAAGTGTATGGAAGAGAAAAATGTCATGATTTCGCGACATGTCACGTTTTCGCGACCTATCACAGTTTCGCGCCAGAAAGCAGTTCAAACGGCCCGATGAAGCATTGCGATTTCCGAGGATTAAAAGCTCTCCAGAATTAAATGTTTTGCTACTTTCCAATGTATACAAGATAAAAGAACGTGTCCAAGCCACCAGAATTGAAGACGCCTCCATTATTCAAAGCTTCTGTTCATGATTTTTCTAACGGTTCAAGCATGTTTCGAGAATGAACATTTAATGAAGACGACCGGTTCCTTATTTCATTTAATTTTTGGTTTCTCCGAGGCTGGTTTAAGGGGATCATTTCCTTGTTTTTGTTGCACATTTTGTAGATCTCGAGGAAGTCCGTTGCCTATTTTAAATGTTGTAGAGAGGCAAGACCTCTATAAATATGAATGTAGATCTCAGAAAGAGGGATCGAGAGAGAGACTTTTGCTGAAAGCTTTTCAAGTTCTTTGCATGAATGAAAGATATTTGGCCTCTGGTTTTGCAAGCAACTGTCTGTGTGGTTTTTCCTTCTATCTTATACATTCCTAATTTACGCTCGTATTTCTTATCTGCTGCTTAATTTGAATTCTGCATCTGAGT